>CM060969.1:123282637-123882637 GCA_030765045.1 Tenodera sinensis
TGTAATAGGCAAGGTGAAGAACACGTCTACAAAGATCCCAGGAAACAATACAAAAACAGCTGAAGACTGTTTGGCCTTCTTTGTAGGTGCCTTCCACAGAAATGTTTTAGAAAGGGAAGGCGCGCTGCACCCTCTCACTAGCTCACAGCTTTGTTGGCAAATGAATGGATTTGAAAGTGTTTTTACAGGAACATCTTACATCTTAATGTATAATTCCATTGTGCTTCACAAGGCAGTGCACCATGTCGTCACTCATCCCTTTCGCGGGACGGTAAATGACTTTCAGACACGTGCTTGGCTTAGGTGACCAATCACAAGAAAATAATACTTTCGAGAACAAACTTACTAAGATATTTCATGGTTCAGAAAGGTCTAGGAAGTAGTAAAAGAATCAGAGCAGCTGTGCTTTAACAGCGCACAGTTGTAATGCGATCAATATAAACCAAAGAGGACTCTGTTTAATGTTTTAGGACTCCTTGAATCTAAAGTACTCTTAGAAAAAGGCCCTTGCGCGCGAGCGTGTGCATAGCTCAAAAACGAAAAGTCAGTTAAATACCAAAGTTGTTATCTAAGTTTACTATCTTCCAAGGATGCAACATGAAGATTTTCGAGTAAACCTCCCCACCCCAGACTACCGTTTGAATGGAACATTTTTTAAAAATTTTGATTATATCATAAATAGCTCTAAAATTTTTGATTAAAATACAAGTTTAAAACATTGTTATGACAAATGAAATATACCATGTGGCCCACTCCAGCCGGCCCTTGGATGAATAAACAACCCTTCGTGCGTTAAAAGAGTTGCAGAAATAACAGGGGTAAATATTTGCAGAGTTATCATTCGGTTGCAGATACAAGAGGAGTATGGAAAAACGATGTTAGTCAAGGGTTTAAAAACTATGTCATTGTATGTTGATTTTAAAATTTCATGCTCTTTCCATGACATCGCGAGAGAAAAAAGTAATAACAACAGCACTTTAAAAATACAAACCATTGACACCAGTAATAACAAACGTTTCGAAAACGGCTGATGCCACAAAAACTTATTTGAAATAAATTGTGTGCTTTAAAGTGCTTTGAAGCGAATCTTTGTCAAAATTTCCTCCGAATAAAGGGGACTTCACAGACTCTTCCCAGTAAATTCAAGAATTGTATTATATTTCATACATAAATATCAAATATGTAACATTTTAATAAAAATAGAGGCATTTCTTAGGAAATAAAATTTCCTTCTAAAGGTTAGTTTGGGATGAAAGATTTAGTTGTGTTTGAAAATCTTAGAAGATGGCGAATTTAATTGTCAAGTTTGGTACTTATCCGACATTGAGTTTTTGAGATATGCTGCTTACATAGGTTTGCGTAGATACCCTAACGGTTTTTTATGTACGTTATCTCAAAAGATATGAAATATCGATATATAACTTTTGGGTGGAATACAAATCTTTAATCAGTATATAAGCTCAAAGTGTTTGATATATTCAATTGCCGGCCAATCGGTTTCCAACACACCATACAATATGTAACGATTTTCAAAATTAAAGTTAAAATATAAAATAGCACGGGCGTGGAGAATAACACTAGTAATTATTTTTAGAATCCATGTATGTAAAGTTGATAAGATCTATTATTTGTTAAATTGATCATAACATTTTGAATTAATTTTGCAAATATATGTTAAACTTTCATAATAAGTGATGTGATCATAGGAAAAGTCGCTCCGCAGCTCTCGTACCTATAACCAACATTCCCCTAGAGAGGGAAATTCCGTTGGTAGTACTGGCTGCCGTAATCGTACGTTTATAACGTTCTGTGAAATAAAAAAATCTGATAGATTCACGAATGTAATTCATGAATAGTAATACAGATAAACAGTGTTATCTCCAACGCAGACACCGGCAGACACGGTGCGGAGAAACTTGATAACCCTTTTCCATTTCCCTATTTCATTTTCGTTCTCACCTTATCAGTCTCTCCCTATCCACTCTTTGACTCTCCTCTTTTGGATTCCCTCACATCTCTCTACCTCCTTCTCTTTGCTTTGTTTGTGTGACGTTTTAAAAGCCAATAATAAAATTAATTTTTCTGTCATGTCAACGAAAAATAAAGTACAAGTAAAATATTTAATAGTACACAAACTTGTGCCCATTCCTCATGTTTATAAGATTTTGCCATATAATCTTTTAAAAACATTAATAAGCGACATATTTGGACGCTGTTCTTTATCTGTTTGGAGCAAGTAATTAAGACGCCATAGGTATAACGTATTTTCTAAGGGGAACCTCAAATAGCTAATCGGTTTGGTTCTTCCTGCACTAAAAAGTGACACATTCACACACACAATTAAACTATTTTGAGCTTCAAAGTATCCAATTATATAGATTTTAGGTTATGCAACGATCGCATTGCAACCTTCTTTTGCGGCTAGCATCCCCAGGAAGAGGGGATGAATCGAATGAAGCACAGCTCGTAGAGACGTGCAGATGTGCCTGAAGACCCATCCTATTACGTAGTGATCATACAAATTAGTATCAATTATAACCCAAAACCAACATTTTGGTCAGAGTTCTGGGTCGTTTGACAAGCACATATTCAACCAAATAAGGAGCCATTTCAAGTGCGTCGTAGTAAACACACATCCTTCTTTGTGTCTTGGCACGTATAATCTCAATAAAGTATATATTAAAGCATGAAACATCAAGGAATTATAGGCAAACGAGGAAGTCACTAGGAAGACTTACGATGCACATCTGCGTGTTTGGTGCATTTAGTTTTATCATCATAACGGTATGGACATTCGACACTCAGGTCAGTAGCACAAACTGTAACATTCCATTTAACAAATGCTGTTCAACACTTCATATGCAGTTAGGCAAACTGCAACAACGCAAACGTCTGTAGGTGACGTGTTGGGAAGAGAGACAGGGAATCGCTGGAGATGGTAATAAGATTAACACGCTCTATTGATGGAGGTGGACAGTTGCTTACAGTAACAACCTTCTCCATGTGTATAAATACAGGTGCAAGGTTCAGACGCGTTCGCAGAAGAGATCAGACCACGATCTACAAAGTTTCACCAGGACTCCAACCCACGAAATTTTCTGGCGGTCAATTTTGGCCACTCTAGATGCCTCTACGAGCTCCAGCTTCAGCTGCAAGGTCGTCCTAGACCATTTGAATTGTGATTGACCGGCCAATACTTGGTGAAAGCGATCTTATTTGCAGCTTACGGTGATCCAGCTAACAGGTATACTTCCAGACCAACAGATGAAGGTACTTCCAAGACAGGAAGGACGTGTGACAATTGCACAAAAGCCGACCACAGTAGAGGCCAGGATCCTTGGGTGGTTTCTTGGCGCACTTAGATGTCTGGTTATCTGTATTTGTACACCCGTTGCTGTCAACCGAGTGTGCTAATGTTGCGCTGCACCCTCTGACGCAGGGCAAAATGCCCACTCCCAACATTCCCGCATGTGACGGCAGCCCCCAATCGTCCATGCAGAATGCAGACATCCCTAGCACCAGCACTGATGCACATACCATACCAGCTCTGAGCTCTGCACAGGTAAACAAACCTCTCGGTCTCACCGAAAATTCTATCAGGTCCGAAACCTCTAATAGACATAGTCGAGCTCAATAGAGTTAAGCACCCGTGTTGCCAGATACGACTTCTCGTTTCCAACCCGAGAAATCGACTGGGGAGGCTAAGGAATTGTCCATATACAGACACCTCTTCTCAAAGAATGGTGCTGGCTTTAGCACATGTCCGTTAGTGAGTAAGAGCCAAGGCATTCTACTAACAAAGAGACTGTGCCATATTCCGATACACAGGTCAAATGGTCGAATGGAAGAATTGCGTTCACTACCTGAGAGTGAAGTTGGACAGATTAACAGGGACCCATCTACATAGACACAGGGAGCCCTAGCTTAAATACTAAGTTTGCTATTTTATGTTCGCCCGTGCACATGGACACAAGTATTTACTAAAAATTATTTTTGAGATTCAATATACCTCAAAGCGTAATATTCCGATGAAATCTAATATCCAGTTTTTGAATGGGTCATACTGTAGTACTTCTGGCTCACATGCGGGTGAAGTAGATGATATAACAATATAAAAATACTGCCTATGTTGGAATCTGACAATACAGGGCAGGGAATCAATCATGAATAAAGTGCATTCTAAATCATGGGTGCCAGTCGCATTCCCAAAATGGTAACTATAAACCAATAGAACGACCGGATGTCGAACGCCCCTCAAAGAGAGGGAAAGACCAATTTCAATAAGAATTATCAATCATGTTGAGAAGGAACAGGTTCTATGGTCTAAACCGGTCCGTCAAAAACGCTTCCAGTGTGTAAATTTGCATAGGTATACACAGGGCACCATACTGTGAAAGAGAGACAGCATTGGAGGGGAAAGGTGCGAGCGAGACAGACTGCTCCGACGTGTGGTATGGATATAGGCTGCAGTTAGATGTTATAGTTACACTAACTGTCAATTCGGGAAGGGTGGAAGGAACTTTTCACGAATTGCAGTAAAGAATTTGAAACAATTTTATGAGATCTTTCCACTTTATGCATTTCCTCGCCTTCCCCAATAGATGGCCAAACTACTAAGTATGTTCGATTCTACATAGGTATACAAGTGAACACTTTTTCAAGGTTAAAACTATAAACCAAGGTTTCAAGCATGAATTTCAAATGAAAATTTGAGAAGTTGTAACATATTCATTTGCATCTGATTTTCAATACCTTGTTACTGATGAAAAAGGACTAATCAGCGAGAGGGGGGGGGGGAGGAAAGAAAAAGAAAACTAATTTATATGGCGTATATTAGCTAATGTGCTACTTTTGCAGTTATGTAAAAGAAATCTATATTTTGTTTCTGTATGTACGTACCCCAATTATATTTTCATCCTTTTCTACAAAAACTTTTATCCGTTTACTGTTTCAGACTGTTACAGATAAAAGCAATTATGGTTTTAGCATGGAATTCTTCCCGCTGGGAGACCCGGTCCGGGGTGCACTCAGCCTCGTAAGGTCCCTGAGGGGCCAATTGTGGAGCTACGTGATTGAGAAGCAAATAATCTTCTATAAAGGGAGGAAACTGCTCCTGATATGCCAAGAGAAGGGCAAACAAAGAGAGGGGAATGTAGGGAGAACTGTGTTGGTTTGCGAATACAAGTTTCACACTGTGTGGATGCTTCCACGCCGCTGGTGTTAACTGTGGACTATGCAACTGGGCCTATCCATCAATAAGTTCCTCAAGCAAATAACAATTACATAAAATATACATTAATCTTTGCACTAGGCCCAAAATATGCAATTTCCCTGAGATCAGTGCATGTTCATATAAGCCACACTGTCCCCATAAATTCTCACTTTTCTTATATGGTAGGTTTACTTCTGAACAATGTAAATGATCTGAACTAGATCACTCACTTAGAGCTCCTGTACTCGTCAGTTTGCTTTCACTTTTCTGCCGGGCGAGATTATTTTGATGCACGCACAACTCAGTCGTTACTTGCTTTCCTGCAGGTTTTATGTAAATATGAAATAAGAACGTCAGATCAGTAAGACTACAACGGCTATTTGTAGCAGGTTGGTGGCATCTTTTATCAGTTTTTACTTTCTCTACCACGCACAAACATATAGCAGGTGTTGTCTGATCACCGGATGAAGGCGCCAGTGGCCTGAGGTATGCGAGGGGGGCTTCAACTGTTAATCTGCTCACGTAGTTCATTTGTTTACTACGAAATGTGAATCGCTCATGCTGCTGTGATAGGTGTTGCGTATTTATCTGACAACACTGTGCATTACCTAGCCAGATGGCTCTGGCGGTAACGTCTGTAGCTCGTATTCTAGAGGTCCCGAATTCAAATCCCTTGGACCGACCGATGTGATATTCCTTGGTTTCCCTCAGTCCCCAAGGTAAATACCGTATCACATATTTAATCCACGACCCAAAGTTCTACTTTAAGTTGTACAAATGAAAAATTAATGATAATAGTGAATGCTGTGGTATATATCCACAGATAATGTAAGTAGATAGACTGGATGGCATCTGCCCGTCACAAATGTGGAGGTACAGTTACCCTGCACTGATCCCTCTGTGAAGTCGTGGCATGTATAGGGATGAGACCTTGAAGGCTGTCAGTCTAGATAATGCGTTTTAAGAAATAGAAAAAAAGAACACTTGTATCTCATACTAGCATGCATAAACACCATTGTTGACCATTGAAAATTTTTATATAGCACATTCCCCCAGTTCGTCTCCATTTGAAATTCCATTTCAGCGGAAACCCATGTTTTGAGGCCTTCTGAACCATCCCTCAAATATGTGTGTGTGTGTGTGTGTGTGTGTGAGAGAGAGAGAGAGAGGGGGGGGGACAGTTTAATTCAAAAGTGAAAAGTCGGTTAACTTGGTATTTACAAATATTGACAGAAGTTTTTCAATTTCCCACCCCAAACTACCTTTTACGTGCAACATTTTTCGGAAATTTTTATTCTCTCAAGAACCGCTCTAATAGTTTGATTAAAACCCCATGACAAATAAAATGTATAGGTAACTTGAATTTTTTGCGAAAAACCTGTGAAATCTTCTCCATTAAGAAAGAATTCTGTACAGCTGAATCTCAAAGCGAAAGGTCTTTAAACATCTGCTATCAATCCCGTTTGTCCCATCCCTCTTGTATCTAAAACAAAATATGTAATGAATTTATGTTGTTTAACTCGATTAATGTGAAGTAGACATAAAAGTAAAAATAGCTTATAGAAGCTATACGAAAATAAATGATAGTGGGTAAAGAAAGTCATATGAATGTAAAGCATCAGATATTCATCTCTCTCTTGACTTTGGAGCCCTTGAAACAAAATCCAAACTAGTGCCCCAGTTCTTTAGTTACACGAATGAGTTTTTGTGGTTGTTCCCAAGTTCACATCCTTCTCTGAACCGGTTGGGCTTTTTCTCGGATGACACGAACTGCATATCGTCGAGAGCACGTGGCAAATCTTCAGCGATACTTGCGATTTCTATGTTCTTTCAGCTACCATTGTAGTTGGATAACATATCTTCAATGCGTTTCATAATTATATTTCAAGTTTTAATAAACGTCTCACTTCTTCATCAACACATTAGCCTCCTCTTTGGAGCACGTGCACCCCAAGGACTAGCAAGCTAATCCGTTGGATCGGTAGCTTCCCTAGGAACAAGCGAACTTTGGATCTTAGCTTATCCAGCATGAGTGATCAGCTTACTGCTTGGTATGGGGGTGAAGAAGGGGAAATGAAATGTAGGAATGAAAGGAAAATTTGTGCATCACGTCCAACTCAGAATTCACTACCGAGGAATTCCGAAAAAAAAAAAAAATCAGGTTGAGTGTGAATAATATTAATAATAATTACAACAATAACAACAATAGCAAACTATGAGAAAATGAGTGAATATGTTCTCACTTTAAAATAATTATAACCCTTAATTATATCATATCATATGATACAATATTTTTGCTTAAATAATCCTTGGATTCTGTGAATTTCACCATCTCCCTGCAAGGTTTAGTTTTAGAGTTAGCAGTACCTATCTGTGAAACAAAAGTCAAAAATTGTCAAATGGATGAACATGGGTTATAGCATTATTAAACATCTCAAACCTTCTACTTTGTTCTGCGTATCTTTTACTCCGTATGCCTATACGATCTTTTGAAACAAATGTCATATAGCGATTTAAATGTTGGCTATTAACCTAGCTTCTTTTAAAATTACAGTAAGAAAGCTGTAACAAATCATTCAAGAAAGGTCTCAGGAATCACAGAAGCAGAAACATATGCTAGATTAAAGCTTTCTAAATGGTATCAAATCAGAAGAGAGGTCATTTTAGAATTTTTATAAGTTTTAAAATCTTTTCAGGGGTTTTAATTTGTCGGCACATCCCCATGTTTCATGCAATCTAGTTTTCGGTTTAACTTAACGCAGTTTTCTATATCTCCTTGCAAATAGCAGATAGCTATTAGGAAATGAAATGTTTGTTAACATAGATGTGCTTTATTAAGTAATAAAGCTCGTATTCTGTTCTGAAGTCGTCTAATTAACATTTTGTCCTACAAACTAATAGGGTAATTACAACCTCATCTTTAAAATTTATTAATATAATACTAGAGCGTGACGTACATCAAAGAAAGCTCGGGGTCAAGCTGCCCCACACCACATAGTGCGGCTTTCGTGCACAACGAAATCAAGTTGTCCCACACTAGTCACGTGACAACAATCAGTGCAGCATTACAAAGGATTTTATAGAACCTTCGTGAATCTTCTGGCTGCCGGCAAGTTCTAGAGAAGGTTAAGTTCGAAAAAAAAAAAAAATCTGGCTACGCCATCACCGGCATAAAAACTTGTGGAGCGCGCAATCAGTCAGTTTTTGGTGTTAGGATGTGTGTGTGTGTGTGTGTGTGTGTGTGTGTGTGTGTGTGTGTGTGTGTGTGTGTGTGTGAGACAGAGAGAGAGAGAGGGATGATTAATGATTTATGAGTGATCGTGTTTGTTTTTGTGGGATAAAGAGAGAACTGAAAGACAGAAAATTGTGGTAATGTTACGAGAAGACAACAGATGTGAGTTGTAATATCACGAAGGACTGTAGACTGTGTTAACACTAGTAAGAGAGAACTGTGGTTTGAATTCAGTTAGAAGAAAATAAAGTGAGAAAAAAATAAGTGGACTGGATTTTGTCATTTTGTAACATATGCATGCCATTTGTTCTACATATTAAAACCCTCCTGCTGCATTAAAATTTCAAAGTTATTGTGGATTTTAGAACTTTCTCAATGGGTGTTCTTAAATATAGCTATAACTAAGGTGCACAGGAAAATACAGCCGTTGTGTTATTAATTATAGAAGACTGAGAGGAAGAGAGAGTTGTCCTTTACTCGCAAACATGTTATGGTTCAACACTCTAAGGCAGCAAGTAGAGAGCAGGTCGAACACGTCGCTTTTAAGATCTACAAGATCTTCTCGCCAGGATATCTCCTCCGCTATAATACTTGAACTTTGTCACCCTTTAGCGACCGCCGAATGATATATACGGGCTAGCTTACGTACAGATCACACAAAATTGCATGTGCACTGGCTGCGCGATTCAAGACGAATGTGAGTTGCCTTGCGCATGATCACGTGGGCCACAGGACTTGACTTGCTTCTATTTCTTTCTTTCTTTCCTTTGTTTATCATGTTATCTGAATACATTTTTGAATCAACATAACTTTTACTTGTTCTCAGTTAGTAAAATTACTTCATCCTGAATATTATGAGCCTTTTGCTATTGGACTATTCAATTCAGAAGCTATATATGAAGTAACAAACCTTTTTCAGATACAGAAATGCGCTAAAACACTAAACATTATTCTTGTAACCTCAAAGGACGTTTAAAATATTCTTTGTTTTGAAGCTTCGTGATACGTAATGTTTTCTGAATGTCTTTTTGTTTTTTCGTACCGTCGACCAATTTGACAAAACATTTCGACACTCGGAACATGTTTATATATGTATCTGCAGGGTCGGCCGCGCCGTTGCCGAGTGGTTAGACCATTCGCTTCTTACCAAAGCGGTTGCATATGGGATTTGTGGTGGACGAAGCAGCGCTGGGGCGGGTTTCCTCCGGGTTCTCCAGTTTCCCTACCATCTCATTCCATCGGTGTTCCATCTTCATTCCATCTATCTTCAGTGTCACCGCCTGCGGTGCCGTAGTAGTAAAAGCGGGCGTTAAACACTACAAAAAAATCTGCAGGGTGTACCGCTTATAGGTGTAACAAAAGAAATAGCTATAACTTCTGAACAAATGCGAATCTGGAGATGAAACCACTTGCTACAAATGGTGAAAACTGGGAATAGTTTTACCTTATGATTCAGAAACCTCAACATGGCTGTCATTAGTGGCATGGGAAATGTCCAACCGGTGTTCAAACTCGACCCATGTGTTATGAATAGACCTCAGACTTTTAGGTTTAAAATCTTAAATAAGGTTCCTAAAATAGGTTCTATCACAAATTAAAATAGGTTCTAAATTAAAAAAAAAAAAAAATAATAGGAGAACAAAAAATGATATTTTTTATTTCCCATTACAAATTAGTCGAAACATTTGACTATCTTTATTGTATATGTCCATAATTAGAGTCGCAGTAAAAAACTAACACCTTTTCTAGGTTTTCCATTGAGAAACTGTCAAGAAAGACGAAAATGAGCATTCTACATCAACTGATGTCACCGGAGTATATTTAAATGTTGGTATTAGACGCAAAGCAACAGCACATACATGTGTTCAAGTGTTTTGGCAGACAAGATGTCAACAACTGTGCGGAGAACTATCAGTCCTGAAGCACTGATTTGAGTTCTTCAGGAACTTTTTCACCAACATAAGCAGGAACCAAGTTGATTTTTTTCTGTCACCTCTTCTATGAATCCCAGTTGCGTATAGACGGATTTAACTGAAGGCTCTAGGGCATTAATGGTGAGAAATAGAAATACATAATGTGATTTGATGAATGCAGTATGATGGACAATTTTGGGTCCTGCAGAATCTCTTTAGCTGCTCACTGCATCCTTCCCCGATTTCTTCACCGAAAGTCCGAGGTCTAGTTATGAAGTATCTGTGAAGTAACATTGTCAACAGCAGCATAAAGTCTTTGTCGTAAGTCTCCCAAATCACCTAGTGGTGTCCTGTAGAGCTGGTGTCAGGTCTGGTGATCTGGCTGTCCAGATGATCTACGGTGATCCTCTTTCGATCCATCTTCCAGGGGACTGGAAGAATGTTCGTACCACATTGGCAATGTGTGGTAGTGACCCATCTTGCTGGAAAATTGTCCACATGTTGACTGATGAACAGTATGATATGCATTCTGCGCATGCGGGCGTGATGCGTGACTGTGCTAAATTTAACACCACTAATGGATTAATACTTCCCAACTTCCTCTTCCAAATGGTACCAACTATAACCCATTTGTATGCACAGTTTTGAAATTATAAAAGTTTCTTTTATTATACTTATAAGCCCATCTCCACGCCCATAAAATCACATTCCAACCTACTTATTCAGCACTAAATTTACGAAGCGTATTACGTTTCCACGAAGCTGAATGGAACTTTCGCTAATTTTATTTGAAGTAGGACCGTTTCTAGTGCTTGACATATATTATCTTTTGCGAATTAAAATGTCTTCATTTTCCCTCCAACAACGCGCCTCTGCTGTCCCGTTCTGAAGCTAATTGCATCCTTCCATCATATTCTTGGGCGACTCAGGTCACGATTCCTATCAGGTTGGTAAAAGTACATAGACTTTGGTAGTCTATCACCATTCTCTCTGCATTATGTTGCTATTTTTCTGATATTCTGCAATTTTTTCAGCCGTATTCTTGTTTTAATGTTTACCTTATTACTTTAACTTTTCTCTCTTATTCTATATTTTCAGCTGAGCTAGGAATCTCATTTATGCTGTTTCAATTCGCTTCCTGGGCTCTTATTCCGTGTTATGCTACCATATAACAGAACAGGTTTACAGGAATTATGGAATCTAATTTGTAATAATTTGTCCATGGTAAATTCTAAGTAAATAATTTTTGATAAAATAGTCACACAATCACCAGCTCAAGCGTAGTGCGTCTGAAACTGAGCAATGTGTTCTGGCGATTCGAAACTCTTATTAAGTGGCAACGGTAAGTAAATTACAAGCAAGTACATTTGAATTGACGCCAAGAAGGAAAATGGCGTATGCCGCCATGTAGGACTAACTACCTAGGAAACTACTATATCCACGTCTTATCATGCTAAGGAGGTAAACAATGTATGCCTTTTAAGATCACTGAGCTCAATGGATCTTATTATGCGTGTTTTTTTAATTAGACAAACATGCATTTCGATTTTCTCTTCCTGTTACAACAGAAAAACAGTTATAACCTCAATTAAATCTCACTTTATTTTTAACATTGATAAATAACCTTTCTTATTAATATAAACTTAATTATTAAAAGAAGAATTGTTGAAAAAATCTGTCAAATTGAAATGGATTGATAGTATAATGTGTAATAAATCTTTTTCAGCGACTTATGGGTGTACAGTTGGCGACATTGATTAAACAAAATGACTTAGTGATAATTTGTAGGAAACAAAAGAATGACTAGATAACTCGTATATGATAATTTAACGTCTCTACGTATGAAATAATCATGTTAAATTTTTATTTTGGTTTAATTAGTAATCCATGATAAAACAGGTCATTTATATCAGAAAATGTAATTCAGAGAAAGCACTGTTCGAAACACAAATGGTGGAAAAAACTGCAGATATATTTGCAAAAACAAAATCATATTGCTTAAACACACAGAAGCTGCCATATTTTAGAAGTGCTGCCGATTTATAAATCAAAGTTTCCGCTAAAAGATAAGCTAAAATATATTTCTCTAGTCGAAGTGCATAGAAGTTTTTATTTTTTCTGTGAAGTGGCGCAGAATTCAATTCAGAATGCCAGCAATAATAAAGTTTATATCAAATTAGAGAGGAAATTTCAATTTATGGGAATAATTATAAACCACACGTCATTTTGTGGCAACTTTCGCTAGTCTTGAAGATATTTTTCATCCCAAAATATTGTGTACGTAAATTTTCCCCACTCTGTATATAGCGGAAGATAATGAAGCAACGTTTGACACCGCATACCGTTAGATTTTATCAGCTTTCTCTGGTTTACAACTTGAAGTTTTATTTCTGTACCGTACTGTAATGGTCAAGCAAAAGCGAGAGTGGAAATGTCACCTTATTGACCCCTTGATACTCGACTGTTTGTTTATGCTGTGAAACGCTACTGGTTATTAACATAGAAGTTTGTGATGCAATAAAAGGAAGCAAATAAGCCCACATTTAACTTCTGTGTTAATACCAATCACTTTGTCTTGAACAATTGTTGGTATTGGTCACTGGAATCTAGGTTTCTTAATGTCCGTTTTTACCCTTAAACAAAGCTACATTCACTCCCGTACTCATACCTGCAGAATTAGTGGAGGGTTCTAGTTAAAAAGAATAAAATGCAGCTTCGTGTCAAAACCGCCCTTCTAAGGAATAAAATGTAATCCTAGACGAAGAACATGCAAAAATACAGAGTCATTAGCGAAAAGTTAATTCAGAAATTCTACGACTTTCTAGAATATGGTGTTTTTCCCGTTAATAACGTAGCTTGGAAGATATAAAAATAAATGAAGGGAAAACAAACGCAGAAAAGCAAAAGGGGACAGAAATGACATACACAAATAAAGAAATAGAATAAAATACTGTATAATTAGAAAACTATACGGAAAAATACAATTTCATCGTTGAGGAGAGAAAGAACGAAAACTAAATATTGAAATATCACATCAGCAACTGATTAAAATCAAAATCAATATTTATTTAGACAGGAAAACAGTTATTCATTTAAATAGCAGTCTATGTGCCTCAGCTGGGCGTCGACCTACTGATCTCAAGGTTGCAGGGTGAAATACGGGTCAGACCGATGGTTTTTAAGTGTGCTTAAAAGCTACAATCCCATGTTGGCAGATTTACTGGCATGTAAAAGAACTCCTACGGGACGAAATTCTGGTACACCGGCAGCACTGATATGTTTAACAAGGAAAATATTTATGGTATCTAACACAAATTATAAATACTCATCATTCTTAAATAAAGTGGACACTAATTAACTTAACCACCAGGCATAGCTACACTCAAAACCCATTTCATACAACTTGAGGGTTGCTAAACGTAAAATGACTGTACGAGGGATGGGGGACGGTTGCTTCTTATCTACAACGACACTGCATGAAGCTCGGTAACGTTCAACTCAATTTCCGTTAGTCCTGGCTTTAATACTTGGAAATTCCTCTCCCTGTTTATCAATAAGAGAGAGAAAGAGAGAAACAAAGAGAGAAAGAAAGATAGAAAGACAAAGAAACGAGAAAGAAAGAGAAAGAAAGAGAGAAAGGAGAGAAAGAGAAAAAGGGAGAGAGGAGAGAAAAGAGGGGGGGAGTGGGAAAGAGGGGACGGAGAGAGAGGGAGGAATTGGGAGAGAGTGAGGAGATACAGGGAGTGGGGGAGAGAGGGAGTGGGAGAATACACGGAGTGGGGGAGAGAGGGGTGGGAGAATAGAGGGAGAGAAAGGGAATGGAAGGGACGGAAATATGAATGGAGGGGGTGTGGCAGGGAGGGAGAGTGACAGGGAGGGAGAGGGAGGGAAAGAGATAGAGAGGGCTAGGTATGAAATTTCTTTTAAACCATGCTTTGTATTCTTACGAGAATAAGCACTTTTATAAAAATCTTCATGTTCTACGAACATCTATATATTTCTTCATATTTTGTGAGTTTTAGATTTTAAAATAATTTCCGTTAGTAATGAACCGGACCTTCCTAATATTATTTTCAGGCAGTTTTCTGTGAAACACTTTTATAAAACCGTAGCCAAGTATTCAGACTGTCCAACAAGTAAGGCACAGTTAAGAAACTGTAATATTTCCCGTGGCTAACCAAAAAGCCAGACTGCGGCGCGAATCGGAGTTACGTAATAATGGAAATCTGATATATGGCTAACATTACATACCATCATGATGAAAGTGTAACTTTTGTATTATGAATTCGAGGAGCAATTGTTTTTGCTTGTTTAGAATATGAATATATTAGGCGACTGTGGTTTTACTTCATTAAGTCATGATCAGACTTGAGAATTACGTCACTGCAATTTGTTGGCCACGATATTTCCTGTGACGTCACGCGCGAAATTATTAGTTTTTATTTTCGCAAACTGGTGCTTTCATAAAATATTTTAGTTAATATTAAGCAAGGATAAAGCAAGTTTAAGGGGTTTAAAATAGTTTAAATACTCAAACGCAGTGCATATTGTATTTTATGTGATATAATATTAAGACTAAACCAAAATCTAGAAAATCGATTTTTTGAACCTTTACGAACCCTTTAAATATAAGATGTTTTGTATTTTTAATCTCTATATTTCATAATATTCTGGGATCTTTTCCTTCGTATTCTCTTATATTTTGGCAAGAAATTCACCTTATTTTGTTATCTTGTAGCATATTACGGCGTGCTTTTAATATCACTGTACACGTGCCTGCGCGTGAACCGCCATCTACCGTGAAACAAGGCAAGGCTTGTTGCAGGCAGTTGTATAACGTGACGCTAGATGGCAGGTCAGCGGGTTAGACATGCTGATGTGACCACGATTTTCTTTTTCATAATTCTAGCTATATGCAACCTTACCGTAAGGTTTTTGACAACTAAGAATTTATTTTTATATTGAGTCAAACCAATTTTCCGTATGTGATAGGGGCACTACAGAAGAAGTCTGTTTCCTTATCTATGAAAATGCTGGAAACTACACACCTATCTTGTTATCCTCTAGCTCTCAACGGCTAATAATAAATAGTAATTAATTTTAATTGCCTGTATTTCTTAACAAAGAGACAATGGAATTTCACGGTCAAATTACCCAAGTTTTATGTAATTTTTTTACGGTTATTCAAAATTGAAATCTCATTGTGTGCGTGTTAGTTAGACGAACAGAGTTTAAACTAAGCTTGTATTCTTGTATAGATGCATTCTATACCACAATAAATTAACAATAACAGTAAAATGAAGGCTTACTTACATTTGTTGTATGATGCACGGAAGCAGTCAATTTAGGTTAAACTAGCATCTGTAACAGTAACCAGAGCATGAAATAAATCTAATTAGTAAAATTATAACGATACACACCTCAATAATAGTTAAAGTACATCTATTATGAAAGAAAAAAAGAAACCCTTTTTGAACACCAAAATACATAGACTTATACTGTATGCTGTGTTTAAGGTTTTTGTTTTGGGTGGGGGCAATGATGAAGAAGAATATATTTTGAAGTCTGGTAATAAGCAATTTCATCAGAACACAAAGAGTTTTAAAGAAAACTAGTTGTAAACATTTTACAAAAACATGCTATGATGACTATGATTATTAATATATTTAAATCCATTTGTAATAATGCGGATTCATGAACGGATTTTTATAAAATTACTTTCTGTCTTTGAGCAAGTTGAATTGAACCTTTTTTTTAAAAGACAAACAGCCATAATTGGTATTTGAATATGTGAACTGATTTACAACAGTTTTTTAATACGTATTCCTAGAATGGTCGTTAAAAATGATAACATAATTTCGGAATTGTTATTACCGATGAAAATATAGTTGAGGTAACTAATGAAACTAAGGATGTGACAATTTTTCCAGAACCCCCCCCCCCCACCCACCCAACGTAAGCTACTCCATACATCAACGCCAAACACCAAAACAGGCCAAGGAAGCAGCAAAAGAGAGCACGAACGAAGGCGGGTCGCTGCACACAACAAACGTGCGCGCGCACACACACAACTATATATGTGATAAGACGAAATTCACTCCGTAGTGATACTGGGGAGACTGGCACCTATTGGTAGAACTGGTCACGTGTTTTTATGTTGCTACCTACGAGTAACCCCTATCCACTAAAATGGCTATCTTTAACATGCCAAGATCTTTGGAACAGTTGGCGCAAGTCGGTGCTTTTAGAATTTGTTCTGTTTCTTTCTGAAGACACTACTCAGGTTTCCTCTTTTGAAATCAAAGCTCTAGACATCTAAACAAATTAGCGCACATAGTATTTTAAAAGAGTACATTCAAAGGCCCTGTATGCACACTCTGGCTGTTTTGTCTTTGGCCTTGTGAATCGTTTTTATTAAACTCGTAGCCCTGTTCCAGACGACATGAAACCTTGCCGCAAGCATTCGTTTGAAGATGGCCATGACGGTTTTCTTTAAGGTTAAGCCCACACGACAACGAACATGTGCTACAAACTGAGTAAAAACATGTTTGGTATCAAGAGAGACATTTTCATTACACGTGTGACGAGTCGTAGGCGAAGTCAGAATTTCTGTACGAATAAAGAAATGACCACCTTGAAATTAAAATCAACCGATGCCATATTGTCGAGCAAAATGGTCTAGGAGCCTCCAGTTCACAAGGTCAAGGGTTCAAACCCGCCGGATTACATTGTTCCGGTTTCACACTATCTTTCCATCTCTTCCTACACCTCGAATTCCTATTGGTTGATATTTCATTGTTATTTTAAGACTTATATTTCCGGATATTCGTTCCAAATGATTTAGCCAAATAACGTGTGAATAATTTAGTAGGTATTCTAACAGTTTAATCTGAAATTCTGTCTTATAGTTTACTTCCCTTTACTGATCTTAAATATTACCATGTAATAAAACAGGCAACATAATCACATTATAAAATTTAATTTGTGTTTATTTCCTGATTTGTTTTCTCAGGGTTTTCTTTAAGATTTCACAAATATTTAAACTTTTTTTAAAGTCGATATATTTTTATTTATCAAATGAAACTATTGTATATAAATAAACAACGAAATCTATTCTACTCTGTTATGTTGTATTATTATTTTACTTCTGACTAAGCGTTTACCCTTAAAGGCCAGGAATTTTCTTTTTAAACGAAATTTTCAAATTGTATTGTTCACATATTTTATTTAAGAAATGTGGTACATATATTCCTCGTAGAAAATTAACACAATGTCAGCAGCATATAAAATTTTATTCAGATATAATTCTCGCCCTATAACAATGGTAACAAGTTCGAATCGTTTCCAGGTTTCTGCAATACCATGTGCCTTGTGCTCCTACCTCAATTCCTGCAGTTTGCATCTTTTCGTATAATAGAAGGAGTTAAATCCAACCTCTTATTTTTCGCAAACGCTGGACTAGAGTGTGGACAGGAGCCCAAATGTTTGTTGTTGTTCTCCAAGGACCCGTACATTTGGGAACCAGAAGAAATTGGTCAAAAATTTAAAAAATGCAGAGCTCCTTGAAATATGTTATTTACGTAAAAACCCGTTTTCGAAATATTTGTGCTTAGGTTTCTTTCTACCAGAAACAAGCCAAGATTTTTCGCTTCCTTATCTTCAATGTTATGTTTATCTTTTGTTAAATTAGCTTCACTATGCATTGTAATATAAATAGTTAGCTATCGTTTTCGCAGTTGTAGTTCTAATTATGAAAATCAGGTAAACAATTTCCTTGCCCACTTTTCCCTGGGTGATTTACAGCAGTGTTTCTCTGCAAGGTTATTTTTGAAAATATACAAAAAAGGGAAAGGATTCAGAATTACATATTAATTATATCAACAATGTAATACACGTTATGTTAATATCTTATAGGTAAGTTCAAATAAAACAATGCAGAAAAACCAGTTTCTCAGTATCTGTGATGCAATATATTGAAATCATAACTGTATATCCATTAGTATTATGTCATTTTTCTACAATCGCACATTTAGAAGCGTGCCCATTAAAACCACGCGTTTATAATGCGTTTGTTTATCAAAGAGGCGTTAAGTCGCCACGAAATATGCAGCAAACCGATTCAAGGTTGGTATCATTCAAGTTAGCAATTCACCTTGATTGGTATGGTTCACCTTAAGATTTAATTTTAAACCACTCTATTGACGTCAATAATAGCACAACAAACACAAGTGTTTACTAGTTCTTGAGTAGACGATAACCTTCCCTGTTATTTAGTATATGCACAGTGTAAGGAGAACTATTTTGTTTTTCAAAACTCACTTAAATCTAATATTAACAGTGAAGTTAATTAACTTCAAAATCTTCCAAAGACACCGTATGATTTCAACAAAATTCTCCATATATTTTAGATGGACGTATTTTCTCAAAAATGGCTGTTAGCTTTTGATTAAAATACTACTTATTTAGGATATTCATATAGCAAATTTTATAGGAAAGTGGAAAATCCCTCAGCATTAAGAAATGTTGTATAGTTTTGCACAAGGGCAATTTTTAAAAAAGGTCCGAAGCGCCGTAGAATCTGATAGAATTTCGTACGAACATTGACACACCCACGCACACCAACTCCTGCATGTCTTGCGCGTAAACACCATTTGTATTGGAAATGGTGTAGTGTGCTGTTTACAGTGTCGATCCTAAATGTTTAAAAAAAATCGTAAGAGTTATGATAATTTTCTACCTTGTATAGCCATGGAAAAATGATTGAGCACATTAGGAGAGCAGAATATTTCCAAGTCCCACGTCTGTTGCAGTGCGGTTTACACAAATCAATATGCCGCTGGGTTTATCGATAGCCTCTGTTCCATGTTATCTTATTTGTGTGTTCGACAGATGATAAAATGTGAAAATGCTGACTAATAACTCATCAGTGAATCTTATTTGTCTTTTCTGCTTTTACATTTGTTTTTACCCACTATTCCTTACCGTTTTCATTTATAGACATTCAAATTAGTATCGAATTTATCTTTGTAAGCCACACAATCTTAATTCAAGAAACAAACACAGAACACAGAAACAAATGACAAACATGTCATTGTTTACAGTTAATCACAACTTTACTATTCAAAATTAGACCGACAAACTTTTAAACCAGAGAAATGGCTGGCGTCTTTGCGAGAGTACGACAGAATAGGGCACGTCGATGCACTCTGTGTTAATCACAATGGGCGTGCGTTCAACTTTTGCTTTGAATAGTAATAATGTTATCTATAGCCCCCAAAGTTTCTAGGTCTAATTTTGGGACATGCTGTATATTTTGATTCCGATTAATATGTAGTTTTCTCTCCTTCCAATCTACACCGTTTTTCAGAATAATATACTTTTCTTCAAGTCTAAAATGTCAAACTACTTTCCTAAATCAGCTTCTTTACGATTTACTGGGTAATCATAACATGAATCGCTACCAGAGAATCACAAACCAGTGAAAGGCACATGATGGGAACTTAGATTACTCCCACATCCGTCATAGAAAGTAACTAAAGCCGTTGAGAACAGCTCGAAATGTTCCCTGGTTCGATCCCATCCACAAGCGTGGGGCTTCAATTCATTGTACTCCTAGATGGAGATAGGGGTAGCATAGGATATCTTTAGACCGGGGTGCGAGGCCATTCAGCACTCACCAAACCTCACGTCTAACATCACTACCACCACTACTTAAAGCTATTAACATTGTAATGAATTATTTGTGATAGAAAGAATTTCTATATAAAACTATATCTTTAAAATGTTGTATTCTAATTACTTTTTAAATCTAGTTATTGTAAAAGACTAAGATTTTCCTTTGAAATTAATAGGATAAGATAAATATATGTTGTACTTATAATAATAATTATAATCACGAAATAGTCAATTATGCTGTTGATAAATTGAAAACCACAATTCAACTTTAGACAATTTTTATAAAGGAAATGTTTATAGGTATTATGTTGATGAATATTTATGTTAAAGAATTTATGTACAAATCATGTAATGTTACGTAGTGAAATAGGGCATGGTGTTCAAGCAAATAAAACACATATTCCTAACACATTTTATTCTCAAAGTAATATCACACGAGGTCTAACCTGAACGATAGAGAGAATTTATCTGGGATGGTCAGACCGTCGAATGATATTTATCTGGACTTTTCATAAATAAAATATGAATTTAAATACTATATCGCAAATATTTTATACTCAGTATAATTCGACTTACTCAGCACTGACAACTGAGGAGAACGAAAGCTAAGAATTACATGCATTCTTCTCCTGTTATGACAGAAAACCAGTCTACAATCTTAAATAAATCTCACTTTATTTTTAACATTAAGAAATAACCTTTCTTCTGAAAAAATGAACAAGTGATAACCCATATGATAATTTAACGCTTATATGATGAAATAGTCCTTAGTAATACCACGAGTGGGTTTGGTATCATTATTTTGCGAGTTAGAAGTGCGAGAAAAATTATCTAAATATGAAAAACTCGATTGCTGTTTGTTTAGAGTACTCCGCAAAATAATTAATAATTCATTTATCTAATACTATTTAATATTAACACTGATTTAAATAGAAACAATTTACAGTAACATTCATACATTTTAATTAAGTTATATTTTCATAAATGGCACTACAACTCATCCATTAGGCTGTGAGAACAACAAGAATTTTAGCGTTTAATCCAGGGAAATGAGGAACTAGACATATATTGAATATTTGTGTTAGCAGACTATTCATTAAAGGCTCTATTTAAAATCACAATTATTAAATACATTTTTACTTTCTCTACTAGTAAGTAGGGGAAGTATTGTATTCCACCCAAAAATTCGATGTCGAGATTTCACCGCAAATATATGTTTTGAGGCCCCCTGAATCCAAAAAAAGCATTTTTAGAAAAAGGTCCGTGCGTGTGTCTGTGTGTCAGTCTGCGGACAGCATAACTCAAAAATGAAAAGTCAGTTAAAAACCAAAGTTGGTATTTAAGTTTAATGTCTTTCAAGGATGCGACACGAAGATTTTGAAGAAAATAGCCCCACCCTAAACTACCCTTTACATGGAACATTTTTTGAAAATTTTGATTTTCTTGAAAATGGCTTTAACGATTTTGATTAAAATGTCATATGTTTAAGATATTTTGATGACAAATGAAATGTATATCTTGAATTTTCTGGTTATAGCCCCTGTGGTCGTATTTACTCTGGACGAGTTTTGCATAACTGGTAAACCGTTAGAGATAGACCAAATTATACTGTACAAAAAATGTAGATCTTGCTAAAATACACAATTTATGTCTCAATAAATTCTCCTGTAGGGTGAACCATTTCGGAGATATTCCTCGTTATGCGTGTGAGTTTCGGAAAACTTAGAAATTTCGTGAAATGGATCATCGTTCATTCTTTTATATGTTAAGTGTGCAAAGAGAAGAGAATCTCAAAGCTTTAAAACATTTGACTATCGCACAAAGCCTAGTGTATTCTAATATTCCTCCTTGTACCTACAAGGAAATAAGCAGTAAGATAAGTTGTACAAATGTTTATCTCAACTAACACGAAGAAGATATTGGAATAAGAGACCCACGAATACTTCAGATGTTTAGAAGCGTAAGGAAGTATTTAGGTTGGCGGAATCGCAAGGAGGAGCTGATATAACCCCGAGCGATAATACCACGACCAAGAGATGATAACCTGGCACGAGTGGAATTGTCTATATAAATCTCACGTATCATATAAGGTTATAGTTTGGAAGTACTTTAAATCGAAGTCTTTAATGTTTTAAAATATCCTGCTATGTTCGAGATTTCACAAAAATTGTCTATTATATTTGATTTGTGAATGTGATTTCGAAACGTGTTGAACAAACATGGAGTCAGTACAGAGTCGCGGCATGTCCACTTCACCTTTGTACCTACCACTGTCACTTATCAAGGTCTTCTCGAAACGAGGGTATTCAACTGTTTTGCCCTTTGGAACAGGTTGTCTTTCCGTCCGTGAGAAATTTCCCTAGAAATACATACAATGTTATATTGCCCGAATGTGATTTTTACCTCGTTATGCTACAGTAAACTGATTGTTGTCATTATTTCTTGCGAGTTAACATACTGCAACTGCTTTTATTCATTGGTCGTAAATGTTCGTCCCCATTCTCAAGCTCTTTATGATGTTTCTGTGAAATACTGCCATGCAGCAGGTTTCTGTTACAGTTTTCCCATCCAAAACAAGCATGCCCATATGGTCTACGCAATGTGGGCAATTATGGAAACTTCGCTTGACCTAAATTGTTCACTCACGCATATTTTCTTCCACAAGCAAAATAATTATACGTCGGGGAAAACATTTTAAATATTGCGCATTTGACTCTGTTGCAAAACTTTAAATATTTGGGATTTCTATTCGGAAACGATGGAAGAATAGATGATGACGTAAGCAATAGAACTGCAGAAACTGGAACTTTGTATCATGCTTTAAATTAAGAACTTCATTAACAAAAAAGAGACCTCGAACAAGACAAAATTAACAGTGTATAAAGCAACTTATCTGGTAACCTTAATATATGGATTCGAATATTGGTCATTAACATCTAAGTTGATTAGCAAGCTACAAACAAATGAAATGAGGTACTTGAGAAGATTGGAAGGTAAAACTAAACGATATAGAATTAGGAATCTGACAATAAGAACAAATTTGAAAATTACACCTTTACAACAACAAACAGAAAATAAATAATCGAGATGGTTTGGCCACGTTCAACGCATGGATGAAGAAAGGATCCCGAAACAGGCTTGGCAAGCTAGAGTGGAGGGAAGGAGATCCAGGGGAAGTTTCTGGGAAACTTGGATTGAAGGGATTTTGAAGGAAAAAGGACTGGATATGAATGGAACAAGGATCGAATAATCGCTGTTGCATCACACATACCTATTTTAATCAGGGAGGGTAGTATGAGACTAAAAAATTCGATTGCATAGCCGGGATTTGAACCACAGATCTTAAAGGCATATTATAGTTTGAGGTCAAAAAATCAATTTTTCTCCACTACTGAAATCTACATCCTTTTCTGCACCCATTGGTGTATAATATATGGCTTGTTGCACACTTATAACTGCCAAAATCGCATTTAAATAATACGCTTGATTTGTCACGCCCTTTACTGCATTTTCATTTTGCTGTATCTTATAATTTTCTGCATGTATGTACAGCCGGCTCCAAAAGTTTTCCTAGTTACATGCTCCTAGCTGCGGGGGGGAAGCCAGGATGGCTTATCTATTAGTTATGCCAGGCGGATCAAAGATCGACTTGCCAGCTCATACCTGTCTACAAGGGTGAGGGGCGTAATGTGTGTGTAAATCCAAGGAGAATATTATTCCAACTTGCACTTGGTCGTAAGTAAGTAATCTCAATGTAAAGAAAACAACATTAACGTTAGATTCAGAACGAACTCGCAGCGAGGATGGAAACTAAATATTCGGCATTAGAAGCGTCACTGAAATTTTGACATTTTTGGATATAAAAGAGGAATAAAGTCAAACCATGTAATGGAATTGTTACAAAAAGCAGAGATAAGGTATTAAAATTAGCCACAAACGTAAGTTAATAGGTATACCCGTATATAAAAATTATGACATGTTTTGGAATGCCATCTGAGGTGTTCAGATTTAACCTTTGCGTTCAATGTGTTAAGTGCATGTAATTTATATCTGACAAGGTAGCATCTAAGCTTCTGCATTATAAATTATATTGCTTACAAGATAGTAATTAATCGTGATATAGTAAACAAACAAAAACAGACTGCGTACTTGGAACCAGTCTGTTAGGTAAGTTATGTTTTGATGATAAAGCAGTTAGGCAGCATGACAATAATAATGTTTGATTTTCTGATAATAAGGATTATTATTATAATGATAATAATGTTAATCTTTTTTCCCCCCTCATGAAATAGTTGTAATAAATGCCAGTTGATATTTAGAGGAAATCTGATATGTTGGGATAATCTAAAAAAAATCCGTGTAATAATTGCACGCTAGCTCTTTTAGCCAATGACGTTCTCATTTATGCCTCATTTATCAATCACAATCGAAGTTAATCGATATTCTTAAAGCATATGCTAAAAAGGTGTGTGTATTTTTTCTATACTTTCTCCTCCTTTTCCACTAGGGATATGGGAAGTTTATTCTCATGAATTTTATTATTCACTATTAGCACTGTTACTGCGATTTGGTGAAATTCGAATTCAAAATATAAAAGAAGTGATACAAAATATAGCCCCTCATAATACAAAAAGATGGTATGTAATCAGGTAAACTACTTCATAGATTATAGTAAAAGTGCAAATGATTGTATCTTTCCCTTATTGTAATTATCTTTGAATACCCCCCTTGCTTATAATTTTACTTAGTTGAATTAACTGAGCTTTCATACTCATGCTTATTGTCATTAAATAATTATCTCAAAATTCCTAAGAACTATCAGCAGTCACATTTTCTGCAACTGCTGGTTTATATTCTTTCACTCTCATCAGCTGAATATCCTGCAGTTAAAAATTATGCAATTGTTACGTACAACATACTGGGTCATCCATATATCTTGTCTCCGCAGTTGAGATAGAATGCGCAACAATGTTTGTGCGAGAGGAAAGGAGCGGCGTGCGACAATATCTCAATACGCGATTCAGTTGGAGTAACACATGAAGTGAGACTAATGGCAGATGATATTCCTAATTGTTCCATTCCACGTCGAGTGTTTATATATGACGCCTATATTCGTACAAAGTGCGCTCAGGCTAGCACAAGATTATTTAAAATCTTTAATGAGTATATGGCTTCTAAAGTGAATATGAAGTTATTGGATAGTCCTATCTTGCTAAAGAACGGGCGGTGGTATTAACCGGAAAGCGGGAAACGATAGCTTACTTACCGACTGATACTTCGCATCACCTGAGGAGACACGATCCATAGATCACTATACTTCTGTGACGCCGGTCAGCTGTCATATCAAAAGACGCTCACACCATTGATTGCAAACACGACAGACGACAATGAATGTGGCACAACAAAGCGCTTCCAGATTGTTTTATAGGGACTTCCGCTGCCGGCTTTTTCGAGAGAGGCTCGAGAAAATGTGAATTCCTAGAAAAATCCGTGCTACGTCATTCTGACCCATATAAGCGAGGCGAGAGGGTGACGAAGTCTTGAGTGTTCAACAAGACACCTACAGTCGTTGAGAGAAGGATGATTGTGTGTCGTTAGAGACAGTTTTGGGACATTTAATCGTCGCGTGGTTTTGATACAAGCAGGTTTGGTGAGTGTGATCGTCAAATCTAGCAGTTCGTGAGAGAGGGAGGGAGAGAGAGAGTAGAACTGAAAGACTGAAGTGTGTGTCAAGGTTACGATGAGACAGAACTGTCATTTGCAAGGTTACAACAAATTGTACATTGTTTTAACTACCAGAGAAAACTCTTTTTGTAGTTCAATTAGAAAGAAAACAAAGTGACACAAAAAGTAACTGGACTGGTAATTTTATTACATTATTTTGCAGCAAACTGATTTTCTTCAAGTAGCAGGGGCTTTCAAAACTATGATGTTTTTAGTATAACTCCTTATGCGCAGGCAGATTTACCGCTTTAGCTGTGTGGTGTGCGGTCTATACTGAAGGGGTTCTGCAGACATATATGGCGTGGATAGGATGATCAAAATAACCCCAGTCCTGCTCTGCACACGATGTGATTCTGCTCATAGCTTTTCCTCCATTCCATGTGTCATAGTTGTTGTGCAAATAGTGTTAATGTGTCCATTTTGCTATATATGGAAGCCAAAAGATATTAATCGCTACGAACTTGTCAAGGAATGCAGGAGTGTTTGTTCTACACATTCCTACTTTCTCTACAACGTAACTATTATTTAGAGGAAGTATTGCATTCCACCCAAAAATTCCATCCCGAAATTGCTCCGGGAATAAATACTTTGAGACCCTTCAGAAACGTGAAAGAGCACAGAGTATGACCAGCTGTTTCCAATACGAACTTTCGTTTTGACGCTTTTCTTCACATCGCGGAGTTGGTGAAATGGGGTTAAGGTCTTTTTCCACGCATTCCTCCATCACGTAGAAAAAATAAAAGGAAAGTGGTTTCAAAATGTCGCCCTCTTGTGTGCAAGCGAGCAAACAGAAGTTTCATCCTTTGCTTTGCGTGTGGCCTTGAACGAAGATGTGATTTCACCTGAACCAAACAAATTGAAAACAAAGAGCGCAAGCCCTAAGGTGATTCACGGCTCTTGCCTATAACAAACATATGACGGTAGCTGTGAACGGTGAGGTAATACTGCATACGTAACAGCTTCTTTTTAAACCACTTTCTCTTTCCTTTGGTCTGAGATACGGAGCATGCGCACTTTCGCTTTCCTAAACTTCAACAAAATAATACGGGCATTCGACCAAGAAAATATTCTGCTTCTGTGAGTGCAATCTGATCTTTTCCACTACCGTATAAGCGTGAACGAAAATACTGCGGTTGAATGAAGAATGTAAACAAATGACATCAGCTACTTCTTTATTTCTCGTAGAAGATGAATATGAACCAGGTTGGGGAAGTATTGTATTCCATCAAAAATTTCGACATTAAAGTTTCACGAGGAATCCAATTGATGTGTTGCACTCACATGACTTTCTCTACTCTTGTACTTCCCATTCTTACAAACTCTTATTCCTATATCTTCTTCGTGTTAGTTGAGACAAACATTTGTACAAATTATCTTATTGGTTATTTCCTTGTAGGTACAAGGGGAATATTAGAATACAGTAGGCTTTTTGCGGCAGTCAAATCTTTTTGACCTTTGAGATTCCGTTCTCTTTGCACGATTAACATAAAACAATGAACAACGTTGCATTTCGCTGAAGTTCTAAGTTTTCCGAAACTCACACACATAAAAGGGAATATCTCCGAAATGGTTCACCCTAAAAGAAAATTTATTGAGACATAAATTGTGTATTTTAGCAAGGTCTACATTTTTTGTATAGTATGATTTGGTCTATCTCTAACGGTTTACCAGTTATGCAAAAGTCGTCCAGAGTAAATACGACTACAGGGGCTATAGCCAGAAAATTCAAGATATACATTTCATTTGTCATCAAAATATCTCAAACATATGACATTTTAATCAAAATCGTTAGAGCCATTTTCAAGAAAATCAAAATTTTCGAAAAATCTTCCATGTAAAGGGTAGTGTAGGGTGGGGCTATTTTCTTTAAAATCTTCGTGTCGCATCCTTGAAAGACATTAAAGTTAAATACTAACTTTGGTTTTTAACCGACTTTTCGTTTTTGAGTTATGCTGTCCACAGACCGACACACAGACACACACACGGACCTTTTTCTAACAATGCCTTTTTTGGATTCGGGGGCCTCAAAACATGTATCTACTTACCAGTAGAGAAAGTAAAAATGCTGAACTTAGCAAGTTTTGTATATTCGACATAGAAGGTTTGCTTATAGCATACGTGGTAGAGAAGTAACGCAAAACACGTGTTTGGTATCGGCGGAAGCTTCATGTTAAAACAAACTAGAACCAAAGAATGAAATATTTCATTTGTTGACATGTGAAACAAACCACAATTGTCCTTTCTAGATCTGTGCATGCAAATGGCATCGTTAATGTGCTTTTGATGATTTTGGTATGAAAGGCATTTCATAACGAAGGTTTGCAACCCAACATTGTTTGCTTAGAGAATGAATAATTCATGACACACAGCTCCTGTTGGGTGAGGTGAAAGAACATTCAAACGCAGCTGTCAAAGAGTAAGTGCATACCGTTACATTAAAATGTGCACTCTGTGAAAGATGATGGAGAATTAATTATGACACATAATTAGCATAATGTTGTGAGTCAGCTAAACTCCTACTCCTTAGTGTGTTGGTTACTTGCTCTCAAATGCTATGATCAGGGTTATCTGGACACAAGTGCGCAGTTCAACAAGAACTTATAGATCATGTCACTTCAAGGCCTCGGCTTCAAGCCCTGGTTAACTGTTTACGTATTTGGATTTTACGATTCGCGATCCAGAAGTACAGCAACTTCACCAAGAGATGCCACTATGATCGTACATTTCTCTGTCTCCTTATTCTGCACAACGCAAACAAGCCAATTGCTGAGGAATTCGCAATTCGAGAACTGTGAAAACTTTCTGGTTGCAATCAAACAAATCCAACGCTATACATATGCGCTATACATATACATTTCAAAATCATAAATCGATGGGGGGTGGGAAGGGGGGTTAGCTCTGTCATGTAGAAAAATTACACAATATATCCAATAGATGTTTTTGACATGCTGATAACACAAAATTTGTAATACCACAACAAAATTTTTGTCAATAGTCTTTTTAAGTGAGGTCTATAAAACAAATTTTAATAACCCATGTTATGGACATAGATATTCCAATTTTTAGAAGAAAAAGTACTTAATTATGAACAATAGAATTGGATTAGTTCTTTTATCCAGTGAAATATAACCTCTAAAATTCTGTAGAGGAAAAATATTATTCCACTTAAGAGGCATAAGTTTTGCTTTTTAAAAATTAAATATATTGCAGATAAAAATTATCCTGCTCAGTTTGTTAAATTAGATGGTTTGTAAAATCACAAAAATTCCAACCTCTAAATTAAATTGTTTGCGACAAAAATGTGCTCAAAGCTGTAAAATTTAAATTTAATTAATATGTTTTTGGCGCAATCACCAAAATTTAAACCATCCCTGCACCATAATATCCTTGTTACAATGGTTCTTGATCCTCCCTCCCTCTTCAAGCTTATTTTCTTGATTTTAGCCTCTCTGGCCAATTCTCAAGTAAATTTTTGTGTAGTTATAAAGTTGTAAAGGGGACTGATTCAGCAAACCTCATATTTCATCTCAATTTAAAGGCCTAAAATTATGAATACCCACATCGTAATACTCATTGGATTCGTAAAATTTATAAAACACAAAACAAAAAAGTGTCGAGCCATTCACGTCTAATACTGTCCTTAAGGATCCATCTTGATGTAAATACATGACGTCATTAACTAGTCCGCAATACATGCGAAAGCAAAACATGTAGTACTTTAAAAATGTTCAATTATCTCTAGGGTTTCAAGAAGTATGTTAATCATTATTCTAGCTTTTGATTAATATGAACTAATATAAAATCAAGAAGGGTGGTTCATTTAGCTCTCTTTTATATGCACAAGATACGAACAACTGATACGAACGCGAAGCTAACGCGGAGGGATACGAAATGCTTTTTACATCGTCTTGTTATAGGGCTGGATCGAGTACCTACAGTGAAATCTTACTGTTTCTCACTGAATTACCGGAACACACAGTCTTATACACAACAGTACTTTGTATTCTGCTGGTCATTGGTAGTTCTGCTGTATGTATCTTAAATATAATTAAATGGGTATTTTGGCTTTAACAGTGGTCAACATCTACGAATCACTGTCGACACTAAGTGAAAGTACGTTTATTTTAATACTCTAAAAGTATCTACTCTTAGGAAACTACTACAAACAACATTACACTTCAAATATTTGCAGTATTGTTTCTCACTATTGCGGGAATACGTTCTAAATATGCGCTTGAATTAATTAATAATTATTCATGGAATGGTTAACAACACAGCACAATACATGTCAGTCAGTAGTATGTCCTCTGATACATTAAATGTCTTTTCAGTCAGTTTGATATCGAAGAATAGTCTTTATGTATACTCTTAAAACATTTTAGCTTTCGTTTCACTAGTATTGTGAGATATTCTGCATATTGCAAGTCATTCAATGAGTAGAGAGAAATTTTGAAGAGAAGTGAAGTTTACACACAAACAGCATCATACGATGAACGACTCGATCCTTGTAGAACACCAGCAGATACGGTCGTGTTGATTTGTAACCATAAATTCGAACCAAAAACGGAAGCTAGAAATTATTTGGGTAAGATAGTCTGGTAGCCCAATTCTATATACTTTTAGTAGTAAAACATCACTTTGTCCAACGATTGAGAAGTATCCAGGAAACCAACTGCAATTTATTGCTTGTTTTCAAAACCATTGATAGATGGAGTTATGTATAAAATAGATGCATAGCAGAACGTTTGGAGTGAAAACCAAATTGAAAATCTGGAATAATATATTAAACATTATAGATTTTGCAGGGCTTTTCTGTACGCCTTTGTCAAACAGTGTTGATTTTATTGATCGATGGTAGATTTTAGTTCCCTAAGTTTATAAAATGCGACGTTTTTAGCAAACTTCTATGCTTGTGAAAGTATCTTTACAAAGTTCTTTACCGCTCGGGTCATTCATCATTCATTCTCGCGTCGTCGTTCGACCAGAGCGGACGTGATTTGCTTCTCACTGGTGGAAAAGACGGTATCCAGAAAGCTGACTCGCCGGAGCAGGAGATCCCGTGCCGACTTGGTGGAGTGTTGTGGTGTGCGTCGGTGGATTGCACGCTTCAATCTACGGACTAATACATTAATTAGTCACAGTACAATATGGTGTAGTTCCTAAAGGGGCTTGGCAAGCAAGCTTTGGAACTCACCACTGGCTAGCTTCCCGGAGTGGCATAGAAAGCTACTCAGGTATTTCCCTTTTCTTCCTACTCTTTTGCTTTATTCTTTCTTTCCTTGACAGACTTTCAGACTGACGACTTACGTGACAGCGGGCTCACAAGATCCTAGCCAAGGGTTGACGGCTTTGTGCCTGAAACCTCGAGCCGAAATGGCTCGCAAAGGCGCCGCCTTAGAGGAGGTGCGGTCCTCTGTGAGCAGCCGGAGGGCAACCGCGCTTACTGCCGATGATGGACAATTACCTTCAACATCATCCTCATATAGATCTTTATCACCTGAAGCAGTGGAGCCAAATAGGAAGCGCTCCAAGACCGATACGCAAAAGCGTAAGTGCTCTACTCCACGTCACATACCCATGGCAGATTTAGAGAGCCTGGGTTCAAGCAATCCCTTACCTGAATCTGACTCCGAGTCCGATATGGAGCTGGGGGAGTTTACGGTTGTGGAGAACCGTAAACGAGGAAAACAGACGCCATCACCAAATATGATGCAACATGCACAGGATGTTGAATCATCCATGATGCAACATCCTCAGAATGTTGCATCATCCCAAGCCAAGAAGGGGCCAAGAATTCCGCCAATCATTGCGGACGTATTCCCTAACCATGTTAGGGTAATGCGTACACTGGCCAAACACCTCAAGTATACTTTTGAGGCAAAAAGGAAGCCTAAGAGCGTCCATATCCTTACCCACAGTTTGGGTGATTTAGAAACTGCTAAGTTGGTGTTACGGGAAATGAACATAACGTTCTACTCGTACTCACCACAACGTCCACACATTGAGCGTCGAGTCATCAGAGGCTTAGACTCAGAGTGCACCCCTGATGAAATCAAAACTGCACTTAAAGAAGAACATGGCATAACTGTCAATTCAGTGGCACAGTTGAAGAGAACCGTTAATACCGAGGGGGGTATTAACAAAGTTCCTATGCCACTATTCTTGGTAGTACTTGACAAAGTACTTAACCAAGAAGTACAACCAATTGACACAGTAAGGAAACTAATCTTCACTGTAGTCAAAGTGGAAAGGTATTATGGCAGAGAGGGACCTGTGCAATGTTACCGATGCATGGGGTACAATCACTCCAGCATGATGTGTGAGCGAAAGCTTACATGTCTGCGGTGTGCAGGGAACCACTTGCTAGAGAACTGCCCTAAACCTAGGGAAGAGTGCAAGTGCGCTAATTGTGATGGTACACACGTAAGTGTGTACAAAGGATGCTCCACAAGGAAAAAGATCATAGAGAGCCGCCGCAAGAACCGCCCAGATGATCAAGTGGTTCGCCCAGGTGTGTCCTTTTCCAATGCCTTAAATAAGGCAGAGTCCACTCTGCGTCGAGTGGAACAAGAGGCTGCTACACCAAAGAGCGATTCCCCATCAAATTCTGTGCCACCACCTCCAGGTCCTATAGAAAAGGCAATAGTGCCTAAACCCCCTGCACCAAAACCACGCAGGAAGAGGAGGAACAGAAAACCTAGGCAGAGCAAATCTTCTGCCCCCAATGTAACTTCGGAGCCACAAGCTCCTGTAATAACTACAGTCGCACCTGTAGAGGCAGAGCCTATATCCGAGGTTAGGGATATACCCCCTACCCCTATTCCACCAATGCCTAACACGGCAACATCCTCCTCCACACTAGCGACTATTTCGCAAAGTGACCTGGAGGAATTTAGCTCTTTATCCTCATGGTTTGGGGATTTAATAAATAAGGCGTTACCCGCTCTGAGAAACTGTAAGATGCAGTTGAACAACCCCAACCTGACCCCCATGCAGAAGCATTCCATCTTGCTTCAGACACTGGAACAGCTCTACCCCAACTCCGCTCAATAATGGCTGGAAGACATGTCCGGAGACCATTTAGAGCTGCGATTTGGAACGCAAACGGACTACGTAGTCATTACCCAAATATTTCTAATTTTGTACAGTATTTCGGAATCGACATTCTGATGGTCTGTGAAACTCATTTGGATGCTGCCACCAACTTCTCCCTCCCTAATTACGTCACCCATCGGTCTGATAGGGTTGGCCGACAAGGGGGAGGTACAGCCATCTTTGTTAAGAACCATATTACACATAAGCCTTTCCCTCTTCCACCACTTCAGCATGTAGAAGCCTGTGCTATTAGGCTATCCTTAGGTGGTCTAGATACATTGCTGATAGTGGCATATGACCCCCCTGATCACCGCTTCTATGAAGCAGATTACACGGCCCTGTGGTCTGCATTGCAGGTGACCTAAATGCAAAACATGCCAACTGGCATAGTCGTGCCACCAATGCGAAGGGGCGAGGACTATTCCGCCTTATAAGCGGTAACCCAAGCCTCATAGCTCATGGACCGAGAGAGCCCACTTTTCATCCTGCCCGAGGGAGACCGGACGTGCTGGATATTATGGTCACTAAAAACTTTAGATTCCACATAGACCTGACGACAGTCAATGAACTGGATTCTGACCACGATCCTGTGTTAATCGACACCAATGTTAACATGTCAGCATTGGTAACTCCTGATTGGTCGTATGAGGTAGACTGGGATGCAGCCGTCCTTGAACTGAACCAATCAGTGGATCCCAGACCGCACATAAATTCTATCGAGTCGTTAGAATTAGCGGCAAATGCATTCTCCCGACAAATATCAAATGTGATACGAGGGCATACTTACCGCATTCCTTGCAATACTCCTAACCCCACAACCATCCCAAATGAACTCCGACTGTTGCTAAGAGCTAAGTCAACAGTTCGGAAGCTTTGGCAGTGTTTCCGCCATCCCAGATTGCAGGCAATTTATCTGCGATTTAAGACCCTGGCTAGACGCCTCTTACGTGCACATCGCAAAGAGGCCTGGGAAAACACCATGAGGAACGTAAACCTCTCTGAAAAGAAGCCCTGGCGGATAATTAAATCCCTGAGAAGGGACAAAACGCTATATCAGCATCCTATACATGGCACTCGCGGGAGATTATCTTTCGAACCGCAAGAGAAAGCCACTGACTTCGCGGACTATTTAGAGTCCCAATTTGAGCCCCGAGAGGACATAGAAGATGAGGACTTTTCAGAACTAGTTGAGGCAACGGTGGATTACCTCTATGAGGATCCTCCACCACCTCACGAGGCGACTCGCATACCAATTGTCACACCAAGGCAAGTTTCCTCGCAAATTAGGTGTCTCAAACCCAACAAATCCCCTGGATATGATGGTGTTACGACACATATGTTACAACACCTGCCTCGCAAAGCCATTATCCACTTGACGAGAATTTACAATGCTTGCCTGTATCTCCGACACTTCCCTACTGCTTGGAAGGAAGCGAGGATGATTTGCATATTGAAACCAGGCAAGGATCCCAAGTTTCCATCAAGTTACCGTTCTATTAGTCTACTCCCAATAATTTCGAAAATTTTTGAAAAACTTCTACTGTCCCGTCTAACTCCTCTATTTGAGGAAAGGAGGCTCATTCCGGATCATCAGTTCGGGTTCCGTCAAGGTCATTCCACTACCTTACAGCTCCTGCGTCTTGTTGAGAGGGCTGCCCTGGGTTTCCAGGAAAACTTCAAAACTGTCGCAGTACTTCTGGATGTGGATAAGGCCTTTGCAACAACATGGCACCAGGGCCTACTGTACAAACTTAGAGATGCAAATCTCCCCTCCCCCTACCTGACCCTCATAGCCAGTTTCCTTCGTGACCGCACTTTCAGGGTGCGAGTGGAGGGCAGGTTATCAACTATCAGACCAATAGCGGCCGGAGTACCGGAAGGTAGTGTTCTATCGCCACTGCTCTTTGCCGCATACATGTCTGACTTCCCCGTTGAACCCAGCACTGTTATGTGCCAGTATGCCGATGACGTCCTCATACTGGCCCGTAACAAAAATCTACGTTACTGCCTTCCCCCATTGCAAAGACACCTAGATGCCATTGAGAGTTGGAGTGAAAAATGGAGAATGGGAATCAGTCCACAGAAAAGCTCTGCTTTTGTGTTAGGCAAAATTCATTCCTGGAGACCAGAAAGGGACCTGACACTTGGTCAGAGGAGAATCCCTTGGGTCAACACAGCCAAGTACCTTGGTGTACAACTAGACCGAGGACTTACCTTCACCAAACATGTCACAGCTAAAGCTGCCCAAGGTCACGGAGCTCTGGGAAAGCTCTATCCCATCTTTAGGTCAACTATGCCTACACGACTTAAACTACGCATTTATCGTGCGATCATCCCTCCCCTGATCCTGTATGGATGCGAGGCATGGGGATTCGTGGCTCAAACCACCATCCGCAGACTGCAAGTCGTGCAGAACAGGGCCCTTAGGATGATCTACGATACTGACCGTAGATTTTCTTCCCATATTCTCCATACTCATTCTGGCATTCCATATATTGTGGATGTTGTGCGAGATAGAGCCCGCTCTATGTATGCGAAACTTACACCACACCCTAACCAGCTGGTGAATACCCTGGGACAATATGATCCCCATCTTCCCAGGAGGCGCAAAAGCTATCGTTTACCCAAGGATGTCTTGGGCTAATTAGCTTCGCTGCTTCCTCATTTCACCAAACATTCCAATGCATTCGGTTTCTCGCTAAATTGACACTGCTTGACTTGCTGGTTAGACAAGCTGACCTTTGCTAAGTGAGCAGAGGGGCATGGGTGCCCCAGGATGGGTAGACATTCTAACTGGCACTCATATCCCTAGTCTATAGCAAGAGAGAGTAACCAATCATCACCATTGGCTGACACTGACAAAAATAGCTTGTATAATGACTACATCTTTCATACCTCACGGGTAAATCCATACTAAATGGATAGGTACCGTGGGCATATATCCCGCTCGGGTAAACCCGAGCGACCTGATTTGGCTCTTGGCTCTTGGCTCTTGGAAAATGCACATTAACTAAACTAAAGTCTTGTTCGTTACTTTTTTATTTTCTCTACTGGTAAGTAGGGGAATTATTGTATTCCACCCAAAAATTCGGTGTCGATATTTCACCAGAAATATATGTTTTGAGAAAGAATTTTTAGAAAAAGGTTCGTGTGTGTGTGTGTGTGTGTGTGTGTGTGTGTGTGTGTGTGTGTGTGTGTCTGTGGGCAGCATAACTCAAAAACGAAAAGTAGTTTAAGAACCAAAGTTAGTATTTAAGTTTAATGTCTTTGAAAGATGTGACACGAAGATTTTGAAAAAAATAGCTCCACCCTCAACTACCCTTTACATGAAAAATTTTTCGAAAATTTTGATTTTCTTGGAAATTGCTTTAACGATTTTTATTAAAATATCATATGTTTGAGATATTTTTATGACAAATGAAAAGTATATCTGGAATTTTCTGGCTATAGCCCCTGTAGTTGTATTTACTCTGGACGACTTTGGCATAACTGGTAAACCGTTAGAGATAGACTTACTCTACAAAAATGTAGATCTTTATAAAATGCACAATTTATGTCTGAATAAATTTTCTTGTAGAATGAACCATTTCGGAGATATTCCTTATTATGTGTGCAAGTTTCGGAAAACAATGTTCCGTGTGCAAAGAGAACGGAATCTCAAAGCTTTAAAAGATTTGACTATCGCACAAAGCCTACTGTATTTTAACAATCCCTTGCACCTACAAGGAAATAAACAATAAGATAATTTGTACTAATGTTTATCTCAACTAACACGAAGAAGATATAGGAATAAGAGTTTGTAAGAATGGTTAGTACAAGAGTAGAAAAAGTCATGTGAGTGCAACACATCAGATTTTTATATTTCTGTTTACTGTAGAGAAAGTTAAAAAAATAAACATACAAAAGGTAGCAGGGGTACTCCTTAACTTAATTTCGAAGTAACCAAAAGAGGCGCCAGTGGATGCCAGTGAAATCCTTGGACGTTAGGTAAAGCAACCGCACAATACGGTTACAGAGCGTCAGGTATTTGTATGGAAGGGTATTTACTTATCCATTAATTATGTCACGCAGTGTTGAGAACGTTCACTGTCAGGTGCTGTTTTTCTCTTAGTGAAATGACCTTCGTCCGGGATTTGGGACACACTCGACTTTCGTCAAACACGAAATGAACCATGCTTCTAGAAACCTGCTTTGGGCTCCTCAACCTTGTCCAAAGGTCGCTTCTTTTGGTTCTAGGTTTCGGCTGTGACAGCGGCCTTTAATATTCTATGTGGGAAGTGGTAGTGTTGACCTCAGTGGCAGAAGGGCAAAAATTAACTTTTCTTTAATTTAAAGCAAAGTGAAGGCTCTAAAAAAATAAAATCACACGAAGTTTAATCCATGTACACCAGCGGAAATATGTACCAAATGTACTTTTTAACTTTAACAAGCTTTACACATGTATTAATTTATGTTAACTGCAGGGTAATTTTAAATTTAAATAAATAAACATTATTAATCTTGGCAAAGGACTAGTCTGGCCAAAATAACATTTGTGTGTGTGTGTGTGTGTGTGTGTGTGTGTGTGTGTATTTGTAATGTAAAATAATGTATTGTATGTATATTAACTCTTCATTCATTGTTGGTTAACTCAATTATGAAACTTGGTGCATGAAAATCTAATGTCTCACTCAGAAAAAATCTGATGTGTTGCACTCACATGACTTTCTCTACTCTTGTACTAACCATTCTAACAAACTCTTATTCCTATATCTTCTTCGTGTTAGTTAAGATAAACATTTGTACAAATTATCTTATTGCTTATTTCCTTGTAGGTACAAGGGGAATATTAGAATTCAGTAGGCTTTGTGCGATAGTCAAATGTTTTAAACCTTTGAGAATCCGTTCTCTTTGCATACTTAACATATAAACAAAATGAACAACGATGATCCATTTCACGAAAGTTCTAAGTTTTCCGAAACTCACACATATAACAAGGAATATCTCCGAAATGGTTCACCCTACAAGAAAATTTATTGAGACATAAATTGTATATTTTAGCAAGATCAACATTTTTTGTATAGTATAATTTGGTCTATCTCTAACGGTTTACCAGTTATGCAAAAGTCGTCCAGAGTAAATACGACCACAGGGGCTATAGCCAGAAAATTCAAGATATACATTTCATTTGTCATCAAAATATCTCAAACATATGACATTTTAATCAAAATCGTTAGAGCCATTTTCAAGAAAATCAAAATTTTCGAAAAATGTTCCATGTAAAGGGTAGTGTAGGGTGGGGCTATTTTCTTCAAAATGTTCGTGTCGCATCCTTGAAAGACATTAAGCTTAAATACCAACTTTGGTTTTTAAGCGACTTTTAGTTTTTGAGTTATGCTGTCCACAGGCTGACAGACACAGAGACACACACGGACCCTTTTCTAAAAATGCTTTTTTTCCGGTGAAATCTCGACATCGAATTTTTGGGTGGAATACAATACTTCCCCTACTTACCAGTAGAGAAAGTAAAAAGTATCTTTATAAGTCGATATTGGGTTATATGATCTCACATGGATTTGAGATCTGCTTGTGGTTTACCGGGAAAAATACGATTCAGTTGGAGAATTTAATGTGGTGTCGGCACGTTGGCACGATAGCTCAGTGGTTAGAGGGACTGACAGTGACAGGAAGATCGGCGACTCAAATTCTTCTATGGCGTTGAATTATTGAGACTCATTCTATGGCATTTATGCCAGTAAGTCTGAATTTATGGAGTTTATTGTGGTGGTCTCAAAAATACAAATAGACAACATGGGAATAGCTAAAAATGCTTACAGAAGATATACAATACTTTTATCACACAAAGGATAGTAGATTAACCAATCAATAATGCTAGTTTTAATTATGAGATTGATGTGGTAACTTATCAAACAAAGACATAATGATCTGCTGGGAGTAATTTCACTGCTGCTTGCAGTGGCGGCCTGCTAATAGCTAATTAATTCTTGTGTTCCAAGCAATCTAAAGGTGTTATACACAATTGATGGCGAATCTGAAGGATCATACGAATAAATCCAAAGCATAATTTATCATCATCTTTCATAGATTTGGGCCTTTGACCTATTTCCACGTCAAGAAATCTCTGGAACTAATTAAAACTATGTATGAAATTAGGCTTACAGATGTGTTTTTAGAGATGGCGAATGGCAGTGGCTTATGGTCGAGTTTAGAAGACATTGGTGTCAGATTAGTATATCTGCGAGTTCCATGAAACACCGCCATCAATATGCATGACGTCACTCGCGCAGATCCTATTGAGATCATTCGCCACGTAAAAAAGTACCTCTGTACATAATATTCATTAAACCGCGATCGCTGTGATAAAATGTTGAATGAATCAATATAAATAAACTGGGGTTTTATACATAGGTATCCTTAATTATAAGACCTGAGGCGGATGTTTGTTTGCCGAGAGAGATAACCTCAGGCAAGCATGTGCAGGATTAATTATTATCGAATGGAGTCGTGCGTCAATGGGTTAAGGGTATTTTCCACAGTCATTCCTGCAATGCGCAGAAGGATTGTTTAGCGAAACTCCAGCGGTCAAGCATGTCAAGAGACGAGCGATTATATGGTAGATAAATTACAACCTAGTACAACATCCTCCGCTGATTTACAGTCGTCACAATGATGGCCATGACCCCTGGCAGGGAGTGGATTCCCCATAATGCTAAATGTCAATCTCCCCTTTGCACAGTCATTCACACATCATATTTATTTTTTATTATTTTACTAAGAAGTATATGAAATTATACATATTAATTTATCCCATCCTTGAGATTGAAGTATCGATTCAAATCCGAAGTCCTCACATAAAACTCGTGCAGACGCAAGCAGGAAAATTAGGTATATTTTAAAAGTACGAACTGAACACTTAGAAATGTGTAATATGTTATACTCACATGACTTTCTCTACTCTTGTACTATTTTTACAAACTCTTACTCCTACATCTTCATGTTAGTGAGGTAAACATTTGCAGAAATTATTGTATTGCTAATTTTCTTGTGGGTGCAAATGTGGCAATATGGGCCTTGAGGAATAGTTAAATCTATTAAACCTGGTTGCTTTGAAATTCCGTTCACTTGCATGGCTAAGAGATAAAAAAGTGTTTAACGACCTTTCATTGGAGGAAAGTATAAGTATTGTAAAACTCACACAAATAACGTTATCTCCAAAATGGTCCACAGCACCTGAAAAAAATGTATTTGGGCATAACATGTGTTTTAAGGCGATATGGTTTACAAGTCATCAAGAGTAAACATGACTACATGAGCTATAACCATAAAATTCAGAATTTACATTTCATTTAGCATAAAATATCTTAATCATATGGCATTTAAACAAAATCTTTCATAACATCAAAATTTTCAAAAACTTTTCCATATAAAGGATAGTTTAGGGTGGAGGAATTTTCTTCAAAATTTTCGTGTCGTATCTTTGAAAATTATGATACTTAAATACCAACTTTGGTTTTTAACCAAATTTTCGTTTTTGAGTTATGTTCGTCACAGGCAGACACACAAAATACTTTTTTTTGGGATTCAGGGGGCCTCAAAACATATTTCTGGTAAAATATCGACTTCGAATTGTTGGGTTGAATACCATACTTCCTCTACTTACTGTACGTAGTAGAGTAAAAATAATTTACGGTGTGTAATAGAGTGGACTGTAATTAGTGTTCTTCCATACAATAGCCGTATGTAGGACAGGATTGGAAAGGTAGAGTGAGAGTAAAATATTCAGTGTCAATAACGAGATCTGAACCACGGAGGTTACCGTCCGGCTGCTCTAACTATACTAAGCTATCATAGCCAACGTGCCGACACGACTGGAGTGGTCATAAAATAGAAAAAGAGAATTAAATGTATAACCATCAGCATGCACTTAGTTGAATAATTATTTATTTTTTATATGGTGGAAACCCTGAAAAACGAAAATCACCATCGAGGGCAAGCGAATTTTTATTTTCCAGCACGGACTGGAAGCATATAAAGGAGAGGACTGTTGGAATATCTTAAATGCCATTTTGACGTGTTTACAAAGCCCTTCCATGTGTCACGGATAAAAGCGACGCGTATCTGTGTCATGTATCAGGAAGCTGTGGCAAGACTTCATTGGTATGGCATAGGCAAGATGTCTTTCAAGGCTACAAGGAAACACAACTAGAGAGTTGTGAGGTTATGTTTGTATCTCTTAACGCACAGTCAGAGAAACAAGCCTACAATTTATTGTTGCCACACTCGCATCTGCATTTTTATTGCCAACTACTTTGAGGTAATTTTCCGTTCTACAGTTGCCAAAAAGGATTACAAGAATCTGTCTTATTTAGCTGTATATTCTTACCGAGATTTTACCAGGAAAATTTGAGTCTTACTGAATCCCATAAAAGCAGTTTAGAAAAAAGGATCTAGTTGTTTGTGTGGGTATATGGGTGCGTTTGTGTGCACCTAAAAAAAGTCGGTTAGAAACCAAACTTGCTATTAAGCTCAGCATCTTCCAAGAGTAAAACACGAAGATTTTCGAAAATTTTGATTTTCTCAAAAATGGCTGTAACAATTTTGATTAAAACACCATATGTTTAAAGTATACTAGTCTTCCAATATATTTTGCAGTACCAACACAACTGGAAGAAACACTACAAAAATGCGTTCTACTAGAATCCTTAAAGCCATGCTTCATTATCATCCAAATGGAAAAAATCTCTGGGACGTCCTAGGAAGATGGATGGAGAATGTTCTCCTGCTTTGGGCCTAATACTTGTATGGATGATGATATTTTAACGACGAAAATGCATATCTAAAATTTTATGGGAATAATCTCTAATCTCATTCTGGATGATTTTTTGCAATTGGTAAATTATTAAAATATAGAGAAACTCCTACGAAACAAAATATGATCTTGTTGAAGTACACAGTTTATATCCATCCATCCACCCACCCTTCCTTCCTTTTTCTGCACACCTATTGTCTATGGATACGTAATGGGGAAATATAGAGAACAGTTTCATTCATGGAGCTAGTATTCTCCATTTCTTCCTTTACGGTCAACTGCAATACCCCAAGGCGAACTAAAGCGACCCGCCGTCATTCACATACGAAGCTCGAGAAAAGCACACGTTTGTTAAGCATAGAGTAAAAGTTGCTCTGAATGGAACCTTCAACATTACACCCAGCAGAGATAATCATAGTATTTCCTTTCCTCAGGGTTAGAGTGCCACCATTTTGGTACTATAGCTTGCTTACAAAAGAGTGATCCCATTCAAAATTCAATCAAGCTTGAAGTATATGTACTATGGTTGAGTAATTTATTTTCATTTAATATGCTGTTGCTGTCTCTACCGCATGCCTAAGGCACTGGAAAATTTCCAGCGGGTTTAAAAACTCTATACTGGAAATATCTATGTATTTCAAGACCGAGTAAATAAAGCTAAAAAAGAATATTTACGAACAGAGTAGAGAAAGTCATGTGAGTGCAACACACCAGATCCTTTTTGATATTGTATGGTCAAATATTTGAAACATAATTCAACTTTATTTATGAAATGGTGCAGATAAATATCGTTCGACGCTTGATCTTCACAGTTAAATTATCTCGTTCCGCTCAAGAATTTATTGGTTAGGTCACTCGTGTTATATTACTTGTGATAATTTAGCACCCACATATCGCTTCTACCTTTCGGTTCAACTTCGCATCTGATTCATAAGTGCAACAGAAAGCTAAAACCAAGAGTTTAGATACACTTTCTCAGAAAAAGACTTGACATGATCTTGAACATTGGTCTTTGAAGGTCTTGTTATGAACTTCAAACACAGTTGGGAGTAATCTAGCACGCTTATGGAAGCATCACTCAGGGAAACACCCGAGCGATCTCTTATTATGCTAATATATTTTAGTTACTTCTAAGATGAGCCGGGAGCCAATCAACTTGACTGTAGGATGATGGAATGACCTCGGAAATTCCAGAGTAAATGCACTTACATAGACACAGTACCACAACAACCACAACCTGCCCACGTCAGACAGACTCTCCCACACCTTTTGCTTTTACAGTCATTAGGGCAAGGTGAGAAGATGAGTGACGCAAAAGCAAAGCTACTATGAAATTGAAGTACTCGTAATACTCATATAGGATCCACAGTGATGAAAAGGTGAAACTGTTAGCGGGTGGGCAATTCCAGGAATATCCTCTTTGCATTTACGGGGGTTTACCCTGGTCTATGTCGACAATGCTGAAAACGCCAATATACACGTCTTTTTTTCAAACAGAACTAAGTGCGGAAAGATGAAAGTTTACCACATATTCTTAAAAACTTTTAACACGAGCATCTTTGAAAAGGTTTCGCAGATATTTATTTATAATTTTTACTTTCTCTTCCACAGATAGTAAATACGTGAAGTATTCTATTCCCCCAACAATTTCGAGATTTCACCGGAAACATATTTGGGGCCCCCCCCCTGGACCTAAAAGAAGTACTTTTAGAAAAAGGTAGTCGTGGCGCGTGTGTCTTTGAGCAGCATAACTCAAAAGTCAGTTAAAGTTGATATTTAATTTTAATATCCGTCAAGGATGTTACACGAAGATTTTGAAGAAAATTCCTGTACCCTAAATTCCCTAAAAATGGCTTTAATATAATAATTTTGATTAAAATGCCACATGTTCAAGACATTTTTACGGCAAATTAAATGTATATTTTGAATGTTCTGGCAATAGCATAAGTAGCCCTGTTTACTTTTGAGATAATCTTACACAAAAATGTAAATCTCGTTAAAATACATTTTTTTTGTAGAGTGAACCATTTTGAAGACATTCCTTGCTATTTGCGTGAGTTTTGTAATACTTAAACTTTTCTAACATGACAGATCGTTATTCACTTTATCTTTTGGCCGTGTAAAGAGAGCGGTATTTCAAAACCGTCATATAGTGACCAGTTTTGAAAGATTTGACTATCGCTCAAAACCTATCCATATTGTCCTTGTACCTACAAAAATTTAGCAATAAGGTAATTTATGCAAATGTTTATCTCGACTTAGATGAAGAAGAGTTTGTAAAAATAGTAAAAGAGTAGAGAAAGTGATGTGAGTGCAACACATTAGATTTGTTATTAAACCTTGTTCTATATAAAAACATGAAGATTTTAGTCAATATTTTATATTTTTGACAAAAATAGCATTATTAAGAAGCTCCCGTGTTAAAACACCCAAATATATGAAAGAAATTTGTGGAAACTAATCATACCTTAGTGCATTCCTGCACCATAAAAATGTTATATTACATAAACCGAAACTAAAGAAGTGCCATATATAATTTTAACTGTGATATTTCAAAGAATAGGAGTAAATAAAAAGCTAACTTTGCAAATGTTGATGTCTTTTTTTTTTTCCTCTGTAAATCTCCTTAACATTCGGAAATAATGACATCGTAAATAGCCTCGTAACTGCGGGGTGAAGAAAACAGCTTATTTTACACCTCTGACGAGAAAACTTATTTTGGGGTGTTCTGCTGTCTGGAAGTGAAAGGACGAACAGTAGCACATGGCAGCTCACAAGGACGTCATAAATATACATACTGTCTACTATGTTCCTCTTACGAGGATGTGGCTGTTTGACATCAAGAACTCTAGAATATTCTGAAAAAGATTACGGCTGGAGTTTCAACACATCGATAAGTCTTAGGTCTATTAGAAAACTTACCCAATAATCGCATTTACTATAAAAGAATGCCAGGAAGATATATAAACCAATTTTTTTTTTCACATGTATTTTCTGAAAAATCTTACAGGGTGTGTGTGCTTGTGTGTGTGTGTGTGTGTGTGTGTGTGTGTGTGTGTGTGTGCGTGCGTGTGCGTGTGTGTGAAGGATTCTCAAAATAGAAAGGCGCAAATCACCTAGTCCCGAAGGGCCCTTAAATCCTACTTACTCACTCAAAATATAAAGCTTTATTAGATCCATCGTGTTTCAAGAATACAAAGCATAATTCCCTAAACATTTGACACAGAATTTTTTTGCTATCTTTATTTTCTTTAAAATGACTAAAGTGTTTCATTAAATTGCGAGGTCTTTGATTGATTGACATTACAAGCAAAACGTGCTTACTTCTTAAATTTTCTGTGAATATTCTTTTAATTCTTATTTACCTCATTTCATATATGCGGTGTGTGTTTTAATAGCGTTAGCCGTTTCCAAAAACATGTTTGTTGAACGTTTACATTTTCCAAAATTACTTAAGATTGGAACGGCGTTTAAAAAAAGGTGAGAATTGCAATGATTCTAAGCTACAGCCATTTGGCAGCCCAGAAAGCACGGAGAAATTATTGAAGGAACAAGCAAGCAACACAATACGTGCTACCAAAACAGCTGAACAAAAAAGAAGGTACATGAAAGGTTTCGCGAAACGTGCTATCGCATTAGGGCAAAGAAAACAATTATCAAAAGCCCTTCAGAAATAATATCACGACAGAAGCAGGGCTAAACGCGTACAGAGAACCACAATCAGATAAAAAGGGGAAATACCTGCACAGCCTTCAAGACGCTAAAACACCGACAAGCAAGGTTCCCGAGAGGATACGCGAAGACACGTGGGCGAGTTACCTTAATTCGTGCTGCAGGAAAAGGACATCAGACCTTACTTACTACTCCTACAGGAATCATTGAACCTGTGGTAACACAGGAAGTTTCCTATGTGATATACCATCCCAAGGACGCCAAAGATTGCGACCCTGATTGCATATTTAATGAGTAAAACGCTTAAAAGCTCTAACTAGCCTACTCTGTCCTTAATGGTTAGTTTATGAAATAGTCGTAGAAGGCACTTCATGGATTTAGTAGAAATGTGTTGACAGAATAGCTAGAGCTGAAGAAGGGAATAGCATATGGGTTAGGATTGGTCAACCGGATTGGCCTCCAGTCACTGGAGTACGTATGGCCACTAGACTAGAGCCATAGTAGGCTCTTGTGCTTTCAACGTGAATCCTGGGAGAAAAGGATGAAGGGGAGACCCGAATACTGACCAGATACCTAACAATTACACAGTAGCACCAATTATGACATTGATATCTTCAAAGTCCCGAAATAAAACGAACTGGTCCCAGCCAAGATCTGGAAATAAATCTTTCCATATTAGTGCAAATTACACCGTTCCACTGCATTATACCAAATACCATCGTCTGTACCTACAATGCTGAAATATATGAAGACTAAACAGAGGAAAGGAGACTGATAGGGCCAAAACATTGCAGAAACGAATGCAATGACTTTTATGAAGAACAAAGGAAGAGCTTATTTGGAATTCATGTGTTCAAGTATTCAGGGACAACACTGCAATTGTGGACGGAATTCTATATGCTGCATAAGGGATTAATTAATTAGTTCGTGCAAGACATGGCTCGGCTATGATATGCTTATAAAGCAGTTAATGCAACTTTCAGGTTAAAGATTACATGCATTGTGACCAGTGGCCTAGAATTGATCTGGAAGCCATCGCCGACAACAAAGGGATTGCGCTGCGTATCGAAGTATAGACCTCTGTGCCTAACAAATGAGATAGTCAAGTAATCGATATTTATCGAAGCTGTAATTCCCAGCTGCTAATTAATAAGCAACTGTTTCTCGAGCCTCATTCAAAGAAGACTGAAACCACAACTGACTTCTATTCCGTCAAAGTCACGTGTCTTACGACTCGAAGGGTCCATATTACATCAAAACAATTTCAAGAGTATTTTCAAGATGCAGTCTGCATTCCTGTTTTAATATAAACGGGTTGAACCTATTAGTTTCGAACTATTATTCATTTTACAATTAGTCTGAGTTGTTAGCTGTTATTTTGGTAGGTAGACATGCCATCACACAGTAGGCACTTGTGCATCCATTGCCGCTTGCTGAAGTTGAGTAATAAGTGAGGCAATGTTTGATGATATTCAAGCTATTAATGATGTTAATGATGTAATTACTGTGCCAAGCACATACTAAGAAGGATGAAAGTACATGTTATAGAAAGTTAGACAGCATCGTGCTTTAGAGGCTTCAGCAAGCGGAACGGCTTGAGGCATGTGAATCATAGCAGTCTTTTACTGCGATATATTTTTATACGTATTTTTCAATTAGGCTGAGTATTCTTCGTCTTCCATTTGGAGTGTTGTTTCTAATGATAATGTTCCACTGATAATGAGAGTGCATTTGCATTGTTCCAAAAAAGATAATGAGGCAATGTTCTAGTGAGATTGATATCAAGTATATCAGTGTTCATCCAATTGTGCGAGGTCAAAAATGGAAGTCTTGCATTCTGAGACTTCTCCAGACACTAAATGAATACAATTCAGTTAGGCGACTGCAGTTCCTCAACAAGTGTGACGAAAGAGAAGATTTTCAAGACCCACTTGATTGTTCACATTCAAACTCAATGACAGAATTAATCAACAATGCCATCAATCTTCCAGGATTAATGGTACGATGTGGAGGTGTAATTGGGCTCTACTTCTTCGAAGTGTCAATAGTCAGACTTATTCATAAATGTTGCAAATCATGATTCCACGTGCTAACGATCTCTTTGAGAATGAAACTACGATTTACTTCCAACAAGGCGTGGCTCCGCTTCGGACATTTAACCAGGACAAACAGGATGTCACGATTTAACCCCTCTAGAACCTTTACCTTTGGGCAACTTGCTACAAAACCACAAACACTGCAGAAACTGAGGGATTATATTGAATATGCCATCAATGATATTCCACTAGCATCAATCTAGACGTTATGACGCTGGTTCGACGTCGTTGTTGGGAGTGCAAGGTAGGACATTTTGAACATGTACTGGATTAAGGAACTTGAGGGAATAGAACACAACAAAATTCTACTTCTTTCGTATTTTGTAGTTCAGAAATAACATTTTAAAGTGTGTATACATCAATTTGGGACACATTGTATTTTGTGCAACAATTATTTGGGTTGAGCTAACAATCTCTTCTTTAAAAAAATATTTAAATTTTATTTATCTAGTTTCATTTTTCTAAATTCTATTAATTTTATTTAATGTAATAAATTACTGCGTAGCTCTTAATAACCCTACCTTTAGTCTCTGTTGAAATCCTAACTTGAGAGTGGTTGTAACATTGGGTATCAGTTGAAACTCCATTCTACTTCTTTCGTATTTTGTAGTTCAGAAATAACATTTTAAAGTGTGTATACATCAATTTGGGACACATTGTATTTTGTGCAACAATTATTTGGGTTGAGCTAACAATCTCTTCTTTAAAAAAATATTTAAATTTTATTTATCTAGTTTCATTTTTCTAAATTCTATTAATTTTATTTAATGTAATAAATTACTGCGTAGCTCTTAATAACCCTACCTTTAGTCTCTGTTGAAATCCTAACTTGAGAGTGGTTGTAACATTGGGTATCAGTTGAAACTCCACCACAGCGGTTCATCTGAAGTAATGATAATGCAACATTCCCAACCAAAAGAGCAAAACCCAAGTTTTTAAAATTAGGAATGCTTTGTTTAAATTTTTCTGGTAGTAGAAATGAATTTTCCAGCCAGTTACCAAACAGCTGAAATAAAAATTGAGTTTAACGTTTTTTATTAGGACGGTGAATGAAAGAAATGTTTATGACGCCTCAAATGGGTCCGGCAGATTACCCGACATTCTTCGCATCACGGAAAAGAAAGCTTATCCGGTTGCTCACCTTAACCGAGATTCGAATTTCGGACCTCTCGGTGTCGAGCAAACACAGTAACCCACACCTTGGAGTTGGGCAAGTATAGACCACACTATTATTGTAATTCGAGTCTACTTTGCTTCTAAAATTCAAGAGAAGGATTACCAGTGTTTGTTGACAACTTCTGCAATACCATTTAGCTATTTTCATTTATAATCTATAGATGAGAGTAAAACAAATTTTATGAGTTGTTGATTGCTCTAGATTATTTTCAGCAAATGCGCCCTAAAAAGCATTCATACTTGTATGATGCTATATTTATTCTAACCAAGTGCTAAGAAGAAGAGAAAAAATAACATTAATATGCTTACCTTTATACGACATTCTTTACCCGTTCTTCAACAAACTATTCTTATAAAAATTTCATTTATCTACTTTACGTTAATCGAGATAAAAATTTGAGAAAATGCCTTTATTACGTATTTTTTGTAGTACAATGGGAATAAGAAAATGTAGTAGTCTTAAGCTATAGTGAAATCTTCTAAGAGCTGACGACTGTGTAATGGCTTTGAAATTTCATTCCCTTTACATGACCAGCAATAAAGAATAATGACTTCCCATTTCATTTAGAAGTTGAAAATTAAAACTAATAACAAGAAATGTCAAAACAAGTTTTGACGTAAACTGTGCGCTTTACGAGATCTATATTTTTGTCGTGACCCTATGACAAGGAGGGGGACTTAGTACTTCGACCAAAAGGCTATCTTTTGTACCGAGACACCCCTCGGTAGGATGGATAAGGCGAATGGATCCTATGGGCAGCTGGCACGTTGCCAAGACAGAGTAGGTGGCAGGGGTCCCAGTTAGAAGCACCCCGGCGGAGGCTGAACTACATTTCCTTTACCTTCGTGTTAGTTGAGATAAGCATTTGCAGAGATTTTAACCGACTTTTCGTTTTTGAGTAATGCTGTTCACATACACTCCTCACAGGACCTTTTTCTAAAAATGCTGTTTCTTTTTGGATTCAGAGGGCCTCAAAACACACATTTCTGGTGAAATCTGGACGTTGAATTTTTGGGTGGAATACAATATTTCCTCTACTTAATAAATGTAGTAGAAAAAGTAAAAATGTAATGTATAACATTAACATTACTTCATCTACGAAGGATAGTGCATAAAAACTTCATTTTTATGTCAGGTTTAACTTTAGATATATGCCAAAGAATTGCTTAAATGTATGGTGCAAAACCATGATCAATTTTGATTGGTCGTAAATTTCACTCTTTGGTTACGTGCCTGTATAAAGAAAGTGAATTGCCGATTTTCATAGAAGCAGAATTTATAATGGAGAAAAATATACAACGAAGAATCTTTCTAAAAATTGTTAATTCCATTAAAAAGGTTTTTGTGGTGAAATTGTATGTTTTATTTAGCTTTACATGCTTTCTTTTACAGAATTTATGATTTCCCAGCTGCGCAAAATTCAGTAAGAGATCTGTTTGAATAAGGAATATTGGAAATACATTTCACATGTGCAGTTGTCATATTTGGAAAGTATAAACGTTTAATATACGTTAACACCCAAACAATGCAAGACAAATACGTTTCATACATAAGGGCTAGTTTAAGGTAGGGGAACTTGTCAAAAATCTTCGCTTTTCCTCCGTAGCATATGCTTGGTTCAATGAAAAATTTTGTATTTAGGCTAATTTTCTTTCTTATTTATGTAATTTACACTCACAAGTGCCCGTTTCTTTTTCTAGGAATGTTTTTCTGTATTTATATGACTTCGAAACCAGTAGTTTCAATCAAAATCCGATATAAAATTTATATTTGAGGTTAGAAAAATTGCTCCATCTTGGGTAAACAAGTGAAAGAGATTATATGAGAAGTCAATTGAAATTGTTAAGACATTTTAAGCTAAAAGAAATGTGTACGTCACACATAAGATGTTTTTGTTTCTATGTTAAAAAGAGTGACAGTAAATTTTGATAAGTGATTTATTGAGTTCTGCTGACACTTGATATGATAAATGTTCATACTTCTCAGATTGGATAAACCGCAACAACACATTAGCGATATGACCCTTGTAAAGAGTGTTGTGGGTTTTTGCGATTACCAGAGGTCTCATTATTTGGCCCTCTCCTGTAGCCAATCACAAGGATACGTCCCAAGTGACCATGACAAGGAGGAGTTGCCATTTCCCTTCACGTTTTTGCAAGCTCGAGACTGACAGGAAAACAGTAAATTACTTCCTTGCGTGCTGAAGGTTAACTTAGGTCTAGGTTAACGGCCGTTATGGAAACCAACACGCAACACTACACAACCTCAGGTTTAGTCTATGCTATACAAGCTCATGTAATATAGGTATATGTCTTCACTTCAGAGATAGGCATTTCCACCTGTTACGCCTTCAGATTCTAACAATTTACTCCCATCTTATTCCAGGACACCCTACATCTCTTCTTTCACGAAGATTGCATCTCCGTATTAGAATTGGTATTTTCATCACTTTTTAAGGATGTCCCGTTCGAGATACCCACGGCAAGCTTTATTTTACAGACCTTCTGGACGGAGAAACATTGGACGACAACGGAGAAGATGGAGCGACCAATTCATTTAGCCTCGGAACAGGTCTAAAGGCCTAAACCTTGTCAGGAAGAAGAAGAAGAAGAAGATTTTAATCACTTATTTTATCGATACTGTAGCAAAACAATTTCACAAATCCCACGTCTGACACCAGTGAGACAAATGGGAAGTCCAATTACTTTTTCTTCCACTTTATATTCTCTTCTAAAATTGAAACACAAAAATACAGTTCTGTGCTTTCGTTAACACCGTCTGCAGTTCCTTATGGCAGTAACAAGGTGGCAGTAGGATGTTCGTGAACGGTCTGGAAACGATTTGTTTTGCCTCCCCATTGTAGTTGTATACTCGCCGCACAGTGAAATGAGGTAGCTTGACAATGAGGGTCTGAGATGCGTGGCCGTCCGGCGTTACAATATGTTCTGCCAATTCTGTATGCTTACTGCTATTTTATCTTTTAATGTACCCCTGTGGGGAAAAACCATGAGTCATGTCTGGAACGGAAATTCGTCTACAGCGCCTTGATGGGGGGTTTTCAATAAGTTACCTACCCGAGCATCTTATATTCCTACAGCAGGCATTGGGTTACAGATTGGGACATATTTTGACACGTATACTATATGAGGGGGGTATCCTAGATATCCTTTTGTTACATTATCTTTCTCTCTTTATTGAATCAAGTGCTTTTTCAAAGTCTACGAATGCTATATGGGTTACTAAGTTGGCTTCTAGATTTTCCCCCTAAAATTCTGTTCGTGCTAAACCACTATCACCACCAGATCATCCTATTCCATAATCAGATTATTCCTCTTCTAATATCATCTATGTTGTAATAAAGCTGTAAGCGAAATGTGATCAAATGTTAAATTTTGGAGCATTATTTGGTATTGAAGACTAGATTTAACATTGAGGCAGTAGTATTGATAGTTCGCAGGTTTCTGTTACGTCTTTCTTCTAATTTCAGGAACGTATTCTCCAATTTGCGAGTGCAAGAGAGAAAAATGCTGCACCAACAATGCGAGAAACAATAGCAAATGAGGTCATAAGAAAAAGGATCGTGGGTGGATGAGGGCATGTCGCCAGATGGACCGAAATAACAATGTGGGACCCATGAACAGGACTAAGACCGATGGGAGACCGAAGGCGTGATGGGTAGAAGACTTAGGCGGACAGCAGGAATACTGTGGACAAGGCAAACCTAAGACAGATTTGGAGAAAACCGGAAGAACAGCTGACCGAAACTACATCACTTCCTTGCTTGCAAAACAAATGATGGTAATAGTGATAGCGTAACGTGTTAAATCAATTAAAATATCCCCATAGAATCCATAATCAGTTTTTGAAGTATCAGGTGCTTCAAGGGGATGAATCGTAAAATGTATGGCGGTTTGGTTTTGAAGTGAGTGAATTGGGGCTCGTCGGCAACTAGAACATTCAAAGTTCTAGGCTTAAAGGTTAAAAAAAGGAAATTTAAAACAGTAAAGAGTCAAAAAACTAAAAAGGTAAAACAGTACATTGTTAAAATGGGCCACAATCACAGTCTAACAGTCAGGTTCAACTTACTTAGCGAACCCAATATTGGCGACGAACTACAGTGCTGTATCTAGCACTAGTGGGTCGTTGTCTGCTACATAAGTGCAAGGTAAACTCCAGGTGAAGGGACTGGCGCTGACGAGCGAATCGCGGACAATGAAGCAGAACTGCGATACTTGGTTTTGGAAAGTTCACATATTCTCCTTTTAAGAATTGAGAATATAAGGAATTAGATTAAGCTGCAGATCATATTCCTCTTATGAAACATGCGTGTTGGCAGGATGAGGACAGCCCGAGGTGTGTCATTCGTGTGGCTGCCATTGTTGGGGCTTAACCACTCTAATGACGGGATGGATGGCATGTGTAATTGAGGTTGGGCCTTCTTGTAAGTACAAGTGAAACATTTCTGTGACTTTATATCTCGATTAACAGAAAGTAGATAGCTTTTCCTTTAAGAATAGCTTGTAGAGGAGTGGATGGAGAACGCCGTGTGAATGTACATCAGACTACTGTTTGCAAGAGGACTAAGGACGTGTTTATGTTGAACACCTGTGAGGGAAGCGCTTAGAAAGGACAATTTGTCTCTGTGTACCGAGCGACCTGTTACAATTGTCTGGTGTTTGAGACATTTCGTTGGGACATTTCCCCGGAGAATTTAAGCGAAAGTGTGGAGGTCGCTTAATCTGTCGGTGTTACGGTCAGCGACACGTTGGGCAATTACCTGCTCGCCTCCTCTTCCTTGTCCAGTGACCCAGTTTCTGGTAGGACCGTGTAGTTACGTGCTCTTAGAGGCTCGACACTCCCATTCAAATCCAACAAGAATGATGTGATCAAATCAAACTGTAATGAAACTGACCTTATACAAGCGAACGTGTAACACTAAAATAACCCTTTCTACCCGTCGCCGTTTCAAGGATATCCTCCAAAAGTGATTCTTTAATCCACTTAATGTTAATCAGATAATACTGGAATAGAATTAATTTAAACTTAGGCAATATGGACTTGGTCGCAAGCGAAAGAGGTGTGGACCGTATGAGACAATGGTGGACAAAGCGGTATCTGGGCAGATTTTCTCCGATTTCTCAAGCCATTAATTCCATCAAGTGCTCTTTCAGCCTTTTCACTCTCATTTCATATCTCCTTCAGTCTCATCGGGCTAATCACCCATTTCGGAGATTCTTCTGATCCAGAGTTCGACTGCTCCTTGTCAGGAATCTGAATTAGTAAATCTATAATTATAGTATAACATAATTAGTATGTTATAGAACATATTTTGCCAGACTCAGATTTGAAAAGTTGTATAACGATACTAAAAAATTGTACAAATAAATTTTGTGAAGATAGCTCATAAATGTGCGATAGGATTCATAAATCCGTAGTAATGGTATCCTAATTCATCCTAATTCTCTCATATAAAAACATGACGTATGTGTATTGATTCTCTTGACCTTCATCTATATTACAAAATACAAACCGTTATTAACATTATTGCCATTTTATTTACCTTCAAATAATTGAAATTGTCCGCGAATTATCCAGACCTGGACCAGCTCTTAGAACATTTGACTTTCGCTTAAAGCCATTGCCTTCCCGTATTTCCCACGTAGTTAAGAAAATTAGCAATAACACAATTTCAGTAAATGTTTATCTTGATTAACATAAATCAAGCAGAAGAACAAGTGCTTATATGAATACTGTGTACAAGATTAGAGAAAGTCATGTTTGTGCTAGACATCAGATTTTTTACTTTATTTGGCACTCCGCCGAAAGACATTGGCTCTGGAAATTTTCTCTTTTTTGTTTATTTATTTCAGTAGCAGAGAAGTAGACGAGTATCTCGCAGAGATGTAATATTGTTTTATGGTTGGGTTAGCGTTCCGCGTGAATTAACTTCCCGCGTGTACTTGCCATTATAAGCTTATTTGTGGCTTTAACAACAGCTTTTTGTGAAGTTTAAGTTTCGGAAAACACGTTCTAAGCGGTTTCTTTCTCTACATCTTTAGAACAAATTAAATTATTTTTCTATTACTGAGAAGCAGCACGTTTATATTGATACAAGAGAAGATTTCATATCACCATTATATTCTGGTAATGACTTGTAATCTATGTCCCAGTTCATTTTGTTCGGATCTCTACAAGCAATTTAAATTTCTCCACTGTTACCAAAAATCCCTATGGGAAATTAGTATGGAATACTGACAAGGATTCCTTGGGGTCAAAATAAATAGTTGCTTGTGCATTGAAATTTTAATTACGAAGCTTGTAGTAAATACAACCTTTTATATATGTCGGAAGGGATCATTTGGATCACAGATAAAAATAAAATATTACAATTACACCCCTTAATAAAAATAAAACAATATAATTGATTATTCAAAAAGTCACAAAGATATATTAACACCAGTAGCGTATATTGTCGTGGAGATGAAACCCATTCTCCGTACACAATTTTCTATGAAGTCGTGGACACATTAATAACAAACTAATTTAAGATTTGAATCACAGAAAGAATTGCAATTTCCGATCTTTCTGGATTCTAAAAATTTTGTGAGTTACGATAAAAGCTTTCCAACAAATACATCATGTGAACAGAGAGATACATTTCAATATACTGTCTTTGAAAAATGAACTGAAAGTGTTATATTGACTTCAACAATTGTCTAACAAATCCGTTCAAACCATTGAAAATTATATGAAATAAAATGGACTTGATATGTGCAGTGAAGTATAAACAATGTAAACTGGTTTTATCACTTTCTTCTATACTGCAAGTACAGAAAGGAGTTTTCCAGCCTTGAAACGAATAAAATATTATTTACGAGCAACACAAGGACAAATTGGTCAGAGCAACTTGAATCTTCTATCAGTGGAAAAAGATATGTTTAATCGAGAAGATAGCACGAGGAATTGCTTTTTGATAGCGTAACAACGCTGGTACGATAATTCGCTTTTCCCACTTCTTCAATAGATATGCGAAAGTGGGGAAGTTGACGGGAACAAATAAGATCAGAAGAATTTACCGGTGAATGAAGCGATGAGACTCTTGAAGCTTTTCATCCAAGTTCTCGATGTACCTCAGGGCGTGGTACGGGTCTACTACGTCTTACAAGGATGATTAAATTTCCTTTTTATATTTTTTATATACTTATTTATTGTTCCTTTATCACAAACGATAATACAAATATTCTGGATTGGCGTCCTTTGTCACAAGCCCTGCGGGGTTCACACAACCCGAACACGGACTACGTAATTTTGCGAGTTCGTAATCTTCTTCTATCTTTTGATGCAGCCTTACTAATTATATATTAGTTCTCTGCATCTTTACTCCTGTTAACTTTTAAAACACAATGTTCTTCCAATAAACACTATATGTCGATAACTTTTAAAATTATTCGCGGACTTTGCGATTTCCACATGACGCCAATCCCAATAATACATGAACAAGCCAAGACAATTGAAGATCTCTATCATTGCCCACTAGGACAATGATTCACAATTTTAGGGGGCTTTTTCTGTTACCACTATGAACACAAATTTTAACTATTTTAGGAGGCTTCTTCTAAAAATATCGCCTCAACGCAGTTTTTCCGTAAAGAAAGACGGCTGGAGTTCATGTACGTATATAAATAGCTATGGTAAAATGCTAATTGTTGTTTAGCTTATTTCAAGACAAATTTATTTAAACGCAGTGTTCCTGAAGTTAACATTTGATCAACAACCCCTTATGGTCTGAATCTGGTAGGCCTAGTTTGGTTTTGGTAGTGTTGGACGTCCGCTTTTGCTGCAGGCGGTGACAGTGATGATACATGGAATGAAGATGGAGCACTAGTGAAATGAGTTGGCGGGGGAAACCGGAACCCGGAGGAAACTCGCCCCTAAGCCATTTTGTCCATCACAAATCCCCCATGCGGTCGCCTGGGATTGTACCTGGGTCGCTTTGGTTAGGAGCAAATGGTCCAACCACTCGGTCACGGCGTGACCACGGTAGGCGTAATGAGAGCCCATGTCACAACCCCAGCATGCGCCACTGATAAACATTATAATATTCTGACAACGTCCGACGGCAGCGGCAACACAACAAATGCTCAAGCCCGGGCTGCCTTACACCACCGGCGGTACATATATCAAAGACGCTCAAGGCCTGACTACCTCGTACGACTGTTTCTGAACCCTGACAATAATGAGCGCGGCATGTGAAAAGGGTTTTCGAGATTATTCGAGAAGCGTTGGTAGAAGTTCAAGAAAGGTCGGTGCTACGTCATCCTCGCTATATAAGGAGGCGAGGCAACGGGATTGGAGTGTCATCAGTTTTTAGTTTGAGAGTGTGTGTATGTGTGTCATCTGTGTGAACGGTCGTTGTGAGAGAACAGGCGAGAGAAGGGCTGAAGACTGTAAAGTCACTAACAGAGGACTATGTTGTTGAATTCTGAAAATAAAATACAAAATAAAGTGAGAAAAAAGCAATTGGACTGGACTATAGTCATTTTGTAACAGTATTAATAAGGACCTCTATAATAAATAAATTAATGAATAAACATTTACTTAAAGTTTGCCCTTTAATTAAAATTTCTATAACGAATTGAGATCACTTCATTTTTCAACCTATGATCCCTTAATATTTTGTTGGATGGAAACTTTTTTGTAATTTTACAATTTTTAACGCATTATCTCGATGCCTTTTTTACATTATGATATTTAAGTCCTCTTCGTAATAAACTATAATTCCCTCTATGTTTTACTCAGAAAATACTGTTAACTTCATTATTGTTGCAGCTATCTATGAGTTACAAATTATTTCCTGGTATTGTCATACTTTTAAAGATGAGAAGGGAATATACATTTAAAACCTATCTTAGTTTTGTACTAATTTAGAAATCCCTTACTACATTCCTACATGGCTATGTCACTGTTGCGAATTTTAGGGACATAAATCATGTATTCAGCTCACTAATGGCCTACTGTATCATTGAGAGTAGTATAGGTGCAATTGTTGGTCTTTAAGAACAAGTATTTGAGCATTTTTGTAATTTTGGGAACCTGTCACGCAATCTTGGCGAATTGCTTCTGATAGTAAAGCCCCCATGCGGCTCCTACCATTCATGTTTCCGTCCGAAAGTTAAATACCTACAATATACTTATAGCAGAGGAGGAAAGCTTCTCCCCGTAACAACTTTTAATATGGCGGTTTATAGGATAGCTCCTAGATTAAACGAAGCTCCTAAATTTATTTCCCAAAATGTTTCCAACACAAAGGCCAATGCACTACATTACTTCTGCCCAAAATGAAAGCACATAAAATGCAGTACAGTGCGCTTATTTAAATTCCTTCTTTTCTTTGTCGTCAAATAAGGGAACGGAATCCAATACCAAAAAGGAAGCAAAAAGAAACAATGAGCATAACATGATTAAAAGGTTAATTCTCTGTGGTAGGTCCCATTATTTCTTCGTATATCATAATAGATAATGCTCTATCATTAAGCTAAGGCCACTTTCTCTACGTATCCACATGCAGTGATCATTCCGGTTCTTTTATAATACGCTCGTAAAGCACTCGCATGAGTTTTGCCTTTGAATATAGTTTCCGTATCGAGTGTGGAAAAATACTGTGGTCTACTTACGAGAACTTCTCTGTGTGATATTTGCAGAATTTACAAGTAATACAACTTTTCTATACATCGTCGTTTATTTTTAAACAACTTCCAGATACTATTGCTAAAAGTTAATGTTAAAAGCTTTGGAGAAACAATTCCATTACATACCTAGTTCTAGGTACAATGGAGTTAGGGGAAGCCGAAACGATAGTCATATGTCGAAAAGCGAGATCCAATATGGTGGCCTAGAAATTCACTCTTTTTATGACATGCTGTGTAACAACAGAATGGCGATATAACTTTAAAAATCTGATGTTTTGCACTCACATGACTTTCTCTACTCTTGTACTAACCATTCTTACAAACTCTTATTCCTATATCTTCTTCGTGTTAGTTGAGATAAACATTTGTACAAATTATCTTATTGCTATTTCCTTGTAGGTGCAAGGGGAACATTAAAATACAATAGGCTTTGAGGGTTAGTCAAATCTTTTAAAGCTTTGAGATGCCGTTCTCTTTGCATGACTAACATTAAAAAAAAAAAAAAAAAAAAAAAAAAAAAAAAAAAAAAAAAAAAAATTAAAAAAAAAAAAAAGAATAACGATGTTCCATTGGACAAAAGTTTAGTTTTTGAAAAGTCACACAAATAACAAGGAATAGCTCCAAAATGGTTCACTCTACAGAAATTTTTATTCTAGTAAGATCTACATTTTGTGTCCAGTAAGATTTTGTCTATTTCTTACGGTTTACGAGTTATTCAAAAGTCATCCAGGACTACATAGGCCATAGCCAGAAAGTTTGTCTTAAAAATAACTTAAACATATGGCATTTTTAGAGCCATTTTCGACAAAATCAAAATGTTCAAATAATTTCCCACGTAAAGGGTAGTTTTGGGTTGAGGAATTTTCTTCAAAATCTTGTGTCACATCCTTAAGAGATATTAAACTTAAATACCAACTTTGGTATCTCGACATCGAATTTTTGCCTGGAATACAATACTTCCTCTACTTATTATACGTAGTAGAGAAAGTACAAATGTTGAAGTATTGAAAGATTAAAATCAACAACAGCGTGCAATATCTCGGAAATGGCTAATGCTACAAACAGCTAGTTAGAAATAGGTTGTGTATTTTAGGTTCGTATACATATTATTTACAGTGCACTAGTTATACAAAATTATATAAAATTTCTATAAGGATTGGTATAATTCCGGGTTTGTGGAACTGGGAGTTGATTGGCGGGTTGTGTACTATTTATATGCATATTTTACTGTCTAGCTGTTTACTCTGGATTAAGATTTAATCTGCACCAAGTTTTCTTGACTGTTGTGCTCAAAAGCCTCTTAATAAATAATCGTAACCCTCCTCACACCCTCCCTTTCTTTCACATGTTTCTCCTCCCTCTTCCCAAATACTTATATTCTCTTACACATCCAATTTAATTTCGATTGTCATATTCGATTGTCTTTTCTTGTCATTCGACATTTTCACTGGCACAAACAACTTAACACAATACTAACAGTAAGCCTGAAATTTTAGAAGCTGCACTGTAACTGAAATATATAACTGAAAGTTAAGCTTAACAGGTACAGGAGTATTTTTAGACGTGGCGAATGACCTTGCTAAGATCTGCGTAAGTGAGCTGCAAATTGATGACGGTAACGTATCTGTTTGCTTCCTTGAAATAAACAAGACACTGCAAGATGACATTGTGGTTAATAACGAAACGTAATAGTAATTTTACTTTCAAACGGCGATAACTCATGGTGAATATTGATCGCGAAAACTGTGTGCGTTATTATTCCGTCAAAACCACTCACGCATACCCTGTAGATAAAGCAGCTTCAGCTCTCATGGTTAGCTAGGGCAAGATTATAGACCATTTATAGAGCAGATCTACAAGACCTTCAAGAACCAGGTTGCAGAGATCATCTCCAGCGAACAAGATACATCTGCAAAGTTGACTTCAACGCGGGGCGTAATATCGCCTCACGGAAACATCAAACTTGGCTTCCAAACGTGGGACCTTTAAAACTTCCACACTACGTACACTGTCTCAAAATGTATTACATCCCCAAGACCATTATCGGTGTAGAGTGCCTGAATATGAACATTGTATCAATAGCATGACGTGGAGGATACCTATGTGTCAGGCGCAAGTTAGGTGGATATAGTTATCTCGAAAGCACGTGCAATCTTATAGTGACATTACAGCTGAGAATGACGCATCACCAATTGCATATGCCTTATACGCTTGTCCGCAGATGATTTGGTAACATGTTACTTAACGTGAATTGCCTTTGCAGCGCCGTAAATGAGGTGCATATCCGGGTATTCATTGTTTGCGTAAGGACATTGTACCATACGCAGTCACTTAAGGCCACTGAACTAACCTGGAAACGAACGTTGCTGGTTTCAAGTAAATTCCGATTGCAATCGTTAGCCTTTGAAGAAAGGTCAGTCCTAGGTGAAAGGTGAAAGATGACAATTAATGGAACACTGAAACTGAGTGGGGTGTTGTAAAGGCTGTACTGTATTCTAATGCACGCTAATTTACGAAGGGAATGGCCACCAAATAAAATTTGTTGCAACTATTCTAGAAAAATAGCAGGAAGTACCTTGGAAATGTATAAGACTATGAATAAAGTTATGTGACAGCTGCATATTGTAACGACTTCTACTATTTTATTGATAACCAGAATAAGAAATCTGAAATACATATATTCAAATGGGAGTGTTCACAACCAACGGGAAGCACTGTAGAAATTATTCAAGGAGGCCATGGCATGAAACAGCCGCTAGAACTCTCTTTAGTCGCAAATAGAGATAAAATATAATTGGAAACAAATCAATTCCCAATGCGCAATATGGAGCTCCACTTTCTATCGATAAACTGATCGATAGTGTCTTGCTGTGCTCGTTGATCCAAAATATTCATTGGTGCCTTGCTTCTCGTTGCCGCAATCGTTATGGTTACCGTTGTGAATCAGCATGACAGGTTAAAATACAAAATTCCTGCCGCCCCAAGCTACTTTTGCATGGAAAATACCCTCCCTCCCCAGAAAAACGGGTTTTTAAATTATAAAAGAGCGCGTATTTTTAAAATCCGTTTCTTGTTATTATACAATCTCACAGAAGCGTTTACCGGGATCGATTATCGACTGCCCGCAGCGCTTATAGATCGCGTTTGGGTACATAGAATTTCCACACAGCATTTCTGCAACTCATGTCAACTTACTATTTTCTTTATTTATGGATATGTTACTTTAAGTCGTAAATTATTGATACGTAAGAAGTTAGTACATTTAATACTTTAAGATTTACAGTTTGTCTTGCTGAGATTCAGAAACATTTTCAAACACTCGGCAACTCTTCAAATCTAGAATTAGTAGCCCCCATTAAATTAATCGTCAACTTAACCGGTGCTGTTTATCCTCGCACACGCCCACGGATACCCTGAGATAAGGAGCTTACAGTTCACCACTGGAGCAGCTGGCAGCAAAATTTTAAGACCGATATGTTGGAGAAGGTATCAAGTTTGCAATTTTTAAATAATACCTTTACAGCATCGCCGATCCTTTTGTTTCTTATAAGCTCATGCAAAGAGAACGTTAATATCAAGGGGAAAAAACAGCTGGTTTTCCACTCAAGATCCAATGTAAACATTGGAAAACAGAAAATATTGTTAACATTGTTAACATAAATGTGAAGCAAAATGGAGGAGATGTAAGGACACTCAACTAAATGGTCATCATTGCCCTTAAAAGTTCATGGCAAAAGTCAGATATAAACTTTAATAAAAAAATAAAGTTACTGGTAAAAAGGAAAATAAATATACAAAACGGAGGCGCAAAAACCAGAATTAAAACAAAGTGACAAAGATGTCAAAACAGTATAAAAATTAGATATCTAAAGCTTTCAAATTGCTAAGCTTTAACTCGTTCGACCGCTTGCTCATCGTCCGCCAGGACCTCTGCAAGACTGGCAAGCAGCTGCAGGGAGTTTCGGTGGTGCGCTAAGGAGAAACACTAGCACCACGTGACGGACTGACAAAAAGTTGTCACAGCGGCCATAGAAGAGCAGGGTCCCGTTTAAAAAGTTAACCATGCGAAAAATTACAGTGGCCATGCGTAAGAGGGCCAAGTTGACCTCCTCGCGACGAGATATGCGAGAGGAAGTTACCCAGTTTATCGGAAATTCTTTCTCTTCTCGAAGCTTAGTGGAGAAGCTATGGAAAAAGGACAATGAAGTATAAAAGTAAATAGCACATAGTTGTGTCAAATTAAACATTTAATTTTGAGATGAATACTGTATCTGCTTACAAGAACAACTGGTTAATTTTCTGTAGCTGTGTTATGGCAATGAAATTGGGAGGGTATATCATTGCGTTCTTTTCTTTTGAGATAGTGAATGTTGATATGCAAATGGAATGTAAACAAATTTCTTAATAATTAGTCGTATAGCCAGCAGCCTTGCCCTTTGTGAATAATCTAGAAGCAATTATGTCTTACGAAGAATCGCTTAGGAAGGTAATTACAGCTTCCTGCAGCCTGCTGCTGGGTTTAGTGTGCACCGACTTGCTGGTATAGAATAGGAGTTTCGCTGAATTTGAACTTCTTGGAGATATGAAACTGTAGATTCAAGGAACTAACTGCTGTTAACCTTTTAAAGAAGGTATTAAAAAAGAAAACTTTTTCGACTTTAAACAAGCATTTTGACAGTCATATACTCTGACAAGTGATATTAACAGCGCGAAAATACCCATAATCATTGAAAGAATAACATATTTACTTGCAGCAACAAACTTTTATTAAAAAAAATGCTTATTTTATTAAAGCATACCATATATGTAGGTTCAAATACACTTAACCACTCCCAAAATATCCGTTTCTCGTAATTTGAATTTTCCAATACCTCACAATTCTTATTTTTTTTTTTTCGGGATGTCATGGAAATAGTGTAGAATGCAAAGCAACCCGATTTTAAAACATTTATTTATTACTTTAGACATCTTTATCTTCATTACACTTAAAATGACGTGAATTGGAACCATTTCTACAAAAATTTAAGAATAGTATATGAAAGAGTTGTAAACAAAAATGGTACTGGGTATAGAAATTCATGTGGGTATATAAAAATTCTCCCACCCAAACCTTCCCTTTGCATAGAAAACTACTCGTTATTGACTTGCTAAAATGGCTGACAATTTTGATTAAAATACATTATCTAAGATATTTTCAAAACAAATATGAGTCTTGAAATTTCTGGAAATAATGACTTCTTTACACGGGTAGACAAAATCTTTACACAAATAATACGATCTCATTAAAGTATGAAATTTATGTTAAATAAAATGTTTGCTTTTTTCCAATGGTGTGTGCCTTTCTTTTTTTTCACGTTTTCTCCCTGGAAGTCATTCAAGTACCATAGAATTATTATGTCTATAATGAAATGAGAGTTTATCTTAGGCAGACAGAAGAATAAACCCATGTAAGAATAATTTAGAGTGCGTAGAGAAAATCATGTGAATTCACATGGGATTATTTTTCTGTTGCAAGAACATCGCACCATCATGCTGATATCCTTTCCAAGATATAATGACTCCTCGAAGACGTCAGCTGTAATCAATACCAGTCCCATTTCTCAAACTCCGTGACACAATAGACCTCTGTCACTTAAAATTAATAACATTATTTACAAGCCAAATTACCAAGCACATGGTTTTTATAATTCAGATACATCCTAGATGTCTTTTTCTTGCTCCCTGAGGAGATAAATGATATTCTAAAAACTATCAATCTTGGCTGAGGACATAAACCGCCAGGTGATTGCTAACCATTATATAGCGACTACATCCCAAGCATATAAATAGAGGCATCTCAAATTTATAGACAATAGAGTTTGAGTAACTGTTGTAAAGAAGCCAAAAGGTATCTACTCTTAAAAAATAGCGCTTTGTATTCCACGTGTGCAAAATGAACACTGGTTACGAGGTCAATGCAAGCAGTCACAAGGATTTTATTGAAGTCTGTGTCTGGGAAAACATTAATATCTATGATAGTTCACGTCCAACTTTTTACCGATATTTTTGAGCCAAAGATTTCTATTATCATTACTCAATGTCAAAGAATTGCACTTTTAAGTAATATCTGCAACTGCCAATTTCTACAAATTTCTCCAATTTTATTTACATTTTTGTCACAGATTTGTTGAACACAGCTTCAACAGAAAACTAATTTTCATGGTTTAATTTCTATTGATGAATAATTCCATATACTCTTTATAATTTTAAAGTATACTATTTTTTTTCTTTGTTACTGATACACCTTTATTCTCTCACCCGTCCATCTGTCCATCCATCTACCTGCAAGTCCTTGTTATATATTTATTTCCACTGTCTATAAAAATAGTTCGAATAGTGGTCATTTTAAATTATCTAGGATGCGATAGAAACTAAAGTCATAGAACGGTGGTCAAGGTCAGTTGTAACTAAAACTAGCCAATTTTTCTAGTTCTTGTAATAAATAGGGGACGTATTGCATTCGACCCATGTCAAGATTTCACTGGAAATACACGTTTTGAGGCAGCCTGAAGCTGTGTGTGTGAACAGGCTCAAAACGAGAAGTCGGTTAAGTCTCGCAAGGATGCGAACGAAGATTTTCATCACAATTCCTCACCTCGAAATATCGTTTACTGTAACATTTTTTTGAAAATTTTCATTTTCTGAAAAATGGCTAATGATTTTAACTAAAATGTGTGTTTAAGGTACTTTTATGTCCAATTATCTTGAACTTTTGGGAATGACCCCTAACGTCCCTTTCTGAATAACTTTTGCATAACTGGTAAACCGCAAGAAATGGACAAAATCTTACTACGAATAATGCAGCACCAGAAATGTATACCGCTATCTCTGTCCTGTATTGGTATTATTATAAGTTGTTTACTTTAAATCACTTTTAATATTAATAGTACTAAATAAATGAATTATCGTTTCGTGGGAAACAATTAACAAATACCAATGGAAGTTTTCATATTTGGTATAACTTTTCTCGGGCTTTGCCTTCGCAGTATTATCGTATATGAAACACTAGAGATATTACTACTTTAAGGCTTTCTACTCAGTTGACAGAACAAATATGATTGGCATAGGCATAATAGGAAGAGAACACTATCTTTGCAAGATAAAAAAGGCCAAACTTTCTAGTAATTACATAAGCATCGACGATCACTTCACAAGATGCCAGGCAATTCATCAAATGACACCAGTCCCACACGGAGACCCTGGAACCTCCAGGTTATTCAATGTACGAGCAGCAACTAACTAGAGACGTTGAAGCAGTATATATACAAGAAGTGTCCATATTTGTGCATGTATGCCCATGACATCGCAACAAAGTCTACAGCTCAGCAGACAATGACGAAGCTGAACATACAAAAGACAGCAAGAATGTCCTTTAGACATGGACGTAGCCTATTCACATCAATAAAATCTGTATAAAAATCGCTTCATAATTAATGAGGCGACTATTGGACGTAGCACCGCGGTTCATAGCGTGTGACAGGGAGGAAGATGCCATTGTTGCATCTATCTATGGAAGGAGGGGTGTATTCATGGCTAGTGTGTGGCCTAGCAGTAACGCCCTTATCTTCAGATGTACGTACTGCTATCAATTTCAAAACTTTGCATCTTACTCTAAATTTTTTGCACTTCTAAATGTTTCGGTTGATACGGAAATTTGTTTTATGTCGGTAGGCATAATTAATTTAAAAAGAGTAATTCATAAATTAAAGAGAATAAAGCATTTAGTAATAAATAACAATAATAAAAATAACTAAACCCCTAGCAGTGCTTCCTGACCAAATTTTCCCAGAGTTATAAAGTGATTTCAAAATTTGTCCATAACATCTGTAACGTGGAAAGATCGTTCTCAGAATACAAAGTTGTATTAACGCCATAAACTTATATCTGAACATTTGAAGAAACTTATTAGGGAATGCCGTAAATCAAATTACAATGGGGGTGATGTCTAAGGAAGAATATACACTTTAAAATGCAGCGTGCAACTGGTGTCCCAGGTCGCCGGTAGCGGCGGCTTCTGCCGTAGTTTACTGTGACCTAGGGCTGTTGTTGGGAGCGCAGAGTTGGCGAGCCATTTCTATTGTATTCTCACATGTTTGCAATGTTTTGGCTCGCCTTTGCTAACATTGGATATTGCAGAGTACTGTCTGTTAATGTGCGCCAAATTTGAAAGCATAATTGCTTCCGAATTTTAAATATTTTAGGATGAATTAGCTAGCTTCCAAATCTTGAGGTTCAGGGCTCGATTCTTGGCTGAAGGATGGAAACTTTTCTTTAGCCAGCATTATTTTCCATTGTGCTTGGAGTCTGGACACATGAGTGTAAGAGTACCTATATGCGTGTGCTCGCAGAGAATCTATATTGGTATATTTTACATTTGGAACAAACTTTAAAACCAGAATCAGAGCTGAAAACTTCAATGGTATAGCTGGAATTTCAACCATGGATCTTTCGTTCTACGGCTACCCATCGAGCAATCACGTTGAATTTTCCAAATTATTTATGTTTTTCCGGTAGACCACAAGGGAATTTCATATTCGAGACACTTATCCCAATGGTGACTTACAATCATATAAGATTATATCTTTCAAAGTTTATCTATAAAAAGCAAGCATTGATTGACTTGGAAGAAACTATTTTTGCACCATCTTCTAAACAGGGTTGCAACTTTAATGTTAAGAGATTCAAGAGCGTTCAAATATATATAAAATCAGTACTAAATTAAAAGTAGTTAATCATTCAGAAGTTTTATAATTCTTTTTGGCATTATTCATCCATGATATCAATTCTTCACAACTTGCTATTGCACTACATATTTTCGCAAAAGTTAAATAAACAACCCATTTGCAATATAATGGTATTATTTGACTCGCTTTTGTTTAACTTGTATGGACATTCACTTGCATCAAAATAGTTCTGAAAGCAGCAATGTAAACATTAAAATGTGTTGATTGTTTCACAATGACTGCTGCAGCATACAAATATGGGAACGGACAAATGATGTGTTTTAAGCTTGGCAGGTGAAGCGTGACCTACTTGACATTTCGGTAGGTATAGTACGTAAATTTCTGGACATGCAATTTTTCTTAGTTTGCGTTGGGTTTGTTCACATGTCACTCTAGTTGCACAATGCATGTAGCAGGATTATGCAACGGTTAGTTATCCCTCGTTTCTCCAACTTAACGCTAATATCTGTAAGTGCAATTAAACGTGGTGTTAACTCGGTCAGTTCAACTTTGATCCCTCTGTTATCCACATTCAAAGGACTCTAATACACGACTATCGAAAAGCGAAACATTGTAGCAAGAAGAGATATTTAACGAGACAAGTGGAGAGATCAGCAGGCCGTATCAAGGAAGAGTAACAAGTTTCTGGTCTGTAGAACTTGTGGTACTCATCGTGTTACGCCAAAACTTATCACCTTACACAATACTATTACGTACACCATCTAGTGTGGAGTTTTCCCTGCACTTATCAGAGGCCTATAACAACGTTTTTTCTCTCTTTACATAATTGTATAAAAACCTCGACATCCTGTGCACTTTTTAGCATCTACTGAATCGTTAGAGAACACCGCAGCACGTTACTTTCAGTAGAAACTTCGAAGAAGTGCCATAAACTCTATGAGCTTTGTGCGATTTCCTTGCGACACGACAACCAATAAATACTCCCTGCAATATTAATGCCAGACTATTACATAATATACTGCAGGGAATCTCTAGAATCTCTAGAATCTCTAGCTTTTCGCGCAATTTATTTTTTATATCACGTACAGTCCAGTGCCGATGCTGTTAGTATCTTAGTATATTTCTTTATTTAATGTTGGACGAACCTTTTCACCGTTTGTGTTCCACACCAGTCCTCGGTATGCCTGTATTCAAGTCCGACACACAAATAATTACATATCAACAGCGATTGTGACCAGGTACAAAGGAGGAATAAGGAAACAATTTAACCCAGCGATGTGCAACCTTGTCTCTTACGTAATGAGCGGCCATTCCCCACTCCACTACTTCAGTTGGAGGGATAGACGGTCAGTATCCATTGATGGATGCAAACAGGAGATTTCGTGGCAATTTCTAAGTCCTACCTAGGATCTCTTGAGAATGTTCTCAGAAGACCTCATCATTCTGGATGATTTGTGCTTAAATGATAAATAGTAAGAGACAGACAAAACTTACTAATTAAAAAATTGGACCTCAGTGACACATAATTTATGTCAAATACTTATTTTTTCTTTCGAGTGAATCATTTACCAGATATAGGAAAATGTTAGTGATCAATTCTTCACGGGTGATCAGCCGTGTTAAATTTAAGAAGGTCGAGCTTTCGGCAATTGTATACTCCATGGCCATCTTCAGGACTAAAAAGATGAAAGATTATGGTTTCATCACCCGCGCATTGGCTAGGGCAATACAACCCAAACCATAGTATATATTTGGAAAACTGAGGAGACTTTTTATCTTTTTAGTCCTGAAGATGGCCATGGAGTATACAATGGCCGAAAGCTTGACCTTCTTAAATTTAACACGGCTAATCACCCGTGAAGAACTGACCACTAACGTTCGCCGTGAAAGCTTCAAATCTTACAATAGGAAAATGTTATTTGGTATTTTTTTGTCTTGATCTTGCAAAGAGAACGGAATTTCAAATATATGCATAGCAACCACCTCTTAAAACATTCGCTTAAAGCCTACTAAATTGCTGTTTTCCCCTTGTACCTACAACAAAATTAGCAATAAGATAATTTCTGAAAAATGCTTATGTCGATTAAATTGTAATAGAGAAATAAGCATTTGCAAGAATAGCTCTACATATATTTGTGAACATAGTTTCTCCAAATTGAACTTTACCAAAAGTCTTTATCGCAATAGACTACGCGTCTAGACGTTAACTTGGTGTATCTTCTAAGGCTATGCACTTCGACTTTATCGCCAAATATTGATAGACTTCTTAAACGTAAGAAGTACCAAACAAGTCGTTAATAAACAGATGTATTAATATAACAGTGAAGTTCCGGTATACGTCAGCGTCGATAATGCATGCTTGAACTCAGAAGAAACAAAGAAGGGAGAGAGATCGCATTGTGCTTACAATATTCAAAATATATAGGAAACCTCGATTTTTAATGACATTAAAACGATTATCTACTACAAAAGTTTTGCAACTGATTTGAAGAAAATTGCAGGTTATGTATCTCTCACATACATACAACGCCACGCCCCTGTTAATGTACCTTTCCTTGCATGTTTAGAACTCTAAATTTAGCATGTGTTTTAACCTTACTATTTTCATATTCCTGGACTTGTACCAAAAAATAAAACATAAGTACTTACCCAATATGGCCTTTAAAAAGGGCTTGACAGTGGAGGGAAGTATTTAAAATCCGGTTTTTAGGCATTTACGTGTCTGAAATTGAAAAATACCAATACATTATCAATAATTAGTTCATTATATATTTAAAAAACAAAAATATTTTTAATGTCAAAGAAACTTCCGCTTTCATTAAAGGTGGTTATACAAAGGAAACGATGAAGAAAAAGAACATTCCCGGAGGATGGTTGAAACAAGTTCTGAAGGACATGCAGAACAGACGTCTGGTTGGAAATGGCACAAAATTAAAGTCACGTGTGGAAAACAATGCCAGATACGACTTCAGTAACTGCAAATCTTTTATTTAAATGAAAGTACATATAATTTTCAACATTACTTATGAATATTCCCATACTTAACTTAAATTTATAACATTATCTCAAAATTCAGTTATCTCTCCAGGGATAATGTGGGTTAAGCACGAGTTAATATGCATAAAAATATTAATTTGTTATTGGAGGTGACTGTAACGGAATTTTCAAGCAACTAATGATGTAAAATTTGCATCTTCATACTGCAGCCTATACAAAATTTTTTTAATACGTTTATAGTCGCTTATTAAAAGTTATACCCTAAAGGAATAACGTACTGCTACAAGCTGGTTCCTAGGTCAATGTACGCACTCAAGGACAGAACATGAGTTTGGCAACGGCCAACAAGTTTTGCAGTGGCTAGTTCATAGGTATAGAATTTTCTTTTCTTTTTTCTTTCTTTTCATAAGGCATATGCAGACCTTGGGTAGGTTTTTCCATTGCGTATTAGTGAAATAACCTAAGGTAAGAAATTAAGAAAAATAAACAACATTAGAAAACTTGTCAGAAACAATAAGTTAAAAAAGCATAACACAAAATGTGCCTATCATGATAGGTTTATGACGTATTATTGACAAGCAATTTATTACAAACGTAATAAACAGTTCCTAGAATAATGATTTGGTATGTCTGTGCATGAATTACGTGGAGTCCCTCTGTGAAAAATAGCAGTAGAAACAAAAAAATCTAATGTGTTGCATTCATATGATCTTCTATACTCACTTTTCTACAAACTATTTCTAAAAAGCTAATCTTCTATTTATTTCTTGTTAATGCACATAAAATTAAAGGTCACATTCGTTATAGGCATAAAAATATTGAGTAGTAGCCAGTTTTTAAACAGCGTGTCGCTATGTAATGATTTTGAAATTTGCTCTTTCCATGACTACGAGAAAATTTAATGTCTTGCACTCACATGACTTTCTCTACTCTTGTACTAACCATTCTTACAAACTCTTATTCTTCTATCTTCGTGTTAGTTGAGATGAAAATTTGTACAAATTATCTTATTGCTTATTTCCTTGTAGGTGCAAGGGGAATATGGGAATACAGTAGGTTTTGAGTGATAGTCAAACCTTTTAAAGCTTTCAAATTCCGTTCTCTTTGCATGCATCACATATAAAAAAATGAATAGCGATGTTCCATTTCACAGAAGTATGAATTTTCCAAAACTTATACAAATAACAAGGCATATCTTTGAAATGGTTCACTCTACAACAAATTTATTTGGGCATAAATTGTTTTAGCAAGATCTACATTTTTTTGTGCAGTAAGATGTGCAGTAATGGTTTCCGAGCTAGTCAAAACTAATCCAGAGTAAACAGGACTACATAAGCCATAACCAGAAAATTCAAAATATCTCAAACGTATGACATTTTAATCAAAATCGTTAGACCCATTTTCAAGAAAATAAAAATTTTCGAAAAATTTTCCATTTAAAGGGTAGCTTAGGGTGGAGCAATTTTTTCAAAATCTTCGTGTAGCATCCTTGAAACACATTAAAATTAAATACCAACTTTTCGTTTTTGAGTTATACTGCCTACAGACTGACAGACGCGCGCGGACCTCTTCCTAAAAATGCCTTTTTTGGATTCAAGGAGCTTCAAAACACTTTTCCGATGAAATTTCGACATTGAATTTTGGGTGGAATACAATACTTGCTCTACTTAGTAGCAGAGAAAGTAAAAAACGAAAAGCAATTTACCACTCTTAAAAATATTCAAGCTACGAACATGAATTATCCCGGAACTGGTTAACGCAACAGGAGTTTTTATTCTCAGTTATGTGCTTTAACGAGATATGTATTTTTGTATTCATTTTCTTTACCGATAGTTTTATAAAATTCCCTCAAAAATGAAGAGACTACTTACAGAAAATATCTAAAATGTACAGTATTTTAATTGAAGAAGTTAAAACCGTTTTGGAGAAAACAGAAAATAACGAAACTTTTCCCATATAAAAGGTAATTTATGGTTGGGGATTTTCTAGAAATCGTTGTGTCGCATCCTGGGGAAATTTTGAACTTAAATACCCAGTTTGATATTTTCGTATTTTTTTCACCTATGCAATTCACAGGAAGGCAGGCAGGCAGGCAGGCAGGCAGGCAGGCAGGCAGGCAGGCAGACAGACAGACAGACAGACAGACAGACAGACAGACAGGCAGACAGGCAGGCAGACAGGCAGACAGACACATAAGCTTTTTGTAAAATTTTGGGAGACGTCAAAATAGTTGAAATCTCGAAGTCGAATTTTTGGGTGGAATGCAATACTTAAGCTTAAAGCTATATCCTAAGGAGAAAATACTGGGCGGCTAACATTACGGAGGATATTAGACGGAAAGGGCCAACAAATCTCGCAAGTCAAAGTTGTTAATGAAGTTTTGACAACGTTTTCGAAGTAAACAGTGAGAGATATTAAATCATGCATATTAGATATATTCTGATGGACTTTCTCCTGTGGATTGCAGACATTCTACAGCTGCTAGTTAATGCGAACTTCACACTTGGAGGTAAGTGAATTGACCAAGGTTAGCCGGTTATTGCTGTTATTGCCAACAAAATTACACGTTTGATGTCATACCATCTCTACGCATCAGATTTATGGCCCTGACCTCTTGGCTCTATAGATCAGCAAATTATTTGCTCTGTAAAGTATTCAGAACTATCTTCAGATGGTTCGCCTTGAAAACGAAAACTGTTGATCATTGCAGAGGATCAAAACAATAACAAGAATTTCTGAAGCGAAAAAAACTTTCTCACCGTATTCCACATACGGAAATATTGTAGTAAACATCATTGACGTGTATGACACACGAACAGTTCAATTACTTTACTTTCGCTCTCCAAGTGTTTCAATTCAACCAGTTTAGCATTTTCCTTTGTAGAAGTCAATTTCCGTTAAGAATTTACCTTCTATAACCACACCTTTAAGTACTCCCTTACCTTGAAAGCCCACAATCAGTTGTGGTAGAGCGCACTTACTAACATATTATGTAATTTTATTTTGTATTATTAAATCTATATATACATATATAAAAATCAATGTTTGTATGTTTGTCCTCCATAAGCTTTTATATCGTTTGACCAATCACCTCGAAATTCGACACGTACAACTATATATTTTCTCATGGTAAAGATTTATATGCTGTCCATTTTACTACACAACGTAACGTTCACATGATTTTCTCTACTCGCTTTTCTTTTAGTAATAAATTAACACATCCTTCCCTATTCACCCTTCAACATACAATTCACACAATTTTCATGATTGAAATAGAAATGCAACACATAACATTCACATGATTAATATTTATTCACTTTTTTCTTTACGAAAAACAATCGCCATTTCTTTCTCTACGACCTCTTCTACAAAGAATTCATACAATTTTCTACACGATTGACATAGAAATGCAACGTCTTAGATTCAGACTATTTCCTCTTCTTCCTGTGGTATTTGCAGTTGTTCAACAGCGCTTTTGCATAGCGTTTTCCAGGTGTTTTTATTTTCTTTATTTTAGGTTATTTAGTATCTAACGTAAGTCTAAAAGTTGTAAACATAAAATCGTCAAACCACAAGCAGTATTGTGTTTTTCAGCTAGTTTTAAATAAAAATTAGGTTAATTATTTGTATATTTTATTAATTAATGTTTAAACGAAGCTATTTAGTTGTTTCTATTTTATTTCTTTACACTGTTATGTATAATATTTGTTTTACATTCCATTTTCTTTTTTTAACTGAGTTCTTAGTTATATGTTGCTAAAATATTCAAAAGAACTAGACTTGAACCACAAACAGACCTCATTACAGCCTAATGCTTTCGCAGAAGTCTTTGAGGCTACAATCGAACTTAAGCATACACTCATTGCTAATTCCATATTTTGATGTAGCAAGTGCTTTCATATTAAACCATTTATAGACAGACGTTTGTGGTGATTAATGAAATAAAATCATAGCAGAAGCACTTTTTATATGGTAGCATTATGTGCGAATAAGCCACAAAGAATTACCAAAAAACATTTTCTATAACCGATTTCGACCATCTATTTTGATAGATTGAACAATATTGGTATAGTGTGACGCACATTGAAAAATAATTTCAAGTCAATATACCTCATACCACTAGGGGGCAAGTAAACAACGTAGCTGGCCCAAACACGATTATTCCAGACTGTTCAGAAAACTTCACGGGCGGGTAAATTCGAGAAAAATCCGTGCTATGTCATTCTCATCTAAACGAATGCGGCGGCGAAAGAGTACACTTCTTCGGAGTCGTTGAGTGTTGAATGAGATAGTTAAAAGTGCACGCGCGTGTGTATATGTGTGTGTGTGTGTGTGTGTGTGCATTCAACATTTAAAGGAATTTGATTGTATGTCATCAGAGACAAGTTTGGACATTTAAACGTCGCGTTGGAGTGTTTTGTTGTGTGAAACAGTTTGAGTGAGCTTGAATGTGACAAAAAAGGAGTACTGCGTCTTTGTGACTCAATTTTAAGTGAAATAAAGTGAAATAATGTGAATAGAAAAAGTAATTGGACTGTATTTTGTCAAACCATTAATGTTACAATGCTTTATATGTCTATGTGTGAATGCAAGATAACCTCAAAACCCACTCGAATTTTACCACCAGATTGATATCTCTTTCATTACTTTCTGACTGAAATTGGGTGTAATTTGTGGTACCTAATTTTAGTGCATAAATTAATAAAACATTAAAAGAATGACCACAAAGCGTATGTTCTATAATGCGAACACATTGGAGCTATAAAAGAACAAAATACTTGTGAAGACTGACTTTTGGTGGACATTCCCTTGGAGTAGAACTTGTTACTCAAAAGAAAATGCAATTAAAATAGAACAAATGAGGTGGGCATTTTATTTCAAGTACTATGCATATACATAGATCCTTAATATTTTCCGATTAAGTCACAAAAATACGTAATAGAATCACATCTGTTTATAACAGTAGATACACATGGAATGACAATGTCGCAAACATTGTAATAGTCCTGATATAAAAAAGTTCTGTTTAATTTTGTTAATGTTATAATCAAGATTGTTAGAGTATTAAGAAAGGATATTGTGTCCAGCTAAAATTATAAACCTGTCAGCCGATTTTATAATTAAGAGCTCAGAAAATATTTTTCCTCAAAGATTCGCAGATGTGTTTTCCAAACAGGTTAGCTCTTAATAAGTAAAGTAAGCAAACACTGATACAATATTATACACTGTCCCCAATTACCAATATCCATTATGCCATCTAAATTGAATATGCGTAATACATTTTCATGACAAATTAAATGTATCTATATCTTGAATTTTTTGGGAATAGCTTCTGAAGGGCTCTTCATTTTAGATGACTTTTATGTAGCTGGTAAACCGTAAGAGAGAGCAAAACCTTACTGCACAACAAATTTAGATCTCAATGAAACAGACATGATTTCTTTCTCCGGATTCAACATTTCCGATATATTTCTTCAATAAAAATTTTAAACTTTCGAATACTTTTCTCAAATGGTGTTACTCTGAGAGAACGGAGTTTCAAACCCATCACAATGCCTATTGCATAGCCCTATTCCAATTTTACCTACTAGGAAATATCTAATAAAACCATTTCTACAAATATCTGTTTCGAATAACTTGAAGTAGATATGAGAGTAAGAATAGTTTGTACATAGGGAAAGTCATGTGAATGCAACACATCAGGTATTTCTCTACAAGTTACTATATTTTGAGCAAGTTATACACGGAGCAGTTATTCAGCTAAACTCCATTTTGCAGCAACACAATGTTAAAACCCAAAATAAAGTGAGTAAAAGTTATTGCCTACCCTTGAGCCAAGTTAAAACGTTATTCCTGGTGATTGTTGTGTTCTTGGAGTGCGTTTGAACGAAATGACCACTGTGCAATGATTCTTGAGATACTATCGCCAACTGTGCTTTCATGGGACTGTTTCGGGACTTACCTTGAAAATCCGTGCGTTGGAAACAAGCTTGCACAACGCTATAATTTAAAGACAACGGCTTGGTTCTTTGCCTGAAAGTCGCAAAGACCTGTGATTCTGGGGTCACACGTTACTTCTTCCTACATATGAGGCACATTACATAACCGAAGGTTAACCAAAGGTTGTAAGTACGCGTCAAAAATATGTCGAAGCGCAGTGAAAGCGAACGACCTCGTAATTACTGCAGTTTTCACATCGATGTTATGAAGAGAAGGTGTTAAGGATTTAACTATATGCTTCTAGTATCTGTTTGCTATAGTAAAATAATGTGCACATAATGTAAACCTTAGATGCATTCATTTTGTGGTGAAAGCAACGCAATATAATTGATCACATTTATTACAGCAGACACAAAATTTAATGACGGGTGGCAGAAGAAGCTGGTCAACACAATATCCAATCAACGGCTTGCCACGCCTTGCTAACTTGTATTACTAAAACAACACTGTAAAGCTGGTGATGTAAATATCATTTGAACACATAACATTTACTTGTGGAACTGACAGTCGATGTTCAATTGTGTGTCTGCCATAATTCGAGGCGTTCTGGGAAATAACACTGAATGTCCTAATTATACAGGAGGCTCTTCATATACACGTCCCTTGTTTTTGTAATGATTTCAACAAAAATATCTTATGTATTATATTCACATGACTTTCTCTAGCCAGTATAGTTCATTTATAATTAAATTCTGGACTGTACTTTCCAAAGCCTGTTAGATATCTGCTTATGTTAATTGAGATAAAACTTCGCAGAAATAGTTCCGTTATAAACTTCAGATGGGTAAAAAGACATGCAAAAAACCGCTTCGATATTCAGATGTTTAAAATCTAGTCGGTATATGCTGGTTTTAAAATTCTATGACCTTTCTATAACATTGTGAAAGAAACAACTGACTAAAGGAAGCAGTTTAAGAACAACTCTAACCAATAATCTTCAAATTATTTATGCTACAGAACATTATTTGAAATGAACTGCGTATTTTAAAGATATCTGCATTTTTATTAGTATAGTTCTGTTTAATATTATTTACCTATGAAGAGAATAAGAATGAAGAGATCTAACGCGATTTTTAGAAAATTCAAATTAAACGCTTAACTTTTCGTGTAAATATCTTAAAATATGTGATATTTGGATCAAAATCTACAGGAAAATTTTCAGCAAATAAAACAATGAAAACAATTGATGTAAGGATTAGTTTGGGATTATCTTTGGAAGCTATTGAACTTAAATATAAACTTTGGTATTAATTGGACTTTCCTGTGTTCGAGTCATGCTGTTCACACGCCCCCATACACAACCACATGGTGGTCGTGTTCTTTTCCTTTGGTTTTGTATGTTCAGGTGACATCTGATTTTTAAACTGTTTTAGGAGTATTACTATGAACTTACAGCAATTTTTGCACGATTTGGAATGATTCGATCCGTTAATATGTACATTTATTATGAAAGTAATTTTAACAAAAATGGTCAATTCCTCTGTGGAAAATTTCTGCTGAGCGAGGTTGCACCGCGGTAACCTTTGCGACTATCTTTTGGGAGGTTACGGGTTGGATCCCCGTTGACTGACCAGTATGACTTGGGTTTTTGCGTGGTTACCTACTGAGATAGATTCTCTCGACGCATTCCTTTCCTTTCTCATTTCAATCGCTTGTCATCTTTCAGGTTTGGTTGGTAGCGTGATCGCTCCGGAGGATGCGGACAGATGGCATAGATGCGTGGGCTGTCCCGCTCTGGAAGTTGCTGCCCCGGCGGCGAGGATCGCCTCGTCGCCATCACCCTGGATGGGAGAAATGCTTCTGTGGTGCGACTTCCTCTGACAGTCCTGTGTTCTCCCTTCGCTTCATCCCTTCCTCCTGATGGATAGCCCGCAATAGACAAAGGGTTGCAGTGAGTCGAGGTGTCCCCCATCGTTCCTTCAATCATAATATATAGTTTTAATGGGAGGAGAGGTGTATAACATATTCTGGGTTTTCCTGCTCACTGCACACACTGGCTTCTTGTTCTGCCATAGTTGAACGTTTACTATAGTCGCCGTCACGAATGAAGGTGTTTGCGCAGAAGACAAATATCCAACGATGTCACAGTCACGTGTTTTCTAGCCAATCAGGCGTAGTCTGTTTCAGAGGGCGTGTGTGAGTAGTTGCCTACAGTTTAACAGCAAAATTAAATAAATCTGAGCAATAAGTCCTCTCCATGGTGTGTAGTACGAGTTCATTAACAGTTCCGACGATGGCAGAAGAAAAAGAAATTGCGTTATTCACAGTCAAGCCAGGGAAATGGGAAACAGTTGTAACGCAGCACTTCCCCTATTACTCCTTACCTGCGCGTTATATGTAATTTACCGCCATCGTTCCTGACGGCTACTCGAGTGATTGAAATGAAAACTAGATTAAAAATACATCAGAAACTAAATATGCATGGAAAAATGTTACTAGTTTTCATTTTTGATTTGGCTATGGCTTAAATCTGCTTGTTTTATCCTTTTGTACCTACTTGGAAATACGTAACAAAACAATTTATGCAAACTTTTATTTCGATTGGAATGAAGTGGATAGAAGAAAAGGCCGCCCGTCAAAGAGACGCTAAAAGTCAAGCTACCTCACACCACGACATCGCTAGGCAACGCACAGCCGATAAACAATGACAATGGACAGATAGATACAAAGACCCATTCAAGAGCTCGAGACACTTTCGACTGCCAGTTTGTTTGCGAGATGTTTCTCGAGAAAAGGTATGTTTTCCAGAGAATTCGCTGGCATTTCGTCGCGGCTATATAAGCGATTGACCGAGCTAATGTTAGGGCAGTTTTCAACACAACTGTTGAGAAAGTATTTACTGAATGTATCATCGAAACCAGCTGCTTCTGAAACAGTAGAAACACAGTGAATGTGTGTCAAGGTTACAAGATGACAGAACAGCTGCGAGTTACAAGGTCACAACGAATTGTAAATTGTGATAAGGGTAAAATATAGGACTGCATTTTTGTGATTCAGTTTTAGAAGAGAAATAAAGTGGCATTAAAATATGCAGCGACAAGACAGTTTTCGCGAGTTATAAAATACAAAGTTCTGAATATAATATAACATTGTGAATGCTTAAATCCTTACGGAATTACTGTGTATTTATAACATTACAGAAAACTTCGCTAAACCAAGAAACAGATCGTACTTGCATGTGGAAATGCGCGTAAATTTCCACTGAATCTGTAGCTGTTGCAACGCCAATGACGTCATACCTATGACGGTAATAATCTTCTCCACACCATACTTCAAATATTTCCGATTGGTTTTGTTATATTTCGTAACGTCTTAACTTTCCAACTATCAATGACACATAAAACATTAGTTTGCCCTCTTTCTTAGTTTATTTTTCGCCTCAAGGTTACCGTTTCACTTTCTCTACTAGGAAGTATTGTATTCCATCCAAAAATTCACTGTCGAGATTTCACCGGAAATATTTCGAGGCCCCCCGAAACAAAAAAGCATTTTTAGAGAAAGATCCGTGTGCGTGTCTGTGTGTCTGTCAGTCTGTGGACAGCATAGCTCAAAAACGAAAAGTCGATTAAAAATCAAAGTTGGTACTGAAGTTTAATGTCTTTCAAGGATGTGATACGAAGATTTTGAAGAAAATTCCTCCACCCTAGACTGCTCTTTACATGGAACATTTTTCGAAAATTTTGATTTTCTTGAAAATAGCTGCACAATTTTGATTAAGATGGCATATGTTTAAGATACTTTTATGGCGAATGAAATTTATATCTCGAATTTTCTGACTATAGCCCATGTAGTCCTATTTACTCTGAACTACTTTTGCGTAACTGGTAAACCATAAGAGATAGACCAAATCTTACTACACAAAAAATGTAATCTTGCTAAAATATATAATTTATATTCGAATAAAAAAAGTTTTTGTAGAGTGAACCATTTCGAAGATATGCCTTATTTGCGAGAGTTTTGAATAACTTAATACTTCTGTCAAATGGAACATCGTTATTCATTTTTATATATGTTGACCCTGCAAAGAGAATGTAATTTGAAAGCTTTAAAAGATTAGATTAATTAGGAGACAGGATATTCTGTTTTTGGATGCACCAACAGTAATTATTTTGAAAGTTCATCTGGGAGATAGAAGTTCGCCACAAAGATTTCCAATTGCTTTTGATAAGGTTTGGCACAATGGTTTGTTATTCAAGCTCAAACAGCATCTCTCGGACACCTATTTTCGCCTTCTACAGTCATATTTGCATAATCGCACCTTTTCCGTCAAATATGACCATGCCTTCTCCAAGGCCCTTCCTATATCCTCTGGTGTGCCGCAAGGAAGCGAACTAGGCCCTTTATTATATCTAGTATACACCTCCGATTTTCCTCGTCATCCTCAACTCACCATCGCTCACTTTGCCGATGACGTGGCGGCCCTGAGTGTGGGCACTTGTGCTGTGACTGCTAGCCACCTTCAGGACTTCTGTAATCAAATTCAATCCTGGTGTCAACGTTGGAGGGTTACTATGAACGTTCATAGTCCAGAGTTGTGAAGTTCACTTACAAAAAGAACGTGACCCATCATCCTCTTTACCTGAATGGGACGGAGATACCCACAGCGACTTCCATAAGATACCTTGGCCTTATCTTGGACAGCCGGCTAACATGGGGTCCCCATCTCTGTAGTCTAGTGCAGAGGATTCGTCACCGTATCCGTGAAGTCCATCATCTTGTGTCTGGTTCCTCGCCCTTGCCTTTGCGGTACAAGCGCCTGGTTTATACTTCCTTAATTCGACCCATGTGGCAGTATAGCTGTGCCATTTGGGGTTCTGCAGCTCCATCGCAGATCCTGGGGATCCAGCATACACAGAATCGTTTTCTACGCCTCATGACAGGCGCTCCCTGGTACGTGCGCAACTCTACTCTGCATGCTGATATACGTCTACCGGAGGTGATGTGTAGACAGAAGACTGCATCAATCCTGTCTGCGCCATGACAATCCTCTGCTCCGCCATATTTATCTTCCTCCTGAACCTCTACGACGAAGACTGAAGCGCCGTTGGCATTCTGATTTGCGACTGAACATTTAACTCTATACAAATGCTTTTTCTGTAACTGTTTTCCCTATTTCTGTGTTACATTGTTGGGACTATCGCTGGATGGCACCCCAATTACACGCTTCATGTTGTTCTGTGTCTAGCTTAGCTCAACCCTGTTGTACCTAATTGTACAGAAGAGTTTCCTTTAATTTAAAAGAAAAAAAAAAAAAAAAATTTCCAACGAGTGATAGGAAACAATGGATTTTTCAATTGAATAGTTTTGACATCCACATGGTGTTATCTGATTTGTTTTGCTATTCCATATCCCTAGTTGTTGCGCAATTCTGAAGAGCAATACTCAAAATAATTTAATGCTCATTAAGTTGAAATTTGCAGGAACTTTACACTTGGCATGCAATGCACGACTTACTATTAATGGTAAGCTCTGAGGAGGAATGGAAAGAGTACCAGAGTTGGTGCTTGGAAATTTCCATTCATTTAGTAGTTTTTTCTTGCGACATGAGTTAATAAAGTGAAGAGAAATAAGAGATGAAGGCGTTCCGAACGATGTTAGAGCGGTTCTTGAAGAAACCTTCATTGATAATTACCGTAAAACCATTTTTATTTCTGTATATTTTTGCAGGATAACACTCAAACTACGAAGCACCACTCCTAAGTTGTGTAACGCATTTGTTTAATAATCTGATTTACTTAAGGGGACCGAACGGTCAAAAATGATTAAAAATTACTACGTAGGTATTACTACTTCCGAATCTTTAGGAAAGTTCTCGAATTATGTTTTTTCTGATAGGAGTGAAAGTGAGAAAGTTAAGTGACGATTTAAATAGCTCTAAAAGAAAGGCATTTGAGGCTTTTTCTAGTAATTATCACATTTTTTTCCCAAGCTCTAGAAATGATTTTGCAAACTTAGCTGCACGTATGTTAACCAGCTTTTAAATTATGTATTTTAAATAAAATTTAGACTGCAATTAATCATTCTTCCAAACACAGCCGTGTGTAAGACAGGATTGGAAACGGTAGAATGAGACTAAAAAATTCAATGCCATAGCCGGGATTTGAAACACGAATCTGCCGGTTACCATCTGGCTGCTCTGACCACTAACCTATGACGAGGGTTAACCTATAATATAATATATATAATAACCCATCAAGCTATTTCTGAGGTGCAGGCACCTAGCGACGAAGTTCGTTTCTTCTGAAGGTTGGGTGATGAGAATGGCGCGGCAACGAAAGGACCTACAGCTTTTACCGTGGAATCCAAACCACGTTTGGCCTTGGGGTTACTTAACATGAGTTCGGCAGGGATGAAGGTTTGGATAGGACCGACTTAAAATAGTTACCCCAGAGCCGGAAAACGAACCACGGACATCGCCATCTGGTTGTCTCTACTTGAAATGGGTCTGGTCATCACTAGTGGAAAGAGGTTAGCCCCGAAGGACAGAAACCATAATTGTTGGTAATCTGAATGTTTAATGCAGGTTTCCAAGGCTAGCTATTATTATAGCGACGTCCTAAGCTAATACTACTTGTAAATGGCTCCGCCACATCTCTCATCAGTGACGAAAGAATACATTTGTTTTTCTTCTCACAATTGCACTAAAACCAAATAGTATTTCCGGAGCTTCATCACAGTGTTCTTCCACTTATTGTTTATGATACAAAGGTCAAGCATGAGTTGTGAGTATGGTGAGAAAAGTGCATTACAAGAAATGCCTGTTTTAAGTACAGCACTAATGTAATATTGCATTGTGACGGAATAAGGGGAAGGCCGACATGATATACAGTGATCGAAGTGTGACGTAACCTGGAGTTCCCGAGCAAACAAAACACATACCCTGGAGTGTAACTGTGGCTTGATACATGTAATTTAAATGAGAGACAGAAACCACAAAGCGAACCATTACATTCATAAACCCGCTGACCTACGCTGTTATTAATTGCGTTGTAGCACTGCTCTGCACACTACTCGTATTCAAATGGTTTATCGGAATTGTTGATGGGTAAGAGTAATAATTTTTAAGATGATATGAAGTATAGTTCGGTGTTTTATATGCTGGTGTTGAATAGTATTAAACACTAACTCCACGATAATGCGACAAACTGAGTGGTGACCACTTTACAAAATGACAAAGATATTGAAAAATTCAAATCGATATAGCGAATAACTCAAATGATTGACACCCCAAAACAAAAATATTGAAGTTGAAATAAATTGTGTTTTAAGAGATGTTTCTCTTTTTTGTGAGTAGATTTTTGCCTATGTCTTATAGCTTATTAGTTATAAAAAGTGTTCAAAACTAATACCAAACGAAGAGAAATTCATAGGATATTTCCAGAAACTTCAAGACCTGCATGTATTAGTCATGTATCTTAAAATATTTTAAGCGCATGACGCCGTTTCCGATAAACTCAGAAATAACGAATTATTTTGTATGTAAACGACAATTCTGGATAGGGGAATTTTCTTGTAAATCTTCGTATCGAATGTTTGGAAGATTCTGAACTTAGTTCACATAGTTTGGTGAACATTCAGCTCGTCTTAGAGTCCTTCTGATCACTGTGCAATGATTTTAAAAATAGTATTAGGAAAGATAAATGAAATTATTTAAATCGCTGCTCGAGATTCAAACAACACCCTTGCAACACGAATAGCCAGCCAGTAGTAGACAGTTCTTGATTGTTTAAGCCGCATTCAACACCTAAGAATAAGTATGTAGGTGGCTGTTTGCTTTTGCAACTATTCCTTAACAGCAATGATGATTACAATGGCGTTAATCTTCGTTTGTATTGCTTTTGGTTATTATATGAAATTCGCACACAACACAATGACAATGACGCGCTCTAGGATGGCTCAGGAATAATCCTGACCAAAGAAAAATTCTCACCTCCAGTCGGGAATTGAACCCGGAACTTCAGAATTTGAAGGTTAGGAAGCTAACCACCAGACCAGAGCTGATTGTTTTATATTTTAACTAACATAATCACCTGGTTCTCTCGAGTTATTACGTTAACTGTGGAGATTATATTTTCTCCCGTTCTAACAATCTCTCAGTGTTTCCCCCTAATTTCTCTCTCTCTCTCTCTCTCTCTCTCTCTCTCTCTCTCTCTCTCTCTCTACCAGTCTCTTCGTAACTTCATTCTCTCACGCTCTGCACTGCACAAAGGAACAACTGAAGAACCGCATATCACCTTTTTGTGGTGTTAATGAAATTTAAACCATAAGTAAAGTATTTAATCGTATACAAACCCGTGGCTGTTTTTAATACTTATGTAATGGTTACTATGCGAGACAAAAGATTCAGATTTTCAAATTTGTCTAAGTGACATGTATACTATTAATATTAAAAGATCGGCATCATATCTTTAATATTCATTATCAAAACGTTGTAGATAAATCTTATCAGGAACACTAAATTGTACGTTTATATAAACCTATAATATTTACAAAACTAAACAATTTCACAAAATAAGATGTTTCCTTCTTCGAAAATTAAAAAAGAATTATTTTATTGTTTAACGACACTTAATTGCCAGGATCACATTAGCGTCCCCGGTGTGCCGGAATTTCGTCCCGCAGGAGTTTTTTTGCATGCCAGTAAATCTACTGACATGGAGCTGTCGTTTTTAAGCACACTTAAAAACCATCGGTCTGGGCCGGATTTAAACCCGCCACCTTGGGATCAGTAGTTCCTTCTTGACTACCCTCTTTTGGGATAAAATATTAAGCACATACACACTACAGGTAAGAAGCAATGTCCAAAAGGACATTTACTTTTAATAAATTAGATTAAAGACACCAAAATAAGTAACAGAAGATAGGTTTAAATAAGAATGGCTGGTGGGAGGGGATAGCAGCAGAGTTGGACAAGATAATGGCGGAAATTTTCAATTAGAAGGAAATGATAAGATTTTGGAAAATAGGGAGAAATAGGAGGAATATGTAGAAAAACAAGAATTCTGAGATTCTAAAAAATCCTTTAGTTTATACACAACAATCAAGAGAGACAAGGTTATGCTGACTTAGGTAGCAGACAGGAAAGGGAAGGGAAGGTTTAGCATGAGCGAGAAAAGGGGCAATGTTCCTTAGAGGGTTAAGAGGCAGTGAATGAGGAACATGTGTCATATCTAGAAAGTGATAAGAATATACATTTCTTGGTAGAATGTAGAGGAGTAGAGTCAGGTTGTTTGGGATCTAAAATGTGAGAAAACGAACAAAGAAGTAATTGCTGTAAATATACTAATGTTAACGAGGGAAAATAATCAAGGGTATGGGGTGAGTTTTCAAGAAAAAATGAAGATAAATGGCTAAGGAAAGAAAGAAAACGGAATAGAAAGCGTAAGAGAAATGAGAATAATGAGAAAGTAGATATTCGGAATCGAAAAGAATAAAGATTAACCGACAGCCAAAGAGCCAGAGTGCTAGGCTCAAAGAGCCCTTAAAAGGAAGGAAATTGCACTTAATTTGTACTCTACTTGTTAACACTTGGCATAAATGTTGTTTTAGTATCATGTTCGGTACAAACAAATGTTCTGTTCATTAAAAGACACCTGGTGAAAGATGTTTACTACTTATCTATTATTCGGTTGATGACTCAAGTCTTAGAGTATAACATATTCAGTGTAAACGTTGTTCATTCATCACAGGAGTTCTATAGAACTGTATTGTGCTGTGTTTGTTCGCATTCGTGAATGTAAGTAACGAAACCTTGACAACGAGAGCTGAGGAACTACTCCGATAGTCAATTTAGCTCGCTTGGTTGAAGGCCACATGCCACTTCTATTCCCCTAATTGTACCTGCCGCTCCTAGTGTCTCTTCCCCATTTACTTATATACTGCTATATACACAGCTCAATACATTCTTATATAATAGAGCCCATGATAGGGAAATATCGCTCTGTCAATATCACAACAACGTTAGTCGTGACAAAGGAATATCTAATCAAATCATATTGTATTCTTTGTGGACAAAATCGGATTTAGCATAATTCAATAAAACTCGTTATCCAATATTGTATACCCTGAACTCAAATAATGTAAAATGACATTTTAACTTTAGATGGCAGATGGTAATTTATCTTCGTCTTATGTCTTCTTTACAAATATAATGCACTGCGATATGGAATTATGGCCTCATTTGCGTTCTTTCACAAAGAGTAGTTTCAAGCACTAATCTGTATTGCACGGGTAATTTTCTCTGGAATGGTGATGGTTTGCTGGGTAAGGGCAACGTCCGCTATCAGAGTTCCTCAAGGGCACAGGTCTCCTGTCGTACCCCAAGGTAGGAGATCCGATTGCATCCTTGTCTTACATCATATAGTTTTTCACGTTCAAGCTTCCAAGTTAGCAAATGAATATTACATGCAATCTCCAATGATCCGAAAACCCATACGTGTGCCAGCAACTTGCTGTAATTCGATCTTTTCACGCCCGCTGCTGCAAATTATCAAGATGAAACAGTAGAACCTAAGCATCAAATGGACTCGAAAGTGAGAAAACCTGTTTCAATTGGTCTGATGGATAGCACAACATTGTCTGAGCAAGAACTAAGACAGTTGAATTGCGCGCGACGTATCACAGTCGTGTGACTAAATTCCATTTCGGGTATTAACGCCGAGAGGTAAAGAAGGGAGCTTTGTGTCTTACAACTATGTAGGTACAAAATATCACATATCCTGTCGCAGTCGTTTTCCCCCACAGATATTTCAGTTTTTCCTTTGTCTCTCCTGTCCCACAATTTTCACCTAGTTCGGAGCTGCCAGACCATTCACTTACCTGACATTGCTCCAAACCCAAAGATCTCAGGGTTAATCCCATGTTGAGAAGGATGCTTTTCTTTAATCTTCCCTTTTCCTTCCCTCTGTGTAAATATATGAAAATATGATCTTACACGTAAGGGACTGTGTATGAATTTATATTTAAAATAACATTAATTAAACGCAAAAACAAATATCAAACATCAGTACAGATAAGCATTCGTTTACAAAGTCAAAACGGAGATGCACCTTAGATGTAAAAGGGGGCATTCAAATCCAGCAAATGGGTTATTTCCAGAATTGTATAGAAGTGTACTATAAAACACGAATGAATTGAATTTTGATTCGTCTTTTTCTTCCTTTAATACAGATCAAAACAAGTTACATGTTCTACGTAGCTACTGTAGGAAAGGAGGGAGGAACTACTGTTTCACACCTTCGGAGTGCTCTTCCCTAGGCCTACATGCATAATATGAAAAATAAATATGTTTGAGTGTATTGTATTTAACTTATAATAATGTAATCATCCCCTGTAATGTGCTATATTTGAAGACCGAAATTAGTTACAATCAGTATAAATGAATAACTAGTTTCAACTACACCATGCATTTAAAATAGCTATTACTAAGTTGGGAAGACAAATCTAACCTCAAACAATTAAATGCCAGGCTGGGACTGAATCATAGATACTGCCTCTCTGTGCCGATATGCTTACCTCGGAGCATTTGTTCCAAAATTTCAAAACCAAATCCAAAATTGGGAGATACTTTTATGACATAACCGAGAAATCAATATTTACTTAGTGCTGAAGTTTTGTTTTATGCTTTTTCGATGGACTTAAGTGATATTTGTTAGTAGTAATGGCTTCTTCTGCCGCTGCTATTTACGAAGAACCGTCTACATCAATAACAGCAGGTAATTTATTTCCTTTAGCTAGTGACACTTATGTAATAAGAAATTTACTAGTAGAGGAATAAATGTGCACTTAGCTTGCAGTCATATTTCTTTACAATACGAGCACGCTGATGAAGATAATGATTTAAGCTTACAAAAGAAAAAAAAAAAAAAAAAGGAAAAAGAAACAAAAAAGTGTATCATCCGAGGCAAATCATGGAGGTAAGTGAACATTTATATGAGCGAGGTACACTCTGGCACTTAGGATAAGAATGTAACACGTAATAGTTCACAAATGAAAATAAAAAGTATCAGAAGAACAAGCATGCTCCAAAAAAATCCTGCACTACAAACATTCACCTTGACTCTTAGAAATTAGCTGTTTCTTCTGATTCTCATTCAGTTTCCACGGTCACTATAAATGATAACTTCTCACTTGATTCTTCTGAAGACGTAGAATTTAATGAAGTTAAGTAAATACGGGTTGCCTCACTGTGGACAATATTTTATTCGTCTTGATGCGCACACACACACGCACATTACGAAAAAGAAACTAGTCGATCGCTATGATAAAGCTGAAACTGTAACAAACGTCTCAACGATAAATAAAATTACTGCAATATCTAAGTAGAATGATGCTGACATATGACACACAATTGTTTCTTCAATTATAAGACAAGAAATGGCTATAGACGATTTTGATACTTCGATTTCAGAATTCTTATCGCTTTTGAAAGCCATCACCTCATTTTATAGGAGTCCAGAACACCTGTAGTAAAACATTTTAAGGCCAGAAAGCGATGTAAAGTTAATTTTCGGAGTATAGACTTTTTGCAAAGTATAAAACCCCAGTGGTTAGCTAATAGACAAAAGGGAGTATAAGAGAAATCAGTACCCATATCAAGTCACTCAACATTACCATCATCATTAAATTATTGTTATTGTTTCTGAAAACAGCTGTTCAAGTATTCTCAGAGTTTTATCTTTATCTCCGCTACGTTTTAATATGGTAATTGACTTCATTGATGACAAAGAGATTACTTCATCCTTTCTTTATGCTCTTGTTTAAAATTTAGAAACTGCACCTCTTTTTGGATTTGCAGATGACATTGCAATTGTTTTTATAAATAAAAAAAAAATCAGCTACCTCTGATTGATTTAGCTAACCAATGGTCTGAATTGGTCTCTCGCTTGATGGTGAGAAATCAAATATATATATATACACATAAACGACAACTACAAAATACAATACAATAATGGAAGGAATATGGATATAAATGAGACAAACATCTCGAGTCACTTTATATTAGACACTAAAAAGTCGTCACCAACTTAAGTAATAGTGTACCAAGATTGGTACAGTCTCTGCTCTTAAAGGCACACCAAAGGATAAATATCGTTAGACAATATATTTGGCCATCGTTGTAATCATCTTCAATGTGTCCCTTTGTTTAAACTTAAAGAGATTTATCACGACATTGACGAAATTGTTAGAGCGCAATTAAACTATTGGTACACCAGCAGACAGCCCAGATGCAATGTTATATACAGCAAGAAAATCTTGGTATGACGAAAGCTTCTATTTGCAGCACATCAACATTTGTACCTGTCTTAGCAAGGTATCAAATGAGCTTCTATATTATACAAGACACCTTTTTATAGAGATAACTGAAAGGGTAGAAAATTTTGACCTTTCAAATGAGATACCTTTGAATGTGAAAACTTTTAAGCATTTGGGTCAAAAGAAATATCACATTTTAATGAAACTGTCCCATAATTGAATTGAGTCTCACTAAAGCGACCCAGATTCGATCCCGGGCGTCGCATGTGAGATGTGTGGTGGACACACTGGTGCTGGGGTGGGTTTTCTCCGAGTTCTCCGCTTCCCCCCCCCCCCCCCCCCCCCAATCATTCCACCAATTGCTCCATCATCCTTCGCCATCATTCCATACCATCCACTTCCTCGCTCTCACACCAGACTTTGGGCTGATCACCCAACCTGGTTCCTCTGTGTGACCAACTCCGGTTACGAAGATCGTATATACTGGCCGTGAGGGCTCAGGGCGCTGACCACGTTCCACTCTCCAACACTGGATCTGTAGTGGGCAGCAGCGGGGGATCCAGCGGCCGAGCGGTAGGCCAAAGCTACACTCAAAGGGCTGTAGTGCCACAGGACAGGTCAGGCGGATTAAATTACATATAAATTAATCCCGCATTACCTTTAAGTGACGTAGTAGGGAGCAATACACCATGTAATTGCATCAGCTTAGTCCCTAGTCAACTGTAGAGAAGTATCCGGTTTTTCAAAAGCAGGCTCGTGCTAAATGATCAAGTTAGACAAAACTATTCAGTTGACGGCCTCATGGCCTGCTGACCTTCACGTCAACACCTGGCTCTGATTGTTTACCGGAGCACTATATTAAAAGAGTCAGTGGTTTACCGTGGACAATGTGGGAAGGGTTCAAGAGACACTTAATTCCTGCAAAGCCTTCCCATCGTGATTTATCATCCAGTTTTTACACACTCATTCCGTGTAATATATATCTACTTAGTGAAACTTACATAAAATTAACATGAAAAATAGTAAAATAGAAACAGAGAACCGTACCTGACAACGACAGCTTCATAACGCAAGAAATGCAAAATGTGACATATTACATTGTAGGATATGAATTATTAGAAAAAACAGTTCGTTATGGTCTCTAGAAGCTTAAAATTTGAGTTTTATATTTCTATCAACTGTCTGCTCAAGATCGCAGGGGTAGCTCTTTAAACTTGAATTTACCTTTAAACATTCGTTCTGTATATTTTATTGGCTATAAATTCGCTTGGACTTTTTGCCACAAAACCAGTTCCTTCTCCAACCAAGTTGTTATTTCTTGTTTCTTATGAATATTGCTCAAGTGTAAATACAAACATAAATGTTGCACAATGTTTTGTTTGCGGTTTCCGTTCAATCTACAACTTTATAAGGCACGGTTGCATTCTGCACTTAAGGGTGTGAAAATAAGGCTACGAGTGGCAACAAACCTTACAGTTTTGGCTTCTATTTATAGTATACGTCCAAAGTGTTGTGCAGATGGATCTAACGTTTGTATATAAGTATGAATAGGCGTGGTTTTATGCATGTAGTTGTCAAGTATCCCATAATTTTATCCAAGTTCTAAACCTCATGTGTATCCTGCTTGTCCTGAGAGGTCCTCTTTGTACAGAGGTACATACTTACGGAGGGGATTCCACACTGACACAATTGTTGGGGCTATTGTATGCCAGACCCCGATAGGAAGGGATGAAGTGAGAGCCGAGAACAGGTGTTATAGTTCGCAAAGTCCCCACACAGCAATGCCAAACTCTATCGTCAACGCTTCCTACCCTTAAAGGGCAAATTGAAATGAATGTAGAATGAAATGGAGAGATGTAATTATCCTTTCCATTGTCTGGTGACCTGGGAAAGCCCCGAAGAAAACATGAGTTGGAAGATCGGCCACGGGAATCGAACCCAGGATCTCCCAAATGCGAACCTCGCACCGCGTAGCCATCTCTCTAGGTTGTCCAACCAGTATTCTTTCGGCTATAAGGGTGTAAATAAATATAACTATTGTTTTAGCTATTTTTTTAAAAATATCAAGGCATATCTGATCGAAAATAAGGTTCTTTTGGAAGTGTAAAGCTAACCTACGATTTTGCTAGGTTGTAAAATTTCGTTTTAATACAATATTTTGCCCGAAAGGATTAATTACTGCAAAATTCCACATAAAGAACTAAACTATGATAGGATAATTTTTGATGGCTGTAAAGCAGTTTATAATTTTCATTCGGCCCGGAAGGAGGTTGGAAATAAGGACGATAGACAATTTTGAAATTGTAGGGTATCTTACTTTTGTAGATTTTAAACTGCAAAACAAAACTTATTAATACGTAACTCCCACTACCTTTGCAATAATCCAATTTTAATGATTTAAACGTCACCTTTTAATTATTTAAGTTGAAAGACAAACTTCTACCATCTAGTAATAAGGAGCAAAAAGTATCCTCAGATAATCATATTCAGCAAAACGCTAGCGTAATTGGATGATTATAAATATGAAAAACTCCATACTCCCCATTTTAAAATGTCAGTCCTCCATGGCTAGCTCAGAGGAAGACAACTTGAAGAGATGTGGCGCATTGGAATGAACAGCAAGCCTAACAGTTCGTGTGACGTCAGGCGAGAGCCGTATAATACGAGGTTGCCTAGTTAAACGGCGCTGTGAATATGGAACTGAAAAGTTCGGTCAGGCGAGCACAAATAAACTGGTGTTTCTGTCAGGTTCTGTTATGAAATTAGCTAAGTCCAAATCCCAAGGTACCGTGTCACAGTCTACGATTGCAAATTTCCCAGAAATTATGTCCTGACATTAATAAAGCAGTTAAATAAAAATGAAACAGAAAGTATCGGAGTATGAGCGCGCGCACACACACACGCGCACGCACACACACACACAACACACACACACGCAACACACACACACACACACACGCAACACACACACACACACACACGCAAAACACACACACACACACCCTTTTCTTCTTATGATATTAGTATACATAATTCTTTAAAAATATAAATCCGTTTAATCGATTTTGTTATTTAATCGTCCGTAAAAATAACTATTATGGACTGGTCTGGTAGGAAGCAGACTTCAAAGATTTAGGGACTGAATGTTGGTGTTGACGCATTTATGGGCAAAAATTCGTCAACACAAGGTCAATAACTAATAATTAGGAGTAATTTTGAATATTGACAAGGCTGCCCAGACTGCAACTTTAAAACTCGCCGTCTTTACGAGTACCTTATGAGCGTGGTATCCGCCTACCGGAAACAAAAGGGTGTGCCAATAAGCAAATGCAAATTCTTGGAAAAATAAGGGACGCGACAGAAACTTGTAACACTGCAATTACAAAGTTACTGCGGCTTACATTGACACGCTCATGCATGTAATTAGCGGTGTCCAAACAGCTGTTTATTAAGCTATAACAAAAATCTGATGTGTTGCACTCACATGACTTTCTTTACTCTTGTACAAACTATTCTTAAAGACTCTTATTTTTCTATTTCATATTAATCAAGATAAACGTTTGTAGAACTATTACAATTTTTCTTGCAGATACCAGGGGAATATGGGAATAAGTAGGCTTTAAGCATTAGTCGTTCTAAAGCCGATAACTATAAGCTAAGTTTGAAATTATATTATCTTTGCATAGCCGAGAGATAGTAAATAATACGCCATCACTGAGTTACCTGTACCTGCGTATTTTTAATATCGCCAAATATATCATGATTTTGGCTAAGAGAACCGTAAACACTTTGATCATTTTTACTGCAAAGGATTTTCTAAGATTAAGGCTAAAATTTGTTAAGTTTTTTTTCACGACATTATGAAAAGTTTTGGAACATAAAAGTAAATGAATAATAGGAACAGCTGAAAACAGCTTTATAGGTAACAAATGATAAATAATTAAATTTAAAATATAACAGTCTTGCGTATTTGGTTGAATGTCAATTCCTCGAAGTTCAATGCGGTGGAGGACGCCTCCCAAAATATGTATTTAATTGCCTTACTACAGATTATTACATTCGTGATTCAATATAACAAAAAATAGCAGCTATATTTTGCGAAAACCGCATTCAAGTGTTTCCATTGTGGTAACAAGCGCTTGCGATGAAAGGAGAAATGAAAAAAAGAAGAGAAAAGAATAACGATTCCAATTAAAAGTACAAGAGCTTGAAACCTGAAAGTAACAAGTAATATCTCGGAAACGGTGAACTCTACGAACAAAATGAATACAAAATAAATTCTGTACTTCAAGAAAATCTACATTTTAGTACAGTATGATTTGGTATATCTCTTATGGTTCTGCAAAAGTCATCAGGAGTAAAATGGACTACAGCCAGAGAATTCAAAATATGCATTTGATTTGGCATAACATATCTCTAACATATTCCATTTTAATCAAAATTCTTTGAGTCATTTTTGAGAAAATAAAAAATGTCCATGTCCATGTAAAGGATAGTTTAGGGTGGAGAAATTTTCTTCAAAATCTTTGATTTGTATCCTTGAAATGTATTAAATTTAAATACCAACTTTGATTTTTAACCGATATTTCGTTTTTGAGCTATACTGTTCATAGACAGAAGCACACACAGAGGCAAGCACGCGCACACCCACATACACACGGACCTTTTTCTAAAAATGCCTGTTTTTATCCATATATTTGCGGCTAAATCTTGACATCGAAATTTTGGTTCGAATACTATACGTATTAGAGAAAGTAAAAATGAGTTTATGGAGGGGATTGAGATAAACTGGTTAAAATGAACAATACATACGCTAAAATAACTACTTAGTGACAATACTTATGTTCTTTCAAGGTGATTTGCAACATGAAATTACTTTATAATTACGCCAGGCACACAACTTTCATTATCACTGACAAACTGGAAATATGCTACACACGTGTGGCAAACATTAAATTGGTCAGACTGGGATGTATGTTGGCCTTGTGGGTTTCTTTGTGTGATTTAGCTATGTTTCTGTCAAGTTGAAGTCAATTATTCAAGCCTGTCTTAACTGTTTTTATAACTTTTTTGTCCGTTCTTTGAGTTCACCGCCAGAAGCTCAAAAATAAGAGGCAATACTATTGATTAGAGTGCCTCTGTGGATTGGTGGATAGTAAGCTAGCTTACAAATCCAGAAGCTCTGGATTCGATTCCCGGCTGGAGTTTAGACCTGAAACAGGTGTTACAATCTTCCTTCTGAATGACAGCCCATTCAGCCCGGTCTTCAGCCTCTTCCACCTCCATCTACTTACTCCCAAAACTCTCAAGTCCTGCTCGACACAATCCAACCATTCCTATCTCTTCTCCGTTCTAGTTTTCCAGTGAAAACCCCTTTTACACACGATACAATGTTGGATTTCTCGTAGTCTTTGTAATTCTAACTTACTACGAATTCTCCAACCAGTTTAATCCTTAATTGGTTCGTAAATACTTTTTTAGTACATCTCCCCCATCGTTTAAGTTGCTCTGTCATGGTCCATGCCTCGCAGCACTATAGGTTTAATTACTGCGTTGTAAGTTTGTAACTGTTTGGAAATATATCTTGTTCTAAACAGTTCCAATAGTGTATATAAACCTCTATGCCCTGCAGTGATTCTGACTTTTGTCTTTACAGCAGTCTTTATTCCATGTAACTAGTGTCTCTAAATTTTAAGTTCATTTATATTGATTAGAAGTAATCACCTATGTCAGTAGATTTACTGGCATTTAAAAACTCCTGCGGGACGAAATTCCGGCACACCGGTGACGCTGATGTGATTCTGACAATTGATAGCGTTGTTAAACAACAAACAACTAAGATACACATAAATTTGTTAAGTTTTGTCGGCTCTTAATTTCTAATATTGACCTAAATAAATAGAATTCACGTATTTGCAGATGTCTCTTATTGTGGTAATAAACACATTTATACTCAATTTTGAGAAAATTAATACACACCACGCTGTATGGAGAGATAGAACGTAAGAAAGTCTTATAATCCTTGGGCCAATGTATCAACGCAACCGCCGATAGGATGGAATGATAAACTTTATTTCTCACCGAGCTACAATTATCTGTACCAAAGATAACATAGAAACAAAATTGCATGTAGCGAAGAGAAACTGGGCTGCAGCTACGTTTCATTTTTTCCTAGCGATGTGTTCTCAGAAGAAAAAAATACCCTAAGCAGATAAAATTTGCACGTTTAAGTTCTCTCGTTTGATATTTTTTAAACTCCGACATACGCTAAGAATTAAACACACAAGCCGTGTGTGGTCAATGTTTCAGTTCTAACTCTCAACTATTTTTCCTCATCAAACATGGTTCTGAATACGATGATGACCCCCTATAAGTAGAAAGTAATGCATCTATGTATTTCTAGACAGTAATACGTAGAGCACCTTTAAAACAGCAATATTATTAGCTTGAAACACACACTATTACCCTATTTTATCACGCGAACAATAACTGAAAACTACTCTTACCTGGATAGCAGCTGAGTTAGCAAGTCTTCGACTCGAATGATCGCTAAACAATGGCCAGTGCGCTTCTAAAGCTATAAACATTATAATTTATGCGTCTCCCACTAACCTGATTCAAGTTATATTACTGCTGTGCGGGTGGCAGCAAAAGGGCAATATTCCATTGTTTACAGCCGAGCATGTCACCGTTTTATGTAACCTTCGCTGATATAATATCACAATATAACCTACTTAATGAAGGTCAGGCACAGCAAAATTTTCTTTGGCAATATTACGTAAAACTGCAATGAAATTCTACTTTCTACAGTTCAGTATTAAAACCCGTAATAGTTTATTTGTAGTGTTATTTTTATCAAATTATTCTCCATCTTATGTTAGAGAAAAACGCAATATCTTTATTTAAATATCCCTAAATTAAGAAATAATTTAAGGAACCGAAAAAATCAATGCCACTGCTGGCATTTGAACCACGGTTTTACAGTTCTTATTGGACCTCTCAAACATTGCCCACACACGGCTTGTGAGTTTAAATGTCCTCTACCGAATATGCTAGAGGGAATGTAAGATGTAAGAACCGAAAATAAATATACTTTGGGAAGGGGGGGGGGGGAGTAAGAACTAGAAGTTATGCAGAAGAGGAAGGCGCCGGTAACATACCTTTCTGAATATTTAAGTATCTTTTGAGAAGCCAATTCGCAACATGCACCTATTTACTGGGTTTCTGCGTCGTTTCAGAACAAGTATGGCATTTTTACATTGGGCATAGCCGTTATTTTAGATTTATAACAAAGCTGACTTGCTGTCCTTGTTACAACAAACAGCAACATTCCTTTTGAAAACCAGTATTGCGAAATGTTTGATACAGAATCCAGCAACTTAACTATATGCCTGTGTTTGAAATAGTTCGCGGACCAGGAAATCAAAATAAAGAGGATATTTGCCCAATCAGAACATTGCACTTGAGCGATTTCCATAACCACTTGTTCCAATCGTACCCAGAAGTGGAACTGAAATATTTAATTCAAAAGAAAACGCTGCGAAGTTGAATCAGATTTTTACTCTGTAACAAATTACTTCCCGATTGACTCCGTAATCAGCAGGTAGAGCACTTACCCGCCCTGTGAGAAGTCCTGAGTTCGGTTCCCGGCTGGCGGTAGGAGTTTTTCTCATTTTCTACCCTCCACAAAGTCTGAAAGCATAAAGCAATGTGTGAGTTGTGTATTATCTCACGTGACTACCTCTACTCTTCTACTAACTGTTCTTAAAAACTATTATTTCTCTATCTTCATGTTAGTCGAGGTAAACACTTCCAAAAATTACTGCTGAGGAACAAGGGAATACAGTAGGTCTTGAGCGATAGTCAAATCGCAAAGAGATTCCGTTCTCTTTGCACCGCTAAACAGATAAAAGTGAATAACAACCTTCCATTTTAGAAAAGTTTAGCTATTGTATAACTCACAAAAATAAAAATCATGATTTACTCCAAATATTGGGCATAATTTGTGTGTTTTAACGAGCTCTACAATTTTTTTACTGTAAGATTTGGTCTCTTTCTTGCGATTTACCAGTTATACGAAAGTCATTCAAAGTAAAGAGGACTATAGCCAGAAAATTCAAAATATAAATTTAATTTTCCATAAGAATATCTTAAACATGTGGTATTTTAATCAAAATCGTAAAAGCAATTTTTGAGAAACTCAAAATTTTCGAGAAATGTTCCATCTAAAGGGTAGTTTGGGGTAGAGGAAGTTTCTTCAAAATCTTGGTGTCGTGTCCCTGAAAGACAAACTTAAATACCAACTTTGGGTTTTAGATCCTTCTCGTTTGTGAGTTGCTGTTCACAGACACACACTCACCGACATTTTTTTGGATCAGGGGGCCTCAAAACATATTTCCGGTGTAATTTTGACATCGAAATTTTGGGAGGAATACAACACTTCCCCCACTTAATATACGTAGTAGAGAAAGTAAAAATGTGTCATTAGTTATTACATGAATGAATGCTATTTTAATTTTATAGCATTAACCCATAAAGGTTAATGTGTTAGTTATATACAAAAAGTTAACTTCAGATGGTGTGTTAGGATCAAAGTTAATACAGATATATACATTAAAATAAGATTTAAAACGTTACAACTGGAACTGAGATAGTATGGTTTAGCATTTTCAGGAGACTCCCCTAAAGTATTGTTATTGTGTCTTAAAACGTTCGACTTTGTGGCTCATAGTTAAACAAAAAAAGAATGACATTCAGAAATAGTTACACTTCATGAATAATGATCGTGTTACCTGTTGCGTAACTGCACAATTTGCAAGTATAACGCAGTACTCTGAACTTGGCCTATTAGCTTAATGGGAAGTACGTCGAGGTGTTTTTAAGAGCAGCAATAATAATTATTAAAGATATCAATTTATTTTCTGACATATTTTTGTGAAGGCAACTGATTGCTGCAACAGTAAATTAATTACTTCCATATCATATAGTATTAGTAACATATACCTATATTTATTTTGTTGTATTTATTGCTAAAAATTACTGCAGTGAAAATTTTCTTAACCTTAAGGACCAAGTTTTGCAGGGACCGATTTATAACCAATGTACTTTTTACCTCAAGTTAACCGAAAGAGGTGGCATAAGCGGTAGGACATTGGGGTGGTCGGGGTTCAACTTCCTGGTGCGACCTTCTGACCCATGGTTTTTTCGGGGTTTCCCTGGATCGCTAGGGAAATGCTGGGAATGTTAATTACATCACCCAAATTTTCATTTCAGTTCACCTTTGATCTGCTTGATCGTTTCAGGGTTGGAAGCGTTAGCGGGAATTCCACGTTCAATTTCAGGGGAAAAAGATACTCTCTGTGAACTCGTCCCCCAGAAAAGTGCCCTCATGGGATGTGCAAGTCTGCAGGTAAACGGGATCAGGCTAACGCCACGTTTCAATCTGGAAAAAGTAGGGGCTGTACCGTGTGTCTTATTCGTGTCCCCTGATCCGGCCGCCCTCTCTCTCCTCTCAATTCACCCCTTCCTACAGAGGGCGCCCGTCTGGGGCACAAACACAATATGTCCACTGTAGGTCAAGGTGTTGCAGCTGGTCTTAGATCATACCTCCATTTCGGACCACACCTGTCTCCAGCTCTTGATGAGCTATTTTCTTCATTAAAACCATTTTTAAATACCATCTTTATATTTAATTGAAACCTTTTAGTACTTTTTCGGGGCAGGTCTTCAGTATGTCTTTGCTCATATGAATTTGAGATCTCCTTGTGGTTTACCGGTAAAAATGTGAGTTAGAGAATTCGGTGTCCTGTCGGTATGTTGCCCATGGTAGCTCAGTGGTTAGAGCAGCCGGTCGGAGACCGTAAATCCGTGGTTCAGGTCTGTGGCATTGAATTTTTCAGTCTGATTCTACCCCTTCCCACGACTCATTTCTTTTTTCCACGGATGTACCCCGTACAAATAAATGAAATAACATAAAACAGTTATAGGATGTGGTGATTGCTTCCAAAACTAAGTTCGCCGATTGTTGCATGCTGTATTTTTTTAGTGCATGACAACTTTACACAAACGGGTGATTCATGTCACAACCCTTATCGAGTTCCAGTACTGCCCCCTTTTTCTTCACTCTTAAGCCTCAAACCAACCTGTGTACATACTTGAGTGCCAGACTTTGACATCAAATCAAACCGTCTCGGACACATCCAAGGGGTATGCAGACCGTCATTGCAAAGCATGCCTTCCAGGCACTCAGTTGAAATGTTTCCGTACTTCCCCCCTTTCGCCGTTCACCTAGGTCTGACCTTCCTAGGATATCGCTCTATGAATCATTCACAGAAATGTAATTTTTGTGGGGCATAGACTCGACAGATTACTGAAATTTATTTGCGCTCTAAAACTGCTACTTGTTCTCGTCTTTGTGAGCCACAAGACTGGCGCAATGGGATCATCGATTTCATTCAGATTTTAGGATGTTAATCAGCGTCAAAAATATATGTGTGTCGGAAGGTTTGCGACAGTGACGCTAGAAAATAATCCTTTAAGTCCAACAAATCTACACAGCTGTTGGCAATTTGAGTATTTATAGCACCGGTTGCATGTAATTCTTGAGAAAGTAATAACGTTGAACAGAAGAAAACGGATAAAGTTTTGCATTTTAAGTGCTGTTTTAACTAACCCACATACAGTACTCTTTACTGGTTTACATTGGAAACAAACGAATGTCAAGGCAAATCACATACAACTCCGTTTATTCAAGGATATCTGGGGAAGCTTCTGTTTAAGTACATTTGTTGCTGCAAGTAGAAATTTTTGTTTGTTTTTCTTTGTTTTTTGTTTTGAAAATTCTGGAAACCGGCGAGACTTGGCTAACGGTAAACAGGGAAAATATGTGATACTCCTTTCTGATAGCCTGTGCACTGTCTCTCGCAACTGACCTTTGGAACAGAATCAATTAAGCGGTAATTTGTGCTATTTTGGAGACACACTAATGAAAGATTTTTTGATAATAGATATAAAAGCAACTAAGAAATTGTTCAGTAGTACCTTTTCCTGCACTAAGAAAAAATGATAGTCACTCTCTGTGCCTGTTGTTTTAAAATTAATTCTACAAAAGGCCCGAGTAGAGAATTTATTACCACAGCACGACATTGCGATTATGTTTGCGTTATATAATCTGATAAAAGACAAGCCCAATCACTTTTCTGTCACTTTAACTTCAAAAATTGAATCACAAAACACAGTTGTCTATTGTATCGCTAACAGCAAGAATTGCAATTCAGCTGTTCTGTCCTATCTTACTCTTGACACAAATACCACTCAGATTCTACTACTTCTGTATTACAAACAATGGCTCCGGCGATACACTCACTAAACACTACTTCACACAACAGAACTCCGACGAAGCGAGTAAATGTCTAAAACATCTGACGATACACGCTGAAATTCTCTCAACATTGATTTACTAAAAAACTAACTGCTCTCTAAGCCAAGAGCCAACTTATGGCGTTTTAAGATTTACCTGGAAATTGCGAGAAACCACCATAAAGTCCTATGCACGGTCTAGTTTAGCCGAGTATTAGTTTTAGAATTAACTTGAACTTCTTTATTTGAGTCATGCTACTGGTATTTTGGCATGCTCTTAAGTGGAAGCCATTTCTCCGGTAAGTAACCGTATAACACATCGATATCATGCGCCCTTGGCATGAAGGTGCCTGAAAGAATGAGTTATATTAAAAACACACGAACCTTTATTTAATTAGGGAATGGGAAAGTTGTCGGTATTGTTCTGCGAGTGTTAGGAAATGTGATTACACAATCCTTACGTATGAACAATGCTTAACTTTTCTCCACTTTCAGGCATCTCCGTTTTAATAATGATATTGAGCCTCATATAACTCAGATTGCGAAACCACTGTGGGTTATGAGTTCGAGGCTACGGGCACAGAGTATTGCCCCGCCTTGGCTCTGTTTATGGTTTTCTGCATAACTTTTATTATGCAATTTGAACTTCTCATTTAAGATTAAAGTATTTATGAAAAAGCACCAACCCAACGCATGTCCTTGTGAAATAACAGGGACATGAGAGGAATTTTGCCCAAATTTTAGAAGATATTCCAAAGATAATGCTGAAAATTTTAGACATGAGCCCATAGTTTCATCGATTTCGCCTGCATTTCATACCATCCTCTTCCTCACTCTCATACCTGGTGCTTGGCTGACCACCCGCTTCCTGTCCGGTCCACAGGTTCCTCTGTTCACCGACAGGTGTCTCACCCTAGGCACTGGCCTGTAATTCCTAGGGGGTGTAAGTCCTACATAAGGAGAGGGTAGTCAGGTAAAGAAGAAAAACGTTTTTAGAATGATAAAAATGTATAAAGTTTCAAGCTATGAGTTTAACTATTCAATGCACTTTTAGAACTGCAATTAGAAAAGATATAACAATGTAATTTTATGAAGTAATGGCTTTGCCCATGAGACAAATGTCGGGTAATTTCATTTCATTCATTCGTCCGATATGACGCAATATTGGAGGACGTTAATTAAAAACAAAAAGAAAAGTACCAACTCAAAGCACATAAACAAAGTTCTAGCGGTAAATCTACAATTTCTCAGGAACGTAAAAGGAAGACAAATGAATGAATGAAAAAATGAATCAATCTTTTCGGTTTTCCTTGCGGAACAACTAAACAAAACTAATATTAAACTCCCCTGGGAAGCCACTTCTATAGATTTTGAGATTTTTAATTCTGTTATTTGATTTTGATTGAAGCACACTGGATTATTTACAAGGTGATCTCAATAACTCCAGATGTCTTATTCTGAAGGTAATGTGCACAGCATTTTCCAATCAGGTTAATTTAGATCTGACAAGCAGATTATAGCGCCCTCTGTCCCTCTCTCCCCTTCTTTTTCTTTTTCTTCTTCTTCTTTGTCTTCCACCCCTCCTCCTCTGTGCAGCATGCATACCATGTGATATGTAAATTACAAATAAAACTGGTTTTCTGGGATATTAATACAAATTAGAACATTACGAAGTTTCTACTTGTTTCTTATAGTTGTTATGCAAATCAAGTGTTCTGTTTCTCAGGGTTATTAGAAAACGACAGTATTTCAGAATAATTCTAACTGGTCTATACACAAGTCAATTAATTAACTCGAAACTCGCATCATTTCCTTTTATCTATAAAACCTTTGGACATTCCTATAAATAACTGTTGTTAATCTTATACCATTTGTAATGTAAAGCTCTCTGTGCTGTTCTTTAATAGGCCTTATGCTTTCTTTCTGATTTATAAATTCTTAGGCAATCTGACAGGCCTGACAGTATTCTATGAATAGGGCTTAGTATATTCGTTTTGTATTGCTTTTGTTTATCAACTTAAGTGAATACATGTCTATTCCTTGTATTTAAATTAGAGGTACTAATACCTCTAATGGTTTCACACTCAGTTCACTTTCTTCCGTGATGTATCAGTGTAAAGAAATATACCGACGTAGCCTTCCGGATGGTTCACTTGCTGGGGAGTCGAACACTAGACGCCTCTAATCTCCTGCAGTAACAACATTCACTGCATGACACTAAGTCGTCACAAACTCCCACCAGAAAGCACTCCTAACTTATGCACTCATTTCGCCAGATTCGCTTTGCTTCGTGAAATCGCTCAGTTCGAGTATAGCGCTGAAAGTTTTCACACAGCTATAGCACGTTCGAGAAGGCGAAACTTGTAGAAGATTCTGGTTATCTGGCGATAGTGCTTACCATGTTTACGCGCTGCTTATCTGCTTACGTTTCGATTACTATTATATCGCAAACAAAAAATTTAATTCGGATGATGCCTGACTATTACTATTCTGTTTTTGTGTGCGCACAAATGATATTTATGTAACCGGCTTTACAGCGTGATTTCAGAGCGTGTTTAACTATACAACACCGCAAGGCGTGGAGAGGCTCTGATTGGAAGTAGTGTTGAGCCACCCGCCATTAAATTTTGTGCCAGCCATAGTAATCCGGGCCATGTTAAAGCATTCCACGTGAATGCCTGCGTAATGCGAGAAATTAAAATTGGGTTCACTCCCATAGAGAACAAATATGCAACCATTTATAGGGGTTTGAACCCAGCACCACCAGATAGACGTGTACGCTATTGACTGTGCTATCACTAAAACTACGTGTTTGTGCTCCTAGATGTGTTTCTCTGTGTGAAAGTGAAGATATCAGTGGTGTAGTATGCCTTGTCGAAAGAGCAAAAGCAAATCTCATAATTTTGAAAATATCCTTATCGTAGATATTTTCACACCTGTGGAAGATAAACTCTAAGACTGACAATCTGTACCACATTTATATTAAGTACTTATTTATTTGCATTTATTAGTGCGAATATTGAAAGGAAAAATCATTACGTAACTCCAAAGTTTGTCGTCACAGACCTATGTCAACGGTTGCTATGCTAACCCTTTGTAACCCCTGAAAGTTTGTTGGTTGGATTGGTCAAGATTCCCAAATCAGTTTCAAATCAGCTTTCGGTGATCTTTCGGCTTTAGGAACAGAACATTATTACTAGGGAGCGAACCTTCATGCAGGAAACAAAAGGTTGCGAAGTTTAGACTTTAGGAAGTGGGAGAGGTCAGTGTATCATATGATCACAACACACAGGAGGTAACGTTGCTGCATAACTTGCGTTCAATACTGTCAACATTTGTAGCAAAATATTCATTACTAGTTCAGCAGTACGTCAGTGTTTCAATTTTCATGCTGGAAGCGTTTTACTCTGGTGTGGAACTACTGAATACACCTGAGAAACAAGTGAGCCCAGTTGTTTGTGCTGTCACTGTACTCGCGCAATGACGTCACGCTTGTAGCAGGTAACTTGGAATCGCCTCATTTCGCGATAGCTGTTTAAATGTTCAACCCCTAATTATTACTTTAACAGCAGCTGTTTATCGAATAAAAATTGAGTATATATTAATAATTATATTGATATTACAATTATTGTAAGAGGCGTTACATATATTTTTGAAAACTGATTCATCTTTCCAAACTTAACCTAAATCCATCTGCATCCATGTTTTATAAGCCTATATGGTCTAAAATAAACCACCCGCTTTTATGCACGCTTTTATAATAGGTTGTTGAAATGATAATAATGAAAGGCGTGTTAAGTTACACAACACTTTTTAAAAGCATAGTGATTTTTGCGCCGCCCGATTTAGCGAGGTCATCTACTTAAGATATTTACACAACAAAAATGTTTTCTTTGCCAGGATTAAAACCGTCAATTATTATCCCACAGATCCGGTTTTAATTTGAGGCGGGAAAGTCGCACGAGGTTCCGAAACTTTCCGTCTTTTATTTCCGGAGTATTCTACAAAGCTGCATGTGGTTCTAATGCAGTATGCAGAAGTTGCAAATGCGCGTTCCCAGGAGCCAGGTTCTACTTCCGATACGGACAATCGCCCATGTTTTATCGAAATTTTTCCTTATGTAAAAAATATTAAAGGAAAGCAACCTTCAGAATTGAAGGACTTCAAGCTCATTTGTATTATAATTTCTTTCTTTGCATTTATTGCAGTAACATTTGGAGTTAATGCAATACGAAATACAAAATGTGATGGATAAGAAAATTACGCTTCGCTCAGGCAATAACGTCTGACCGTGGGTTTTTAGGAGGGTTTTTCCAGGCCATTCAGGCGAATGCTGGGAAGAATATTTACTTTGCACCCCCCCCCCCCGTTTCACTTCCCGCCGTCGGGCTGCGCTGCAGTGATACTTGCAATATGGAAATACGGTGCTCAGCTAAGGGGAGGCGCTGTGGTCGGCCGGTCACCATACCAGGGGACTGGTTGTTCAGTGGGAATTGGCTGGTAGCGGGCTCTGTGTGGCGGTATGGAACTCCGTCGGGCTGAATAACTTGCTTGCAATTGTTAGGAACCAAACGTAGTTGCAGTTCCGCCTGTGATGAGTTCTGGCCGCCTGTACCATCCTCCCAGAGTCTGGTGCACAATATGCCATCGGCTGACGTGCCGGACAGACGACAGCAGATAATAGTATTAGGACGACAATTAGTCAGACAGAGAGGGCAGCTACTGAACTCAGTACCTCATGTAGACCATTCTAGGCCCTTTGTGACTTACGTGACCTCTAGAAGGAAAGGGGAGTGATAAATCCGGAAGACGATAGGACTTAGCTCAGCCGGAGCCGTTAACATTTCCAGAATGTCACTAATCTTGCTACTTCCACGGGTCTGCCTAAGCTATGAACGAGCCTCCCTTCAGGAAGGGGCACCACCCGGCTATCCAAGCGCCAGAGAAAAATCCTTACATAGTGCAAATTCTACCGTCCCACCGCAACGCAACAATCGCCGTCACCTGGTCCTGCAGAGCTGAAGCGTATGAAGATCAAACAGATAAAATGAGATGATGGCGCAGAATATTGGCAGTAGAAAGCTCAATGTTTATAAATCTGACACGCCTGATCGCCCGTGAAGCCCTGATTAACTAAAATATGTTATTCTTATTTCAACATTAATAAAATGAGATAGAACGACTTAAAATAGGGATAATCGGGATCCTGAAGATATGAAGGTCAACTATTCAGACTTCTGACGTGACGTCGTCACTTTGTAAATAGAACAAAACACGAATGCTAAATTGTAGTAAACAAGAAACTCAAGGAAAATACTGAACAACAAACAACTTGTAATAATTACTGTTCTATCGTTTATTTTCAGCTAGGCTTTCCCTAATCGTTCTGTACGTGAATTATTATGTGTCTGTACCCTTTTACTCGTTTAGTTTGGATAAAATTTTAATAATTTACTGATCAGAAAATAACCTTATAATTCCTAATGGAGAGGAAACGATAATATTGAAGAAAGAGATTTGTTTTCTTTTTCCACTGGTTGGCTCCAAATGTTTGACTCTATTTTTTTCCAGCGAGACGTTCTTTATTGACAATAATTGCATTATAATATTTGTTACACTCACCGTGTAGAATCTCTGGTTAAGTATGGCCGAAGCAGAACCTTCCATTCTGTATACCATCAATTTGCAAACAACCAAACATCTGCCCAAAGCTATTTATCTCAACTCACTGATCTAACTGGATATTTGATCCAATGCCATATTATCTGGCATTATGGCTCTCAACTGAGATGTAATCAGCTAAAGATATCCCCTGTCGAGAAAGAAGAGTGACTGCAGAATATCTCTTCCAACCAGTCTGAAGGAAAAAAACGGTTGAGTACTAATAGTTTTAATTTTCAAACCAAAACCTTCATTATAATGCGACAAAATTAGAATTCGCATACTAAAATGAATGTGTCATTAATGTTTGTAAACTAGAGTATTTTTTTTCTCTAGCACAAATTAAGTATTTTCTTTGTTAACCACGCTGCCAATTGCTTGTCAGTATACCAGAGTTCCCACAGCTCTTTTACATGCCAGTAAATCTACTGACATGGGGCTGTGGCTTTCAAGTACACTTAAAAACCATCGGTCCGAGCCGGGTTTGAACCTATGGCCTGCGGAACAGTAGGCCAGTGCGTAACTAACTGAGCCATCCAGGCCAGTTTTCTCTACCACGTACATACACAATTCGCTTTGAGATTTCATTGTAGAGGCATGTTTTGAAGTCCCCTGGTTAGAGAAACTTTGTGTGTGTGTGTGTGCGCGCGCGCGCGTGCGTGTTTGCGTGCGTGTTTGCGTGCGTGTGTGTGAACAGCGTAATTCAAAAACCAAAATTTGGTATTTAGGTTTTATGTCTTTCAAGGATGCGACACAAAGATGTTGAAGAAAATTCCTCCACCCTAAACTACCCCTTATATGAAAACTTTTCGGAACATTTTGATTTTCACGAAAATGTCTCAACGATTTTGATTAAAATGCCATATGTTTGAGATATTTCTATGTCAAATGAAATATATATCTTGAATTTTCTGACTATAGCCCATGTAGTTCTGGATGACCTTTGCATAACTAGTAAGCCGCAAGGGATAGACAAAATCTTGCTATACAAAAATACAGATCTCGTTAAAATACACAATTTATGTCAAAATTCATTTTTTGTAGAATTAACCATTTCGGAGGGATTCCTTGTTATATGTGAGAGTTTTCAAATACTTAAAACTTTCGTCAAGTGGAAGATTGTTATTCATTCTTTTATATCTTAGCCGTGCAAAGAGAACGGAATCTCAAAGCTTTAAAATATTTGACTATCGCTCAAAGCGATGTGTTGTAATATTCCCCTTGTACCTACAAGGAAATAAGCAATAAGATAATTTGTACAAATGTTTATCTCAACTAACACGAAGAAGAAATAGGAATAAGAGTTTGTAAGAATGGTTAGTACAAGAGTAGAGAAAGTCATGTGAGTGCAACACATCTGATTTTTGGAAAAAGGCCCTATGTGTATATGAAAACACGCGTCTGTGTGTGAACAACACAACTCAAAAACGGAAAGTCAGTTAAATGTCAAACATGTTATTTCTGTTGAGGACCTTCCAAGGATGACACGAAGATTTACACGAAAATCTTGCCACTCCAGATTACCGTGTTTATGTGGAACATTTTTTGAAAATTTCAGTTATCAAAAATACTTCAAAAGTTTTGATTGGAATACTATAGGCTAAGATAAAAATCTTACCATTTAAAAACGTGCTTTATAACAATTTGAGTGAACTACTTACGAGATTTTTCTTGTTACATGTTTGAATTTTACGATATTGATACTTCTCTCAAATGTGGAGTTGTTAGCTTTTTATTTCCTGAACATACAAACAGAATGGAATTTCAAAGCCATCACACACACACTGAGCCTTGAAATCGCAAGCTAGTGAAAGAATTTCTGGCTATTAGCACGCCAAATCAGTTCTTTTTATCTTGTCTGACGTGGTTTGCCATTAACTTTAATGTTTTATTTCATGTAAGGCTTCAAATTTGCACACCAGTTAGCTACTAAGGTTAATCCTTCTCCAAAATTTTCAAACAAAAGACTTTACGACAGAGCGTAAACTTTCAGGGCCGGAGTAAATATATCTAGGAGTTATTTCCTGGCTGTTATGCCATGGTCCGCTGGAGTTTAATTGCCCAGACGTTTCGTCCACAACTGCGGCGGACGTTGTGCCTATGAACAAACATGTAATCAAAAAAGTTCTGCAAATAATTTATCTCGATTAACTTGAAGGAAATATAATTTGTAATAGTGTATAAGAGGAGATAAAGACATTGGAGTACACCACAAGGTTCAAGGATCCCAAAACTTGCATTTCGGTGAAATATCAATATCAAATTTTTGGCTGGACTGCAATACTTTCCCTGTTTACTAGAGAAAGTAAAAATGACTTCCCACTAAATCAAGTATACGTGTTAGAAAATGCAGATCAATAGAAAGGAAAATCTCCGAAATGCTTCGCTCAAAGAAAAAAAAAAAAAAAAAAAAAAAAAAAAAAAAAAAAAAAAAAAAAAAATTGACATAATTATGTGTGTTTTAATGTGATATACAACTCGTTTAAAACTATTTCTAAAGAAACTTCCAGAAAATTTTAAGATAAACATTTAATTTGATATAAAAATATCTTAAACATATATCATTTTAATTAAATCGTTAGAGCTAGGTTAGATAGAATCAAAAGTTTCGAAAGGTTCTATGTAGCGTAGTTTGTGATAGAAGATTTTCTTTAAAATCGTGCCACATTCTTGTAAGAGACTGCGTCTAAATGCGAAGTTTGGTATTTACCGAACAAAATTTTCGTTTTTGAGTCATGCTGTTTACATACATGTCAGGACATTTAAAAATGTTTAAAATGCTTCTGGGTACCAAAAATATGTACTTTCGGTGAAAACTCGATACCAAATTTTGATTGGAATATATTACTTTCCCACTTATACAGAGTAGGAAAAAAATCTGATGTGTTGCACTCACATGACTTTCTCTACTCTTGTACTAACCATTCTTACAAACTCTTATTCCTATATCTTCTTCGTGTTAGTTGAGATAAACATTTGTACAAATTATCTTATTGCTCAATCCCTTGTAGGTACAAGGGGAATATTAGAATACAGTAGGCTTTGTGCAGTAGTCAAATCATTTAAAACATTTGAACGTTAACATATAAAAAATGAACAACGTTGTTCCACTTCACGAAAGTAAGTTTTTCGAAACTGACATAAATAACATGGAATATCTCCGAATTGGTTCACTCTAAAAAAATTAATTTGGCATAAATTGTGTGTTTTAGCGAGATCTACATTTTTTGTACAGTATAATTTTGTCTATCGATTTACGAGTTATTCAAAAGTCATCCAGGGTAAATAGAACTACATAAGCTATAACCACAAAATTCAAGGTACACACATAACAAGGAATATCTCCGAAATGGTTCACCCTACAAGAAAAAATATTGAGACATATATTGTGTATTTTAGCAAGATCTACATTTTTTGTGCAGTATGATTTGGTCTATCTCTAACGGTTTACCAGTTATGCAAAAGTCGTCCAGAGTAAATACGACTACAGGGGATAGAGTCATAAAATTCAAGATATACATTTCATTTGTCATCAAAATATCTCAAGCATATGACATTTTAATCAAAATCGTTAGAGCTATTTTCAAGAAAATCAAAATTTTGGAAAAATGCTCCATGTAAAGGGTAGTTTAGGGTGGGGCTATTTTCTTCAAAATCTTCGTGTCGCATCCTTGAAAGACATTAAACTTAAATACCAAGTTTGGTTTTTAATCGACTTTTCGTTTTTGAGTTATGCTGTCCACACACACACACACACACACACACACACACACGCACACAGACCTTTTTCTAAAAATGCTTTTTTTTTTGGATTCAGGGGGTCTCGAAACATTTTTCCGGTGCAATCTCGACATCGAATTTTTGGGTGGAATACAATAGTTCCCCTACTTACCAGTAGAGAAACTCAAAAAGGTCAGAATGTGTATGTGAACAGTGAAATGCAAAAGCTAATGTGGGATGCGTGCCGAACTTGCTATTAAACTTCAGCTGTTCCAGGTATATTATACAAACACTTTCAAGAACACCTATCTTTCTCTACCAGACCTCATCTTTACAAGGAATATACTTCCATTTTTATTAACTTAAAATATACTTAGTGATTTTGATTAAAATTTAAGATGTCTCCATCACAAATAAAATATATACCTTGGATTTTCAGGGATTAGTCAGTTTTTTTACTTCTGAATGACGTTTGTATGCTTACGGCTGTTAAACAGGCAAAGTAATGTGCAAAGACTTGCAGCTCCTGAATATATCGCGTTAAAGTACACAATAATATCATTTATCAAACAAATGGTTTTGCACTATTAACCATTTCTGAGATTTCCCTATTGGTTGGAAGTTTTAAAGTTTATTAAATCTTAAGTTGCAATTCCTTTGTTTCTAGTGATCATACAGACAATGGAATTGTGAAACAATACATTAATTAATTAGAGCATTGGTATATACTAGTTTGAAATACCCACCAGCTTCCATCTACCGGGAGGAAGGGAAGTTATTGCTTCAATTTAAACCAGTGGTAGATCTCCGTATTTGGAACGTTTTATATCTTACGTTTTTGTCTCTGACCATTTCCTATATAAAGGCTTACTTTTTACTTTCTCTACTGGTAAGTAGGGGAAGTATTGTATTCCACCCAAAAATTCGGTGTCGAGATTTCACCGGAAATATATATATTGAGACCCCCTGAATCCAAAAAAAGCATTTTTAGAAAAAGCTCTGGGTGTGTGTCTGTCAGTCTATGGACAGCATAGCTCAAAAACGAAAAGTCGCTTAAAAACCAAAGCTGGTATTTAAGTTTAATGTCTTTCAAGGATGCGACACGAAGATTTTGAAGAAAATAGCCCCACCCTAAACTACCCTTTACATGGAACATTTTTCGAAAATTTTGATTTTCTTAAAAATGGCTCAAACGATTTTTATTAAAATGTCATATGTTTGAGATATTTTTATGGCAAATGAAATGTATATCTTGAATTTTCTGGCTATAGCCCCTGTAGTCGTATTTGCTCTGGACGACTTTTGCATAACTGGTAAACCGTTAGACCAAATTATACTATACAAAGAATGTAGATCTTGCTAAAATACACAATTTAAGTCTCAATAAATTTTCTTGTAGGGTGAACCATTTCGGAGATATTCCTGGTTATGTGTGTGAGTTTCGGAAAACTTAGAACTTCCGTGAAACGGATCATCGTTGTTAATTTTTTTATATGTTAAATGTGCAAAGACAACAGAATCTCAAAGCTTTAAAACATTTGACTATCGCACAAAGCCTACTGTATTCTAATATTCCTCTTGTACCTACAAGGAAATAAGCAATAAGATAATTTATACAAATGTTTATCTCAACTAACACGAAGAAGATATAGGAATAAGAGTCTGTAAGAATGGTTAGTACAAGAGTAGAGAAAGTCATGTGAGTCCAACACATCAGATTTTTAAAAATGTTACTATTGTTTAAGCTTACTGTGTTCCCCCGGGCTCATTGACTAAAATTTACAATACCGCAGATTTTCGTAACATATCAAAACATAAAATTTCTCTTAAGTGCTTGTGGTAGTATAAGCCACATTTAGTCATTGATGTTGTTTCAATTTTCCAAGGTTTTAAATAACACTAACAACACTTTCGAAATGTATGCATTCCTTTGATTCCCATCAACTATTACTTGTGCACTCAGTTGTCTAATTGCTTTCTCTGCCATTTGACCCATTGGACATAAATACCTACACGTTTCAGGGTCAGTTGTATAAAGTGTTTTTAGAATATGAAGGATATGGGTGCGCGTGTGTTTGAATAGCAGAAAAAGATGTGTTACACCCACAGGCTTATCTTCACCTTCTATAGCTTATTAGCGTGTGCACAAGCTATTCTTACGAAAGCATATTTTTCTAACTACTTCATTTTAATTTAGTTAAACCGTTGCAGAAATAGGCTACATTGTATACATGGTGGAAGGTACCACGGATCAGGGTTGCCAACTCGTACGATAATTATGGGGGTGTACGATAATTTGAATGTATGATAGTTCGATATCGGCGAAATATCATTTTCACTGGTTTGTCACTCCAGCGAAGTGAAACTAATTACAAATAACACCACTTTTGTCCTCATTGTCTGTCTCCACCCCATAGCTACTAAGCCTGCCAGCCTTTATCCTCTTATTGCCAGTGTGCCCAGGTCTGATAATCTCAATGAAGAAGGCACTGTTCAGAAAATTGACGATCAATGTAGAAAACTCGGAACACGTGATATTCCGTGTGAAATAAAGAACATGCCTGAACCTGACAGTTTCTCGAGTACTGTTAAACATATGTCACCTTGGTGGAAATACTGATTTCAAAGAACTGGCGGCCTTTGTATTATCACTGGTTTCCTTGCCCTACAGAAGCACTTCTTGTGAAAGAGTTTTTTTTTTCTAAACTGGTTTTAATAAAAACCAAAGTTAGAAACAGAGTGGCACTAGATACGGTAAATGAACTCATTTTGTCGTCTCAACTTATGAAATAACGTGGTAGATCTTAAAATCTGCAAGTCACCGAGAAGATGTTAAGGTTTATCTCAACAATTAATTTGTGCAATGCTGCAACGGTTGAGGAAGCTGAACTTTCAGATGAAACATAAGTGCTAAAGTTGTAATATTTGTTGAGGTCATCAATCTTGTAAGTGGATATAATAAACATCATTACTCTTATATTTTCATAAGTATTATACTGATATTTTTATTGTTGAAACGTTTGCTTTATGATGTACGATAATTCTGAATCCAAATACATAATTTTGAGTGGCTCGTGCGATAATTTTACTTTTAAATGTTGGCTACCCTGGCAGGAATTCTACATGATGCGTGTAATAAATATGTCCAATACAAAAATAAACATGTCCTATACTACTATATATATTAGGTGTCCCAAAAAAACACCAACAACGCTCAAGTTGTGCAGGATGGCGAACTGATTGGTTTTACTATAGGAACCACTGTCCGGAAATGTACAGTTTGGACGCTGGATAACGTCGAAGTCTTTAGCCATCTGTGTACTGGGATGAACGGCCTGAGCATAGTAACATTCCTGCGCATGCGCTAAATTCCCCCATAGAGTCCTCGTTGCACATTCTACTGATTCCAGTATAGTAACGTTTTTAACAGTGCGACAGGATCCACCAGTGAAAATGGCTGACATGCCTATCACCAGTGTTATTCATTTACACCCTGTATATGTATATATAGGTATATAGTTTACATAAGTGTGACACGTTTTTGTCTATACTTCTATTGTAGTCCTATGATCAGCAATAGGTTAGTAAAGATAAATTTACAAATTATGGTTTCACTTAGTGGGAAAGCATATTACTTTATTATTTAGTTATTTTGCTTCTATGCAGCAACAAATATTGATATCACTGTGGGAATACAGTTCTGTTTACTTTTTACTTTCTCTACTACGTATAATAAAGTAGAGGGAGTATTTTTGTTCTAAAAATTCGATGTCGAGATGTTACCCGAAATATACGTTTTGAGGCTCCCTGAAATAAAAATAGAAAAAGTGTGTGTCTGTGTGTGTGTCTTTTGACAGCATAACTCAAAAACGAAAGGTCGGTTAAAAGCCAAAGTTGGTACTTAAGTTTAATGTCTTTCAAGCCCCGGCACAACAGCCCATGAAGAGCCAAGCCTTACCGCCCAGCCGCTGCGTCCCCCAGCTCGGTCCACTACAGGCGTCACTGGTGGGGTGCAGTACTGGAGGGTGGTACGTGGTCAGCGTCCCGATCCCTCCCGGCCAATTATGCGGTCTTCACGACCTGGGTCCACTACTTTTCCATCAAGTAGCTCCTCAGGGACTGACGAGGCTGAGTGCACCCCGTGCCAGACCTTCCAGAGGGAATAAAATCCCCATGCTGGTACCGGGGATCAAACCCGGGTCCTCCGCACCAGAGGCAAGTGCGCTACCAACTGCGCCACGGAGGCGGTCAGCTATATACTAGCACAGCAACAATTAATGACTTTTGGTTTTAGAACACAAAGAGAAATTAATGCACATGTCTTATTGTAGTCGTTGTAGTAGTAATAGTTGTAATAGTTATAGTAATAGTAGTGGTAATAGTAGTAGTAATATTAGTATTAGTAGAAAATAGTAATAGTGGTAGTAATAGTAGTAATATGTAACATATAAACGCCTTTATTCGTATTTAATTGACACATTTATGTCAGCTAATTTAAATTTGTAAACATTGTGGCCTAGATTTGTGTCGATCTGCATTAGGCGATTCTCACGATGGTTTTCGCACCAGAGGACGTCTATGAAGATGCCTTGTCACCTCCCCCCTATAACAACACTTGCGTCTTTATCTATTGCACAAGGTAGATGGCCCTGGAGGGAGAGGGAAGTCGCTCAAGTTGAACATGGTGGGCGCCCTCTATACCAAGTCTATATATATGGGGGCCACTTGCAGACCGCGACTTCTGTTGTTCCCTCCTTTAGCGTAACCACTTTTACTTTTGCATCTGCAGGCGAAACGCTAGGAATCTCCTGGAACCGCGTTCGCAGTGCAGGCAAGGAACTAACGCTATTGTGGGTGGGTGACAGTGTTGTGAAGGCAGTGTGAACCTGTGAAGTGTACCCAATGAGTGCTGCATTGGCATGTCGAGGTGACATAGGGACCCTTCTAGAATTTGCCGGTGCTAACGCAGTCCCTTTCACTCACGAAGATCCAATAGGTGCTAGAAACTACACACTAGGTAAGACATTCTAATGCTGTTTTACAATATACAACCACGAGTCTAATTTTGTGGGGCTAACATATTGTAATTGAAGGTATATATTCCATAGGATAGCGAAAATAGCGTTAGATCCATTAAAAGAGCAATAGCAGTTGTGCAAATACTAAAAATAATAGTTCAGTGGTGTGAATATCCTTGAAGTGATTTGAGGAAAAAAAACTGATTTTTTGGGGGGACGGAACCCCCCTTTTCACTTTTTCTACTACGTATAGTAAGTAGGGGAAGTATTGTATTCGGTCCAAAATTTCGATGTTGAGATTTCACCGTAAATATATATATTTTGAGGCCCCCTGAATAAAAAACCTTTTTAGAGAAAAGTCCGCGCGCTTGTGTGTGTCTGTCTGTAAACAGCGTAACTTAAACACGAAAAGTCGGTTTAAAACCAAAGTTGGTATTGCAGTTTAATATCTTCCAAGCATGATACACAAAGATATTGAAGAAAATACCTCCACCCCAAACTACCCTTTATGTGGAACATTTATCCAAAATTTTGATTTTCTCAAAAAGGTTCGAAAATGCCACATGTTTGAGATATGTTATGACAAATGAAAGGTATATTTTGAATTTTTTGGCTATAGCCTACGTAGTACTGTTTACTCTTGATGACTTTTGCATAACTGTTAAACCGTAAGGCATAGACCAAATCTTACTATACAAAATATGTATTCCCATATCTCTCTTGCACCTATAAGAAAATTAGCAATAAGTTGTGCAAATGCTTGTAAGTACAAGAGAAGAGAAAGCCATGTGAGTGAAACAGTTTTTGTTTACTTACTCCATCTGATAAAACCAATACGAAAAACCTTAATGGAAGATTGCTTACTATAATGAGATAATCTATATGCAGGATCGCGGAATTTTATATTTCATTAGGTATTAAAATTACTGATTTTCAAGGTGAGCAAATCTTTTTCAGAAGTGTTTTCAAAAAATATTTGGAGCTTAAGAGAGTGCTTTCATTATCATATCACCGTATTTTAATCCAATTTCGCGAAATATCTAAATCAATTGAGGTGTTTGGAGACTTCTGTTAATATGGCAGATGTTTTTATCTCTTCAAGGCCTAAAAACTAAAACATAAAAACTTTAAATGAAGCGAAAGCTGTCATGTTTCTATCACTTAATTTTCCTCCGAGCAGAAATTGATGTGGAATACTTTTTACAGTATCCTCAGAAAAATTGCCACACTAAGTTTTTGGACTCACCATAGTCTTCAAAATCTTCGCTGAACTACGATGAAAATTACAATTTTCGGAAAAACAGCCTAACCGTATATCCACCCCTTTTTCAGATATCTCAATTTGGACGACATATTGCAAACTTGGACTAAAGGCTTGGACAGAACATATGGGATACCTACTCTCAAAAATTGACCCAAGTAATTTTCAGCCCTCTTCATTCTTCAAATTCTTCAAATTTGCACCATCTGATAGATCTGGATAAAACTTCGGTTACCAAGTAATGATTCCCAGTAAATATTATAGACTGCATTTATTTTTCATAAACTACCCCAATGTTATTTTCATCCCTTTTGTTACTAGCCCAAACCATTTGACTGATATAGACACTTCGGTACCAGTATAAATTATAACTTTATATACTTATTTTAAACCCTTTAGTAAAAATCTCATTGTTGTGACCTATAAAGAAGAAACTTCCTACAATTACACTATAAGATGCACCAAAATTGATCATGCAAAATATTTTGCACGTGTTCTGGAGGATTTGTATTCTCCGGGTACAATTCTTGCCAAATACGTCGCCTGAAACAATTCCAATAAATGAAAGCTAACTTTACTTTACTAAGAAATGTATTTGTGCAAAACAGAGCTTAAATATAATCATTTAAGGAGCTTTTACAAAGAGTGTGTTTGCAACGCGTATTCCAAGGTCGTTAGCAGACAGGTTTCGTTGAATACCTGTTAGGTAAAGACCTGAAGTTCTTTTACTCCGCCTGAGAATAGCCAATTATGTTGTTATTTTGTTTAAGTCTCTTTCCTAACTCTAAGGAAGTTCATCAGTTGCATATGCTTTATTCGTAGTGGGACATTTGTACAAAACACATTACATAATTTTGATCATCATTTATAAAAATAAGCAATTCTAAAAAGGCAAAATATATAAGATAATAAGTGGGGAAAGTATTGTATTGCACTATAAAATCCACGATTTTGAGATTGCTCTCAAAATACATGTTTTGAGATCCCTGAATACAAAAATCAATATTTAGGGAAAAAAGAATAACCAATTGGAAGAATAGTTCGTAGAAGTCTAACTCATATCTAACACTTGTTCTTTTATTAACAAAAATATAGTTTATAATTCAAAGAAACATTCAAACTAAAAATATATTGATCACACTATGCATTTCCTTCCGTATTCCTTTGCTATCATAGACCAGGGTTAAATAATATAGGAAGGATACTGCATTTACCAGATATAAAAGACATCACCATAAATTAAAAAGAAACTCTTTTTTTTCGCCAGATTATATTTTTAAAAATTTTCCACCAGTAAGCAAATTGCTAGTTCGATGGTTAGAATTCTTTTTGCATAATTTTTGAGTGAAATTTAATTAAAGTTAAACAGCATAGTTAAATTTCTACATCATTAATTTTGTTTTCGATGAAATAAGTTAATGGATCTTAGCTATTATACATAGGTGGTTCATTTTTGACGAAAATAATGTAGAAGCATTTGTGAATTTCATCATTACCTATTGAAATTTTGGTATTAATCATATAAATCGTAAAATAACCTTCTATGTAATTTTTTGGCGATTTGCCAGAAATAGATCCAGTAATTTTCTTCAAAAGACGTTCCATTAGTAAAGACAAATAGAAAAAGAAAATTTATAAACCTTTGCAGAATATTGAACATAGGATAAGTGGAATTACCATCATCATCACCATCATTATCGTTATCGATATTATTATTATTATTATTATTATTATTATTATTATTATTATTATTATTATTATTATTATTATTATTATTATTATTATTATTATTATTATTATTATTATTATTATTATTATTATTATTATTATTATTATTATTATTATTATTATTATTATTATTATTATTATTATTATTATTATTATTATTATTATTATTATTATTATTATTGGTTAGAACATCCGCTTTCATTGAAAAGTCTCAGGCAATTAAAATGGAAAACTGGTCGGGCAAGAAATTTTATATTCTTTGAAAACTAAATTTACTTTCCAGTCATATCCTGGATAAGGGAAGAATTTAATACATCTAGGAATCAAAGCTCAGCTACAGCTTGGAAGTAAGCAAAGTGATCATACAGAGCTAAGAAAGAAAAAACAAACACAATTTAAGTGACTGCTGCGCAGACAAAGTGGTTTGTATCGTAATTCACCACGACACGCCTCGCGTTCGTATTTATCACTTCAATGGAAACTTGAATCTTGCAGCAAACATGTTCCACTCAGTGAGTAGAAGGCCTGATCACATGCCTTATTATTTTCTACGACTTTAACTACTCCTAATTACACATATAAATATATTTTTACACTACAAGGCTTCCATATAAAAGGTAACATGGTATTACTGTGGGCTTTGAGCGATAGTCAAATCTTTTAGAGCTGGTCGCTATATGAAGGCTTTGAAATTCCGTTCTCTTTATACGCCAAGAAATATATTTTAAACATATGACATTTTACTCGTAATAAAAATCGTTAGTCATTTTTTAGAAAATCAAAATTTTCGAGAAATTATGTTAAGTCTTCGTGTCACATCCTAGAAATAGAAAATAGGATTTTAAGTTAAAATGTTTCACCTAAATAACAGAGCAAACGAAGATAGTTTGTGACTTTAAATGTGTTTGATATTAAAATAAGTAATTTTTAGAATGAAAATACATGTTATAAGTATAATATGTGAAAAAATCCAAAATTTTTACATTTGTTCTAATTGTACTAATTATCTTTTACAAACTGTGACAGGAGAATTACATGTAAAAACCTCGGGTCATAGTTATGATTAAACTTTCATTTCGTAATTGCTACTTGCAAAATTGCACTTTTAATTGTTATCCTCAGATTGATGTAACCTCTGCCAAGGTAAAAGCTAAAACCAGCTAATGATTTAGACCATGTATGCCCACCAACACTAGATGTGTCCTTGAGGTGGACATCAGCGAGGGAAGGACATATCTGGACCTGGTTCCGCATATCTGACCTCTCGTCAGGACATCTCAATGTGCAAGGTTATGAGCTCTGATACTTTCATACTTCCAGCAGTAATTAAATACAACTGTCCTTTCAGCTACCTTGGATCCATATACAGAGTGCATGATCTACCATTAACACCGCGAGTATTCCTGCAACGAGGTCTTTTCATAGAAATGAAGTGAAGAAAATCCTCAGAAAGATTTCATTAATTACCACGTTTACTTACAGATGGAACATCCATTTTTTATTTGTCCACACGAAAGGTACGAGTTCAGAGGTTCTGTGAACCCAAAAAGCACTTTTTACTTTCTCTACAGTAAGTAGAAGAAAATATTGTATTCCACCCAAAAATTCGATGTTGAGATTTTACCGGAAATATATGTTTTGAGACTCCTGAATCCAAAAAGGGCATTTTTAGAAAAAGGTCCTTGTGTCTGTGTGTCAGTCTGTGGACAGAATAACTCAAAAACGAAAAGTAGTTTAAAAACCAAAGTTGGTATTTAAGTTTAATGTTTTTCAAGGATGCGACACGAAGATTTTGAAGAAAATAGCCCCACCCTAAACTACCCTTTACATGGAACATTTTTCGAAAATTTTGATTTTCTTGAAAATGGCTGTAACGATTTTCATTAAAATGCCATATATTTGAGATATTTTGATGACAAATGAAATGTATATCTTGAATTTTCTGGCTATAGCCCCTGTAGTCGTATTTACTCTGGACGACTTTTACAAAAGTGGTAAACCGTTAGAGATAGGCCAAATCATACTATACAAAAAATGTAGATCTTGCTAAAATACACAATTTATGCCCGAATAAATTTTAATTTCACTTTGCACCTACAAGGAAATAAGCAATAAGATAACTTGTACAAATGTTTATCTCAACTAACACGAAGAAGATATAGGAATAAGAGTTTGTAAGAATGATTAGTACAACAGTTGAGAAAATCATATGAGTGCAACACATCAGATTTTTTTCAAAGGTTGTTTTAGTTGTCCCACGTGAAATTTACTTTGGGTGGAATCTATGTAATGTGCCTGCAAATCAGTTATATTATTTTTGAACTCATCATTTATTAACTTTGATTTATAACATACGGCATTTTTCAATTTTCTAGGTTGGTTTGGTTTGTGGGTTTAAGGGTGCTCAACTTCGCGGTCATCAGCGCCCTTAAAGATTCATGGCAATATAAATTTGAATAAAACATAAAATTACTAGTAACAAAAAAATATACACATAAACGTACAAAACAGTGGTAATAGCCAGGAATAAAACAAGGTGATAAAATGTTAAAAAACAAAAATTTTAAATTCTCATATTGAAACTACAGTCCGTTAAAAACTTAAAAACGCTATCAACCGCTGTTTTGTCGTCCGCTAAGACCTCCGCAAGTTTGGCAGGCAGCTGCAGAGAATCTCGAACGTGCGCTAGAGATGCAATTTTCTCGTATAATACGTTTTAAACACTAGTAGATGCAAGGAATTACAACTTATATGTTATTGGTGGATATTTATAATTTGGAATCTTTTTTTCCTTGACAATTTTGAGCCTTTGGAAGAGAAAGCCAGGATACGGATATTTTTATTTTTGATCTACTTTCACAAAATAAGAAGTCCCAGCTCAATTTGTAATATCAATGTGACAATGGCCCCGTGTAGATGCGATGCTGATGTTGCTTTAGATGCACAGTGTTCATCTGCCATTCTACTCGTATGTACCTATCCCGAGGTAAAAGCACTCGAGAGGCGTGAGGCTTGGAGAAGATGGAGTGAAATATGTTTGTTCAGTTCTTATACACCTAAGTGCAAATGTGGCACTCGGGTACTCGTGCTAAATCCACGTGAAATGACGGAGATACTCATTATTTCAAATATGCCATCTTGCTCCATTAATTGTGACTGAAGGGACTTCATCTGTTAAGTGTTGATCATTAAGATTTTGCGACAAGATTGACACCACTGTCCTAATGGAGTACATTCGTTTATATCCGAATGCATTGCCGAAATTCAGACATGCAATGCAAGGACACGCGTGTTTTGCACCTGCGTCAGGTGGGAAATCGCAATTGTGATGGTTATTTGGAACGTGGCTGAAGATAAGATTGTGATAAATTGTATGTTACTATGCGTTAAGAATTTCATTCAAAGTATGGATTCGAATATAATTTTTTTTTTTATTTCGGTAGTGTTTAACGCCCACCTTTACTACATGCGGCACCACAGATGCTGACACTGATGACACATGGGATGAAGAAGAGCACCGGTGGAATGAGATGGCGGTGGAAACCGGAAAACCGTATGCCCAATTATCCGCCACAAATACTTATACTTTTCATTAGTCGTTTTTTTATATCCTGAACATGCAAAAGAGAATTATCACATAGCGACCTACTTTCCAAAGATTTGACAATCGCCTAACCTTGTATTTACAAGCAAATATGTCTCTTAACCATTTCTTATCTCGATTAACATGAAGTGGATAGAGAAATAAGCATATTTTTTTACATGAGTAGAGAAAGTCATGTGAGTGCAGCACATCATAATTTTATATTGACTCATTTTTCTCTTGATTAAGAACAGAGATGATGATTAGCATGCTTAGAGCTGTTCATAACTGTAGTGGAGGAACTTAGATCACATATTTAATGTGTTAGAAATAGATTAAAGGCAAATCTACAAGAGGTTAGGTTAAAGGATGTTCTAAAATGAGGTCGTTAGCATTCTCGTTATTTTAGGCTAAGTCCTCAAAATGTAGGGTAATATATGATTACGGTAACAAATTTGTGTTGTTGCTATAGAAGAAGTGAGATTTGGTGAAAACATCACGAAGTTTCACTGCGCAATGCTTTCACTTTCAATGCCCTTGTCTCAGGTTATGTCATGTGATCTGGTTCACATAATTAGTGTAACGTTTATTTACATATGGACGTGGCTATTGAGGACGGCACTTTAAAAAGGAAAATGTTAGCGATTTAATCATTCCCATCTTTAAAAACCATACCGTAAACACAGCAAGGAGTCAATTTTGCAATTAGGCAACAATGAGTCCTCCGGTATGCATATGAATTTATTGCACACTACCTATCCAGAAAAGGGAGTTAAAGTAAGAACTCAAATACTTGGGTAGACTAGAAAAAACTAATTTCCTTCAAACTTGTGGAAATTAGCTTGTACAAATTTGATTACACACAGCTCCATATTTGTATAGCAAGTTAATGTCTTTCACTAATGAGCTTATAATAAAAGGAAAATTAAGGCATTTTCAGCACTTACAACAACGGACGCTTCGTTAACGGCTATTGCAGTCAAATGTAACCTTGTCATCACTCCACGCGTGCCACACACCAATTGTTTTACGTGACTCCTCCCCATCCCGTACCACAGGCACATTTAACTGCAGTCACTCGGCTTTGAATGGATATCCAGTCCATTTCCTATCTCCTTAGAGACCATGGCTATTCGAATCCCTTATATAAAGGTGCTTGTAAAAGGCTTACAAAAACAGTTTAGTAATTAAGAGTAAGAACGGTGTTTGTAATGAAATAATTCGCACATTTAAGGCTTAAACGAAATATATGTTGCAAAAATGGAAATTATATTACTGTAATATTATGAGTATGCCGAATTTTATATTTTATATTCATTTTATACCAAATGAATATATTTACATAGTTATTCTGAGCTTTCTATTTTAAAATTAACATAAAATACTATAAAACAAGTAAATCATAAAACTAATTGTAAAGCCTATAGCAGGATTTGTTCGTTGATGTTCATTATTTATAGGATTGACTTTACAAACTCGATTCTTTAGGAAGTTGCTGGTAGAAGTTCTTTGAATTACAATAGGCATGAAATGGTGATTTACACCACAGGTTATATAAAAAGAAAGAACCATGTACTACTAATGCCCACATGTGGAATAAATAGCACGTGTCTTCAAGGTTTAGGACAACTTATTTCTGGAATAAATTATGCAAAAATCCTGCATTCTGGGAAATGAGACAGTGAAAAAGAAAAGAACTAGAATAAAGGTATACTTGATCTGTTGTTCGTAAATCTCAGAACTGGTTTTATACGCCTTTAACAACTGTTTAACGACTAAAATGCTGTTATAAACATTTATTATTATTTGTATACATAGACCTAATTACTTTTCTAGCAGATGACGTAGGGTCCCATTCCACCCGGAGTGGGCAGTTGTACTCGCATACTGCCGCATCTTAGAATAGAGCTCCCCGCCCACTTAACTTTGTGAGAAGTGCATCTGGCTAGGTGAAGTGTGATGCTGACCACATCCTCTTAATCGGTTTTAAGATCATCCAACGCCACCGTGCGTAAGAGGATGTCCAGCTGACGGTTAGGGTGGTTTCTTCCTCTGGTTCCTAATTTTTGTTCCTCTTTTTCCTCTTCCTTCTCTTCCCTTATTACATCGTATTTTGGGTTCTTGTGTGGAAGGTCTAATTAGAACTAACCCCGACGTAAATATATTCAAATAGATCATGAATCGCAAATAGTTAGCAGTTCACTGCTTCAGTACAATATTTATCTAATCTATTAAGTAAGGAAGAAAAAAATGTGACCTTTGTGGAATTCGCGGATGTCCTTCATATCTTAAATAGGGGCTGATTGGTTACATTTTTATCCTTGAAAAGTCATTTACGTTCTTTGATTATCTCATTTTATAATAAAAGTTACAAAATAGGCCAAGATCCGAGTTCCAGTCCAGCCAAGGTCGCTGACTTGAGGCGTTATCCTGCTTAATAACTGCGAGAGTGATGCCTAGCTGAGTGCACCTGTACTTATCACAAATATCTCATAATTATAAGCACTGACTGGAATCAAATACCTGTTTTCTCATGGTCGGCTACTGCACAAAAAACGGGATTCGACGAAGTCTTTAAATTATTATAAGTGACTATAATTGTTTGGTAGCGAACTGGAAATATTAACAAACCTTCCTGAAAACATTACAATATAAAGTTCTGTAAATAAATATTTCGAGTTCCTTGTCAAAGAATTATAATGAATGCAGCTTTACTTTTGTTAGTGTTTTTCCTATGGGCAAACCACTTTAATAAGATTTTTTTTTCTTTCAAATGACAGCTATTTTAAATATTACACACTTTAACACATCGATAGTACAAGATCTTCGATATCGGATGAATAATATTTGCTTGTTGTTGCATTTCAGTAAAATTGGATAAAACACATTTCATTTTTAGTTTCTCTACTGGTAAGTAGGGGAAGTATTGTATTCCACCCAAAAATTCGATGTCGAGATTTCACCGGAAATACATGTTTTGAGGCCCCCAGAATAAAAAAAAGCATTTTTAGAAAAAGGTCCGTGTGTGTGTCTGTCAGTCTGTGGACAGCATAACTCAAAAACGAAAAGTCAGTTAAAAACCAAAGTTGGTATTTAAGTTTAATGTCTTTCAAGGATGCGACACGAAGATTTTGAAGAAAATAGCCCCACCCTAAACTACCCTTTACATGGAAAATTTTTCGAAAATTTTGATTTTCTTGAAAATGGCTCTAACGATTTTGATTAAAATGTCATATGTTTGAGATACTTTGATGACAAATGAAATGTATATCTTGAATTTTCTGGCTATAGCCCCTGTAGTCGTATTTGCTCTGGACGACTTTTGCATAACTGGTAAACCGTTAGAGATAGGCCAAATCATACTATACAAAAATGTAGATCTTGCTAAAATACACAATTTATGTCTCAATAAATGTTCTTGTAGGCTGAACCATTTCGGAGATATTCCTTGTTATGTGTGTGAGTTTCGGAAAACTTAGAACTTTCGTGAAATGGATCATCGTTGTTCATTTTTTTATATGTTAAGTGTGCAAAGACAACAGAATCTCAAACATTTGACTATCGCACAAAGCCTACTGTATTCTAATATTCCCCTTGCACCTACAAGGAAATAAGCAATAAGATAATTTGTACAAATGTTTATCTCAACTAACACGAAGAAGATATAGGAATAAGAGTTTGTAAGAATGGTTAGTACAAGAGTAGAGAAAGTCATGTGAGTGCAACACATCAGATTTTTTTGATTTGCATCGGAGAGTAGACACGTCTACAAGATGCATAACAATAGATGACAGTAAATGAAAGAATTGCCAGTAAATCTTGACAGAAGTAAAAGGACGTTGTGAATATAAATTTGCGAATTTGTGATTAGAAGCCGTTTGTCTAATTGAGCACTATAACTTTTCTCTTCGTTTAAATCAGGGTCACCAGTGGAGGCAATTTCTGCAAGCCGTAGTATCATTTTTCAGGAAATTTGCACATAACTAACCAAATGGAAGTCTAAAAGATCAAAAAATTCTCTTCAACCTTATTGAGGAGTTAACGCAGTACACCGAGGTAATGAGGGCAACCTTTCTTTGGGAAGCAAATCACCGTTTAACATCAACATTCCAAACTGTTAAGTCAGAACCGGTTTTGGAATTATAAACCAGATCATATCAGGAGAAACCTATGTTGATAGGCTGGTAAAAAGTTATAACTGACAGAGCAGAAATATCATTATCCAAACCATAAAAGTTTTAAAGCAGATGTTAAATTAAAAAATGTAGAAACAACAGAATTTTTACCATCTGTCGTTTACTTTCATAAGCTCGTATAAAGTGTTCATAAGAAAAGCCATTTTTCTATATAATTTTGTCAATAATGCTGAGTATTTATCATAATATATATTTAGTTTCCGTAATCTTAGGAGTGTTCGGAATATTCTGCTTTTTTCGCATGTGTGTTGATGCTAGAAGCATTTATACGAGCTCATAAAGTGAGAGTTAAACAGACAGAAGGAGAACGACAATTTAATTTTACAAACTTAACCGCCTAAAATATTGGAAAATTTAAAGGTATGTATGTGAATATTTTAAAAGACATCTAGATTTCTCAGGTGGAACTTTGGCTTTCCTAATATAGAAAATCCATTAAAAATGCAGAGAGCTTTACCACCTATTTACAACATATGCAGGATGTTAAAAATTGAACCAAGAAAATTTCAAGGACTACGAGAAGTGTTAAGCAAGCACTTGTGATTTTTGAATACATGTTTGTTTTTAGTAGAGAAAAATAAATAACATTAATACGCCACTAACAAAATCTATGCGAATTGCTGCTACTTGTAAATAAATATAGTCTTACTATGTTCTAAATTCCATGCGAATGTATTTAAACTTTCAAAGAAACGCGATGTACTAAAATTGCACTCACTCTAAACATACATAACTCATCTGTTTGGAAAAGGGAAGAAAGAAAAGGAACGAAGGAAATAAAAGGGTTAAATCCTTTGTTCGGGATTTGAACTCGATACCAACAGGTTGGCAGCCGAGTAGCTGAAATATTACTTTCAATCGTAAAAAAGAAAATAGTGGATTTCGAGAACATATATAAATCGAATTTAATTACATTTTACATTCATCTTTGTTTATTTACGCACAGGAAAAGAAAACAAAAAATCTGATGAGTTGCACTCACATGACTTTCTCTACTCTTGTACTAAGCATTCTTACAAACTCTTATTCCTATATCTTCTTCGTGATAAGGTAAAGATTTGTACAAATCTTTAGTCAAATCTTTTAAAGCTTTGAGATTTCGTTCTCTTTGCACGATTAACATATAAAAAAATGAACAACGTTGTTGCATTTCGCTAAAGTTCTAAGTTTTCCGAAACTCACGCACGTTTAACAAGGAATATCTCCGAAATGATTAACCCTAAAAGAAAATTTATTGAGACATAAATTGTGTATTTTAGCGAGATCTACATTTTTTGTATAGTATAATTTGGTCTACCTCTAACGGTTTACCAGTTATGCAAAAGTCGTCCATAGTAAATACGACTACAGGGGCTATAGCCAGAAAATTCAAGATATACATTTCATTTGTCATAAAAATATCTCAAACATATGACATTTTAATCAAAATCGTTAGAGCCATTTTCAAGAAAATCAAAATTTTCGAAACATTTTCCATGTAAAGGGTAGTTTAGGGTGGGGGTATTTTCTTCAAAATCTTCGTGTCGCATCCTTGAAAGACATTAAACTTAAATACCAACTTTGGTTTTTAACCGAGTTTTCGTTTTTGAGTTATGCTGTCCACAGACTGACAGACACACACACACGGACCTTTTTCTAAAAATGCTTTTTTTGGATTAAGGGGGCCTCAAAACATATATTTCCGGTGAAATCTCGATATCGAATTTTTGGGTGGAATACAATACTTCCCCTACTTACCAGTAGAGAAAGTAAAAAAACGCATCCTGACAGAAAGCTTTGCTTTGAATGTTGACTGTATTTATTTTTCATGCAAATAAAAGACATTAAATTGATTTAATAACCAAAGACTCAAACCATATACGTCTAATATTATCGATTTCAATGAATTGGAGTTAGAAGATTCATTAGGATTTATAATCACTAATGAAGAGTTGTAGTCAAATCAATGTTATGTTCACTGGGTTATCAGCAATCAATAGAATCCAATGCTTACTATGGTTTCTTACAGAAAATCAAACTCCTGTGTAAGTAAAGCACAGGCGGTTGGGTTTTTTCGAAAGTTTGATTCAATGCCTTTAAGGACTTTCTATGGCACAGGTGATTATATAACAAACTATTGTAGATTCAACTTACTAAGGAAACGGTGTTACGTGTAGTATTGCATTAGCGAGGATATCGTAAGAAAACCGGTATTGTGCTTGGAAACTTTGGAGAATGCATTTGAATGTGAAGTTTCCCTACATCCGATTACGTTAAATTTGTTTGGATCCAGAGGCACGCAAGCCGGGGATTTCTTATAATGACGGTCGACGTAAGCGGTGAGATAATGAATATGAAACTACTAAATTACCCCTGCCATTACCTGTGAACTTGATTAGTTGGTTATAATTAATTTTACTTTTTTTATATCGTTTTGTGCTCTGGTGCAGAAAATCTTGCTATGATTGAAGTTGCGCATTTAAAATTATTAGCCAATGTTGTATCGGCATGCCTCAACTGCACAGAATTGCCGTCCATAGTATAGGTTAAACTGCCGTACATGGGTGCTATATAACAACCAGCAAATATAAGTACTTATTTTTGCATATGTCAAAAAATTATACATACACAAATCCTTAATCTGTCTACTCGTATTAAGCCCAAAGTATGTACAACTTTATTTCAGGGACATGGAAACATACAAGAAGTTGAAACGCTAAGCGCTTATAAGAATGAGAAAAAATCTTCGATGTGTTACAATCGCATTACTTTATCTACCCACTCTTCTGCAAACCATTCTAAAATAAGAATATTCTTCTGTTATAACGAACATTTTGAGTTTTTACCACATAAAGGGTAGTTCAAGTGGACTGGTTATCTTTGTTCTATCCCCCCCCCCCCCCCTCTCTCTCTCTCTCTCTCTCTCTCTCTCTCTCTCGTGCCCGCGCACGCTCGCACGCACACGCACAAAAACACACATACATACACACCGATATTCTTCCTCCTGAAAATGCATTCTCTATTCAGGGGCATAAAAATGTAAATTTCCAGTGAAATCTTATAAATTAATTATTGGGTGAAATACAATACTTCCTCTATCTACTAGGTACATAGTAGAAAAATAAAAAAAAAGAGAATTAATTTTAGTTCAATTTACATTATATAAACATGGTTCTTTCTTGTTAGGTCACAATACTCTGACATTTCATTTTATTGAGTCGTAGAAATTAGGTTTCTTTCGCAATTTGTGGAAGTCAATTATACTAAAACTTTTGTAACTTTGCCAAATTTTACATGGAACCATCGTCACATTGAGTGAGCGAGTGTGAGAGAAAGTGAGAGAAAGGGCGCGAGAGTGAGCGAGAGTGAGAGAACATACGTGAGAGTGAGCGAGAGTGAGCGTGAGCGAGAGAGAGCGAGAGTGAGCGTGAGCGAGAGAGAGCGAGAGTGAGCGTGAGCGAGAGAGAGCGAGAGTGAGCGTGAGCGAGAGAGAGCGAGAGTGAACGAGCGAGAGTGAGCGAGAGTGAGCGAGAGCGAGAGAGAGCGTGAGCGAGAGAGAGCGAGAGTGAGCGTGAGCGAGAGAGAGCGAGAGTGAGCGTGAGCGAGAGAGAGCGAGAGTGAGCGTGAGCGAGAGAGAGCGAGAGTGAGCGTGAGCGAGAGAGAGCGAGAGTGAGCGTGAGCGAGAGAGAGCGAGAGTGAGCGTGAGCGAGAGAGAGCGAGCGTGAGCGAGAGAGAGCGAGAGTGAGCGAGAGCGAGAGTGAGCGTGAGCGAGAGAGAGCGAGAGTGAGCGTGAGCGAGAGAGAGCGAGAGTGAGCGTGAGCGAGAGAGAGCGAGAGTGAACGAGCGAGAGTGAGCGAGAGTGAGCGAGAGCGAGAGAGAGCGTGAGCGAGAGAGAGCGAGAGCGAGCGTGAGCGAGAGAGAGCGAGAGTGAGCGTGAGCGAGAGAGAGCGAGAGTGAGCGTGAGCGAGAGAGAGCGAGAGTGAGCGTGAGCGAGAGAGAGCGAGAGTGAGCGTGAGCGAGAGAGAGCGAGAGTGAGCGAGAGCGAGAGAGAGCGAGAGTGAGCGAGCGAGAGTGAGCGAACGAGAGTGAGCGAGAGTGAGCGAGAGTGAGCGAGAGTGAGCGAGAGTGAGCGAGAGTGAGCGAGAGTGAGCGAGAGTGAGCGAGAGTGAGCGAGAGTGAGCGAGAGTGAGCGTGAGCGAGAGAGAGCGAGAGTGAGCGTGAGCGAGAGAGAGCGAGAGTGAGCGTGAGCGAGAGAGAGCGAGAGTGAGCGAGCGAGAGAGCGCGAGAGTGAGCGAGCGAGAGTGAGCGAGAGTGAGCGAGAGTGATCGAGAGTGAGCGAGAGAGAGCGAGAGTGAGCGAGAGAGAGCGAGAGTGAGCGTGAGCGAGAGAGAGTGAGCGTGAGCGAGAGAGAGTGAGCGAGCGAGAGACCGCGAGAGTGAGCGAGCGAGAGTGAGCGAGAGTGAGCGAGCGAGAGTGAGCGAGAGTGAGCGTGTGGGTGAGCCAGAGTGAGCGAGAGTGAGCGAGAGTGAGCGAGCGAGAGTGAGCGAGAGAGAGCGAGAGTGAGCGTGAGCGAGAGCGACCGAGAGTCAGCGAGTGATCTAGTGAGTCAGTGAGTTGGATTCAAGGGCCCGTCAACAGCTAAGTCATTGGGGCCCGAGGTTAAAAGATAAAAACAGGGAACCCACCACCTGTTAAGAAGCACCGTTCAAACCTTAAAAAGGGGAAGTTAAAACAGTTAAAAATTAAAACAGTTAAAACTTAAAAACTACTTAATTTTCTATTCAGATTTTTCAAGCAAGAACATGGAAAAAAATACATTGTGAATTAATATTCTAAATTATCTCATTATTATGTATAACTTTCTGTGCACTAATTTTAATAAATTAAGTAAAGCTCAGTAGAGCCATTATTAACGTAATTTTCAAACATTTTTAACTCATCATTGTCCTGATCCTCTGGTATTTTGAGCTAAACGTATTCTTTGTATTACCAGGTTCAATGGTTCAAAACCTGCCTCTAGAGTGGATGACAGTAAACGAGACAAGAGTTTGGCTTCCCTCGGAACGGAAGTTGAAAGCTGTTGATCCGGAATCACCATTCACTTTGGTAAGTTCAAATTCTATCAAATATGTAAAGCATCAGATATTGTTGATTTTTCGACGACACGTGTGAAAAACCTTTAAATCTATAGTTTTCATGCTTGTACAAATATTTCTTTTGTATTTGTATATATTTTCTATATGGTAATGCAACGAAGACTACACCAAACTTTTAATATACTGCATGCATTTATTTAAGGCATTAATTTATTTATATGTCAATTAAAATTTCCCATGTGCCGTATGGTTTCTAGAATTCTGATCGAAATATTACCTTAGCCCTAACAGACCACAGCTATTTTAAAATTCAAGTGAAGCTATGTGAGAATATAATATTAACATCTTCAATTTCTATGCTTTTTAGACTTTAAAAATCTGATGTGTTGTACTCACATGACTTTCTCTACTCTTGTACTAACTATTCTTACAAACTCTTATTCCTATATCTTCTTCGAGCTAGTTCAGATTAAAATTTGCATAAATGATCTTATTGCCCGTTTTCTTGCACGTGCAATGGAAATATGGGAATACACTAGGCTCTGAGCGATATTCAAATCTTTTAAAGCTTTCAAATTCGTTCTCTTTGCATGGTTAACATATAAAAAATGACTAGCGATGTTCCATTTCACGAGAGCTTTAAGTTTTCCGAAACTCACACGCATAATAAGGAATATCTCCAAAATTTTTCACCCTACAAAAAAATGTATTGAGACATAAATTGTGTATTTTAGCAAGATATACATTTTTTGTATAGTATAATTTGGTCAATCTCTAACGGTTTACCAGTTATGCAAAAGTCGTCCAGAGTAAATACGACTACAGGGAATATAGCCAGAAAATTCAAGATATACATTTCATTTGTCATAAAAATATCTCAAACATATGACATTTTAATCAACATCGTTAGAGCCATTTTCAAGAAAGTCAAAATTTTCAAAAAATATTCCATGTAAAGAGTAGTTTAGGGTGGGGTTATTTTCTTCAAAATCTTCGTGTCGCATCCTTGAAAGACACTAAACTTAAACACCGACTTTCATTTTTAAACAGACTTCTCGTTTTTGAGTTGCTGTCCACAGACAGACAGACACACACACACACACACACACACCTTTTTCTAAAACTGCTTTTTTGGATTCAGGGGGTCTCAAAACATTTATTTCCGGTGAAATCTCGACATCGAATTTTTGGGTGGAATACAATACTTCCCCTACTTACCACTAGAGAAAGTAAAAATGTCGATACAAAATTGAGAAAAACTCACTGTCCATCACAGCATTACGCTTAGAAGTACGTGTTTAAATGGACACAGGTCTTAAAATATTTCTAAAATTAGTACCATTAAATGAAGGTGAACACAATAAAAACCGAAGTGACACTATTTTTTTTCTTTCACGCATTTCACAGGACCACTGTCTTAAGAGATAGACTGAAGTGTGTTACTTCTTCTGTTTTTTTTTTCCTTACAATATAAACCATGAATAAGTTTTGGTGTAATTCCCCATCTCTTTTGAACACACGGAGAAGTAGTTCAACAGCACTTTTGCTTTTTATACATTGCACCTCAATTTAAACGTAACAAAACAACTTAATTTTGTAGCATACTACTAGTACAAGAAACACAGTGAACACGCAAAGCTCAGTTTTCTCAGTAAGACATATTTCTAGGGTTAAGACGCTCAAGTTGAGCAACTTGTATTTAAAGTTCTCAGATTGGAAATTCAAACATAACAGTCCGATTAAAAAAGCACCATAACACAACAAAAAGCTTCGTATTAACATGAAAGAGTATTAATTTATTCGTGTCATCCTTATGAACTTTAGGATTTATTTTTACTTTTTGCAGTAGGAGTAATTTTAAATCTTTCGGAATGAAAAAAACATACTCGGCAACGAAAGCTTTTGGTGTTAATTTCTACGAGCCTCAAGTAAATTAAAGCTGCTAACATTAAACCAGGCACTTTTACAGAGCACTACGAAACATACTGAAGCAGTCGACTTTTTACTGTAGAACCAGTCAACCGAAAATCGTTTTCTCCTGCTGTTTTTTCGGAATAGGAAATCTACTGAAAAACAGGGGGTCATTTGCATTAATAATTGTGTTTGATATTGTTTTTATCTGCTATTCACAAAATAAAAGAAAGTATTGGTAAATAGCGTTTTAAAAAATTTCAGTAGTTTGGTCAAATTGCGTAAACTTTAGTAGTTTACTTAACCTTCAAGCAATAACAATCAAGAACCAAAATCGCTTCAAAATGAGCTTGAGGAAAATCATTAGCACCAAGTGAAAAGAAATAGGTACGTCATTATTTGACCCTTACAGTTAAGTGAACATGTTTTTATTTTTTCTACTGGTAAGTAGAGGAAGTATTGTATTCCACACAAAAATTCGTTATCGAGATTTCATCGGAAATATATGTTTTGAGACCCCCTGAATAAAAAAAAAGCATTTTCAGAAAAAGGTACGTGTTTGTGTGCGTGTGTGTGTGCGTGTGCGTGTCTGTGTATCTGTATGTGTGTCTCATCCTTGAAAGACATTAAACTTAAATACCAACTTTGGTTTTTAACCGACTCTTCGTTTTTGAGATATGCTGTCCACAGACTGACACACAGACACACCTATTTCTAAAAATGCTTTTTTTGGATTCAGAGGCCCTCAAAACATATATTTCCGGTGAAATCTCGACATCGAATTTTTGGGTGGAATACAATACTTCCCCTACTTACCAGTAGAAAAAGTAAAAATTGGTTGAAATACAAACTTATTATTTAAGTTCAGCATCTTCAAAGGAACATTTTTAATGCCAAAAACTACCCTTTACAATAAATTTGCTAACGATTTTGATTAAAATATATCATATGCTTGAAGTAAGTTCATGAAAAATGAAATGTTTATCTTGAATTTTCTGGAAATAACCTCCGAAGTCCTATTTATTCTGGATGACTTTGAATAACTGGTAAAATTTTATTTTTACACAAAATATTGTTACATAATAAAGAATTTTATTTTGAAATTAAGCATGTCCCAGATATTCTTTGTTTTTGGATTTGAATTTTCAAATACTTAAATTTTTCCCAAGAAGAAAATGGCTATTACTCCTATACCCTTGGCCATGTAAACAGAACTAATTTCGAAGTCATCAGACTTGCTCTTAAACGAATGACTATCACTTAAAGCCTCCTGCATTTTTTTCAGTTCCTTGTACCTATAAAGAAATACGCAATAAGAAAATGTTTACAAATGTATCCCGATTAACACGAAGTAGATAGGGGAATAAGCTTTTTAAGAATAATTATATGGGCAGGGAGATTATGTGAATGTAACAGATTTTTGTTGTTCCTGTGACGTGCTAATTGAAATAAACATGTGCATAAATACGAACACATATTACATTTCGTTTAATTGCAAGGAGATCCAGGATACCGAGTGAGTCACTCGTAACAGCACTTTGCTATTTGTTGGCCTTGAAATTCCATACTCCTTTCATAACATTGCGAGAAATAACTGAATGACAGCAATTAAAAGTATCTGAAGTCACATTCACATGATCTTTCTACACACTATTCTTGCATAATCTTTTCGTTGCTAAATGATTACAAAATCGGCCGCTCGAGAAAACGAATGAAACATAGTGCAATGGATGCAGTTTTTATTGCTGATTACGATTTCGAAAGTTTTTGATTTATGAACAAATTTCGTACGTGCAATGTAGCGGTTTTATTCCCCTCATGTGGCAGATATTAGCAAATAAATGTGTATAAACAAGTATAATATATGCTAGAATGATTGATTAATGCATTTACGTTGAAATTGTTGCACAAAAACTGCCGAAATTGTTAATATTTCGACAACACAGGACCCTGTTACCACATTCATATACATACACACACTAAACCTAACCTAATTTCGATAACACAGGACCCTGTTTCCCCACTCATACACACACACACACACACACACACACACACACACACACACACACACACACACACACACACACACACACACACACAAAACCTAACCTAACCTAACACGGGCAAAATTTCGATAACAGGACCCTGTTGCCACACTCATATACATACACTAAACCTAACCTAACACAGGCAAAACGAAAACGAGGCTTGACCACCAAATTAAACTTTCAAAATCGTAATCAGCAATAAAAACTACATCAATTGCATTATGTTATATTCGTTTTCTCGAGCGGCCGATTTTGTAAACAATTACGACAATTAGTGTTGTTTTTAATTTTAACAAATATTTAAGTTGGCGTTTGTAGAAAAATAGACTAAATTACTGGCGACTTATTTACGAGAAGCATTTGAACTACTATGTATAGTAAGTATAGGAAGTGCCCTATTCGACCCAAAATTTCGATGTTGAGATTTCACAAGAAATATATGTTTTGAGATTCCATATATAAAAAAGAAACATTTTTAGAAACAAATGTGTGTGTGTGTGTGTGTGTGTGTGTGTGTGTGTGTGTGTGTGTGTGTGTGTGTGTGTGTGTGTGTGTGAGAGAGAGAGAGAGAGAGAGAGAGAGAGAGAGAGAGAGAGAGAGAACAGCATAACTCAAAGGTGAAAATTCTGTTAAAAAGTTGGTATTTAAATTTAATATATTTCAAGAATACGACACGAAGATTTTGAAGAAAATTCCTCCATGCTAAACTATCCTTAGTATGGAAAATATTTCGAAACTTTGTGATTTTCTCAAAAGTGACTTTAACGATTTTGTTTAAAATCCTATATGTTTAAAATATTATTATGGCAAAAAATGTATATTTTGAATTTTCTGTATATTTTCACGTAGCTTTGTTTACTCGTATGGCATTTGACTATCGCCTATCGTATTTCTATATTCCCCTTGCAGTTACAAGAAAATTAGCGATAAGAAAATATGTGATAATGTTTACCTCGACTAACATGAAGAAGGTAGAGAAATAAGAGTTTGTCAGAATAGTTAGTAGAAGAGTAGAGAAAGTCATGTGAATGCAACACGTCAGATTTGTTTTTCGTTGTTATTGCTCTGAAGTAGTTCAAAGCTTCGTGCATAACCTGTAAATTTTGGATTAGCTGCGGTTACCGTCTTCTCCTTGCCATTTAAATTCTGGCGAGTACGTTTTAAATAAACTATTGCTAATTTATCATACACCGAACTGAAGTAGAAGCTTTGATTTTAAAACTATCTGTTGTACTTACATCATTGTGCGAGTATTTGCAAACGTCAGCTGTTTCACGTGTCTCGTCTGTAAACAGAATCTGCAAGCTGTTATGTGTAACGCCATCCTACAGCTGATGGTTCGGTTGAGTAATGTTTGTGTCTTTCATACACTTTAATACGCACACCTTTTTCACTAAAGATGGAAAACATGTTCCTAACAGGCGACCCACCTATCAATCACTGCGCCGACCTTCCCTTGTCTTGTGACGGCATCAAGCAATGCAGTGCTACCACCCTCAATATTCAAAGTGCAGGCACCTCATACAACCTATAGAACACACATTCCTATCAAGCCAAGGACATCAAGGAAACAATAGCGTTATATTACGCGCAGCTGGTGCAAGCCTGTTACAAATGTTTATGTGCAACTCGTGTTTGGGGAAATGGGGAAAGTTGACCATTGGTGTAACTCGAGTTTGCCATTGCCTATCTGACGGAGAGACAGTGGAACCTGATTGAGCTGTAGTATATAAACAGGTTCATTAAACCTACATACAGACACTCCGCCAAGAGGAGAGGTAGCCTGCATACCAGTATATGGGTTCAGAAAATACAAGTCGATTTATCCTTGGGAGTGGGGTTTGTTGAGTGTAAACTACTTGTTGTATTTGTTTACTAGAGAAACTGATGCATTGAATTGAATTGCTTCCATCGTACAATCAATTTTCTTTTAAATTTTGGTGTCCCTATGTCAGACTATAAGAAAAACTGGTATACCACTTTCAATATTTATCGTAACGAAATTTGTTAAACAATGAAACCAGTTAGAAAAATTATGCATATTACCTACCTGTAATTGAATAATAAACGAATAAGTTCGATTATTGACTGCGTATATCATTATCACTCTCTCCGCTTAAAAAAGACGTACTGTGCAAGCCATTTTGTAAGCGTGCAAGAAGCATGTTATATTTACAACTACCATAATTTTGAGAAAATACTTACGTTCTCGCTCTCTCTCACACACACAGACTTATACAATTTAAACATGCGATTTTTACTTTCTCTAGTCTAAGTTGGACAACATAACTCAAAAACGAAAAGTCGGTTAGAAACCAAAGTTGGTATTTAAGTTTAATCTCTTTCAAGGATGCGATACGAAGATTTTGAAGAAAATAGCCCCACCCTAAACTACCCTTTACATGGAAAATTTTTCGAAAATTTTGATTTTCTTGAAAACGGTTCTAAAAATTTTGATTAAAATGTCATATGTTTAAGATATTTTTATGACAAATGAAATGTATATCTTGAATTCTCTCGCTATAGCCTCTGTATTAGTATTTACTCTGGACGACTTTTGCATAACTCGTAAACCGTTAGAGATAGACAAAATCATACTCTACAAAAAATGTGGATATTGCTAAAATAAACAATTTATGTCCCAATAATTTTTTTGTAGAGTGAACCATTTCGGAGATATTCCTCGTTATTTGTGTCCGTTTCGGAAAACTTAGAACTTTCGTGAAATGGAACATCGTTGTTCATTTTTTTATATTTTAAGCGTGCAAAGAGAACGGGATCTCAAAGCTTTAAAAGATTTGACTATCGCTGAAAACCTATTGTATTCTAATATTCCCCTTGCACCTACAAGGAAATAATAAGATAATTTGCACAAATGTTTATCTCAACTAACCCAAATGGACAATTAGGGGTGATATGATAGGTAGTGGTTTAGAAATTACCAAATAAGTTCACAAGTGCCTCCGACGGCAGAGTTTGTGGAATTAAACACGAAATAATTAAGCGATATATACTTATACACGCAGGTAAAATAATTTATACTTACGTTCTGCTTAAGACAAATCACAATAGTCCGGTGTTTAACAGTTTAACTGTTGAGTTATGAAACAATGGCTAAGCCTAGGGCTTATCTCAAAAGTAAAGGTAAAATGTGATGATCCTTATATAAGGGTAATGCTTATTTTAAAACAAGCTAATTCAGTATATGGCGGGATTATAAACTTACCATTTTGTTGTGCATCATCCATGATCGGAAGTAGATGATAGAGGTGACATAGTTATCGGCTCTTCTGGGTACCTTACTCTAATTAGGCCCCTCTTTGTTGACCCCCAATGCTCTTCGTCCATATCGTATATGCACATACTGTGGGCAGAATAATAATAATAATAATAATAATAATAATAATAATAATAATAATAATAATAATAATAATAATAATAATAATAATAATAATAATAATAATAATAATAATAATAATAATAATAATAATAATAATAACCATCATGATAATAAAAACAATAATAAATTACATTCATTTTACATTTACCTATTTGCAATTCATCCAAAAGATATAGGTTTTTCTATCAAGTACTTCTTTAACTGAGCTTTAAAATTAGAATTGTCTACAATTTTTGCTTTTACAGGTAATTTGTTACATAGTACGCATTTTGAATTTGATTTGGTTTAAGGGCGCTCAACTTCAAGGTCATCAGCGCCCTTAAAAGATTCATGGCAATAGCCAGATATAAATTTCACTCAAAAAATAAAAATACTAGAAACAACAAAATATACAAAGGTAAAAAGCAGTGGCAATAGCCAGATATGAAACAAGGTGATAAATTTGTCCAAAAGCAGAAACAGATAATTTAAAAAATTCAAATCCTCAAATTTATATTACACTGCGCTAAAAAATTAAAAACTCTATCAACCGCTGTTCTGTCGTCCGCTAGGATCTCTGCAAGTCTGGCAGGCAGCTGCAGAGAATCCCGAAGGTGCGCTAGAGAGCAACACTCTAGCAGCACGTGGCGAACCGACAAAACGTTGTCACACAGCGGACATAGAGGCGCAGGGTCCCTTTTAAATAGGTGACCGTGCGAAAAATTGCAGTGCCCTATTCTTAATCGAGCCAAACTAACCTCCTCGCGACGAGATGTGCGACAGGAAGTTACCCAGTTTATCGGAAGTTCTTTCACTTCTCTAAGCTTATTACCGCGGAGAGCTGACCACTCGTCGTGCCAGGACGACAGCACCGCTCTCCGCACTTCAAGCCTGAAGTCTTCCGAAGTAACACGTGAGATGGTAATACTAGGTTCTGTAGTTGCCGTCTTTGCTGCTAAATCTGCCACTTCATTCCCAGGCAAGCCTACGTGACCAGGAATCCATGCACACACCACGTCAACACCAGAAGCGTGTAAAACATGGAGGGCATCCTGGATACGTTGTACAATAGGGTGGGGGTTGTACAACTGACAAAGGCTCTGCAGTGCACTAAGGGAATCGCTCAAAATCAGGCAGTCACCTAATTTACGACGGCGAACATACAAAACGGCTCGATAAATTGCATAAAGCTCTGCAGTAAAAATGGAAGTGCTATTTGGAAAACCGAATGTATATGGTTCGGTTCCATAAACATAAGCACATCCAACACCGTTGGTGTTCTTTGATCCATCGGTGTAAATATATGTACGGTCAGAGTAACCTGACAAAAATTCTAAGAAACACGTGCGGATACTTGAAATAGGCATCGTGGACTTCTGGTGTATGGTCATCCCAAGATCTACATGGGGCGTACCAGATAGCCAAGGGGGGTGAAGTCTCTCGCCCTTGGCGAACATCACAGGCAGTTCCACTCCAAGCTTCACTAGGAGCTCTTGGAAACGGAACCCCGCAGGCTTAGGATTAAGGGAGCTATTTCTATATCGTTCTCTTAGCGTGCTGGTGAAAAAAGAGGCGAACGTTGGGTGCTTAGGCATACATCTAAGCGCACAACCATAATTTGCCAAGAGAAACTCACGCCGATATTGCAGAGGAGGTTCTGCGGACTCGGCGTAAAGGCTCACCACTGGGCTTGTTGGAAAAGCTCCTGTTGCAATGCGGATGCCCCTATTGTGGACCACGTCTAATCTTCTCAGCACAGATGGTCGTGCTGACGAATAAACAATACACCCATAGTCTAGCTTGGATCGGACCAATGCGCGATATATTCGCAACAAAGTTGTTCGATCCGCTCCCCACGATTTGCCATTCAGCACTCGCATAATATTTAGGGAACGGTCACATCTCGCTCTTAGCTGTGCAATATGCGACGACCAACTAAGCTTCCTGTCCAAGATCAAACCCAGGAAGCGCGTCTCTTCTGCGAAGGGAAGTGAATCTGGACCAAATCGGAGCGAAGGTGGTAATCGTCTCCTACGGCGCCAGAAATTAACGCAGATTGTCTTCTCAGTTGAGAAACGGAAGCCGTTTTTCACGCTCCATTCTCTAAGGTTGTCCAAACATTGCTGCAGGCGCCGTTGTAAGAACGCCGTGCGCTGAGAAGTGCAATAGACAGCGAAGTCGTCTACGAATAGGCATGACGAAACTCCAGGTGGAACACATTTCCAGATGGAGTTAATTGCTATAGCAAAGAGCGTGACACTTAGCACCGAACCCTGAGGTACTCCCTCCTCCTGAACAAAAGAATTAGAAAAAACCGAGCCGACCCTTACTCGGAAAAAGCGGTCCTTCATAAACTCCTGAATGAAAAGTGGTAGGCGTCCACGTATGTTCCAGGCGTACAGGGAACGTAGAATCCCTGCTCGCCAGCACGTATCATAAGCCTTCTCAAGATCGAAAAATATGCCAACGGTTTGACAGTTCTTCATAAAGCCGTCCATTATCTGTGTCGATATTGACACAAGATGGTCAACAGTTGAACGGCGTCGTCGAAAACCACACTGGATGTTAGTCAGTAGGTTGCGACTTTCTAACCACCATACCAATCGTCCATTGATCATGCGTTCCATCACCTTGCAAACGCAACTGGTGAGGGAAATAGGACGATAGCTGGAGGGAAGATGACGGTCCTTTCCAGCCTTCAAGATGGGAATAACGGTGGCCTCCCGCCAATTTTCTGGGAGTATACTGTCAACCCAAACACGATTATAGACCTCGAGCAGGAATGCCTTACCTTCAGGAGAGAGCTGTTGTAACATTTGTACATGAATACCGTCCGGTCCTGGTGCTGAACATCGCGAAGATTTCAGGGAATACTCCAGCTCTGCCATGGTGAAAAGGCGATTGTAATCTTCTACGTTTCTAGAACGAAACGAGAAGCCTTGAGATTCCACCTGAGTTTTAATTGGAAGGAACTCAGGGGAGTAGTTTTCCGAGCTAGACACTTGTGCGAAAGCACTGCCAAAGGTATTGGCCACTTCAAATGAATCAACAACAGCTCCTGTGGCTGTTTTTAGTCCCGCTATTGGTATTTGGGTCGTTTTTTTGGCAACACGCCTTAATCTATCCCACACAACCGAGGAAGGTGTGTGTCGGTTAAATGAAGCTACAAATTTGCTCCATGATGACTTTTTGCTATCCTTAATGACTTGTCTGGACCTGGCGCGCATTTTCTTGTATTCGATTAGGTTTTCCAAAGTAGGGTGACGTTGGAAAAACCTAAGTGCACGCCTTCGAGCACGAATGGCATTCCGACATTCTTCCGTCCACCAGGGGACGGGAAATCGACGAGGGTGTGTAGTCGACCGCGGAATCGATTGTTCAGCAGCAGAGAGAATCGTCTCCGTGAGATGCTGCGCCAAATTATTCACTGAGTCGTGCTCGTTGTACGTAAAGACAGCCAACTGGGTGTAAAGGTTCCAGTTGGCATGGTCCAAACGCCATCTGGGCATACGTGTGGAATATGTATGTTGCGTCAAGAGACTAATAAGACATGGGAAGTGGTCACTAGAGTGTAAATCAGAGATGACATTCCATTGTAAGGAGACTGCCAACTGAGGTGAACAAACTGCAAGATCAAGGTGTGAGAAGGTGCTGTGGGAGTCCGAAATGAATGTAGGCTCTCCAGTGTTGAGGAGAGCTAGGTTGTGACTGTCCAAGAAATCGGAAATGAGTTTACCTCTCGCACAAGCGCGACTTGAACCCCAAAGTGGGTGGTGCGCATTGAAGTCTCCCACCAAAAGAAACGGTGTTGGCAACTGGGAAACTAGATCTTCTAAATCAATGTGCGAGAAGTCATGGGACGGAGGCAGATAAACATTACAGATGGTGAAATGTATGTTTGGCAGTTTAATCCACACAGCAACTGATTGTATATCAGAGTGCAAAGGTAGAGTTTGCATATATACGTCATCTCTGACAAGTATCATAGCGCCGCCATGTGCCGGTACACCCTCTTCTGGTGTGACATCACACCGTACTGGGGTGTATCGCCTTAGATGGAAAGCGTCTTGAGGACGCAGCTTAGTCTCTTGCAAACATGCGACCAGAGGTTCGTTTTCTTTGAGCAAGAGCTCAAGTTCTGGCCTTTGAGTTCGGATTCCACGTATGTTCCAATGTAGGATAGCCATATTGCATTATGTATGGGATAGGTAACTCCAAGGTAACTCTTCATTACTTTGGAGTTGGCGGTTGTCGAACTAACTTAGCCCTTTTTTTTTCTCTGGGGCTCGCATTCTTGTCTGGCGCTTTTTCGCGCCTCTTTTCTACTGGGGGTCTCCCAGTGTGGGCAGATTCAAACTCCATGTCCTCTGCCGAGGACGTACGTGTTCCGATACTGAATTTTGGTTCGAGAGCCTCGAACCGATTGGACACGGAGACCGGCGAAGATGACATTCGCCGGTCTGTAGTCATCCCAGAGGATTCCTCCGAAGAGGATCTCCTGGGAGATGTCTTTGGGCTTTTCTTTCCCTTTGGTGCCTTGGGAGATAATTTATTTTCTTTGAGGAAATCAGATCTTTGATACTGGGTCTTAAACTTCATCGGTGACACTTCGTATACAATCGGTCTACTTTTAGAGCTCGGCTTCTTTGTTGGCGACCTTCCTGGTCTGCTGGATTGAACTGCGGTGCTTGTAGATGCTCTGGCGGACTTAGGTGATGTCTGAGGCTTTGGAGGTGACCTAGCTACGAGAATCTTATCTGAAATTGTTACCCCGCATTCATCGCTAGTTTGAGTTGCGATTTCCCGACACGGTACTGGTTTAGCTACAACCGAGCTATAGGTACCGGAATTCGGGATAGTGGGCTGTCGCAAACGTAAGAGCTTTCGGGCTTCTGAGAAGGACACCTTCTCTCTAACCCGGATCTCCTGGATAGCTCTTTCCTCCACATAACGGGGACATTCTCGAGAGCTTGCTGGATGTTCTCCCCTGCAGTTAATACAACTGGGAGGTGATGTACAGTCATCGTCATGGGCGATGCCTCCACAGTTCACGCAGGTAGCTCTACCACTGCATGTGTCACTTGTATGACCAAAGCGCTGGCATTTGTAGCATCTAATCGGGTTCGGAATATATGGTCTTACTTCAATGGCCTCGTACCCAGCCTTTATCCTTTGTGGGAGATCTACCCGATTAAAGGTAAGGAAAAGGGTACGGGTAGGCAGATATTCGCCTCCATCTTTTCTCTGAACCCGGTATACTGCTGTTACACCTTGATCTTCGAGGTTCTCCTGAATCTCCTCATTGGACATGCCGTCCAATGCCCGGGTATTCACAACTCCACGGGAGGAGTTCAAAGTCCTATGCAGTTCTACGTGTACCGGATAGCTAGCTAACATATTCGCCTTAAGCAAAGTAGCCGCCTGGGATGCTGAATTAGCTTCAACCAGGAGCGTGCCGTTGCGAGACCTTGTGCAGTTCTTCACTGGGCCAGCTATTTTATCAAGACCCTTTTGGATGACAAATGGGTTCACCGATGTAAATTTCCTTCCTTCCTCAGTTCTAGTAAATATTAAGTAGCGAGGACCACTCAACTCTGCTACTTCCTTTCCAATCGTTTTCTGGTTTTTTGTATTTGGTTTGGGATGTCCCATGGCGATGATATCCTCCACCATTGCAAATGTCTCCGATGGCATGCTCACTTCCTGGGCGCCACCCCGGCTTAGGTGAGAGTCCTGGCCTGGACCTTGCTCACCCTAGGGTCTCACCTCCCAATGTATAGACAGAGGGACCCAATCGCCTTCAGGAGTGCATCAGCTCATGCAATGGCCCCTCCCCGGGACTGACCTTTATCAGCGGATACGTACACAGATCCTACATGATAACCAGGGGCTGGGACTTACGCGATTACCCAGTCACCCCTTGCGTCACCCCATCCTCCAACCCGCGCGTAGGTTATCCGTCAGACTGTGTACAGGGAGGTAATAGGTGGGAGGTCAAACACAAAAGTGGACCAAAGTTGATTGGGCGTTTGGCATGTGCCCTCTCACCTCTTGGAGGAACCCAATCGAGAGTATGGCTTGGGGCCCCGGGTACGCCAAACCCGTACCTACCATAGTAGGAGCCCCTGGGGGAGTTTGATTTCGGAGTCCTCTTCTCCTAGATGAGTCGTCAACCAAGACTAACGAGCCCCATCTACCCGTTTGGAATGTTCTTTGCTTCCCCTCACCTCTTGCCTACCAGTAATCAAAATGACACTTAGTAGGCCGTCTGGCTCAGGTACTGAGCCCCTCCGCCACGACAAGGCGACACTCCTTCGGAGGGGACATAGTACGCAGGAAATTTGTTACATAGTCAATTATATTTATATCCTTAAATACAATTTTCTTATTATAAGCATACGCCTATGACACTTTTTGTTCTATAACAATGAATATCATTTTTATAAAACTCTGTTATTCTGTACACATTACAGTTCTATACACATAAATAGAATAAGCTGTTAACATTTGAGTTCTTAAAGGCATTCCCCCAGATTTGCTTAGATTTTAAATTACAAATAATTCTAATTCTAATTTAATGCATTAATTTATTCGCATTGTCCTCATCAGTATCATCTTTACTTTAACCCATAATGGAAATGAGGGTAAATTGCATCATAATAAGTTAGTTTTAATTCTTTACTTACGTAAACTTTTTTTTAAATTTGAAGATACCTGATAATGTTCGTAGATATAGCATTTCATACCCCTAAAATTCGTGTCTATTTTCTCAGTCTCTTGTCAATTACAAGACGTGAAACATGATGATCTTACATTACAACAATATTTCTGTCCTCCACTGCATTAGACAGGGAAGTTTGCATGACTGAGGTGCCATTACGTCAGAAGTTAGAGCTCTGCACCTTACAGCTTCACTTCCCACTAGAGATGCGACCTTGTTAACAGTGACTTTCACCTGTTTCCGCTCTGCAGCGGATACCGGTTTGTCACGGATCAGGAAGTGAACTGGCCACGAGTATGAAGTTCATGATCAAGTTCGTAATATTCTGTATCCAGGACAAGGAGAAACTACACAAGGTCATTCACTCTCATCCTATATTTATCAGCCTTTCAAATTCTACTTTATTCTCTACAACCTTGTATTTTACACAACGATACTAAGAATGTATGTTTCTAAAAACAAATGAAATGGTTATTTGACATCTATTTTGCAAGTTACCTACGTGAGTTTGTTTAGATTTTTTTCTAATAGTTTGTTAATTATAATATTTCGTATTCACCCAAAACTGAATTTAACCAGAGAACAGGGTATGATATTTTATGATATTCAACCATTATTATCACCTAAATAATGTCAAGATTGGCTTAGAAATGCATTTGCCGAAGTAGCCGCACCTAACCAACAATTTATAATTGGTACAGCTAATTCAAAAGATATTAGTTTTTCCTTAGTAATGAATTTCGTGAAGAACGACCAAGAACTCCAGTAGATTATGTTTACATATTCGACATTTCTCGTAGACGAAACACGTTTTGAATGGAGAAATGCTGTGACAAATATTTTGCATGTGTTCATTATGAACAGTGGTTGATTACATTAAGCAACAATGAGTGTTTCCGCGTAGTAAGCAGGTGTTCTCCCAGCAGGATAGCTGTGGTTCTATGAAAGGTCAAGTGGATTTTAGAAACTTGTTTATCAGGATGCATGATTGAAAGTCACAGTATGCAGAAAAAAAGGAAGGAGAAAACGCTGAAAGCTCTAATGATAACGAATAAGAAAATAAACCTCTCCGTTAGTAAACCTCGAAACGTCCACGCGTGCACAAATCATCATTCCGAACACATAAGCTTGCAGTGTATGTGATTATTCAAACAGGAGAGCCAGAAGCATACATTTAAATAAATTATGCAGCACCACAATGTACTGTTGATTACTTGCACACTAAGTTAGTATCCAATCATACCACATTCAACCATTCCCCAAGCACTAAATCTCTTGGTCTAGGTCACTGGCTTCTCCTATTGGTGGTGCTAATGAGGCACAGTACCAATTATATGCCATCCGTAGAACTGCCAGATCTATTAGCTTAAGTATATCTTATCATACAACACAAGAGCAACACATCCAACTGCGTGAAAAAAGTTCCCAAGATAACAACAGTAATTACTAAAATGTTGTTTCAAAGTACTGCTGAATTAACTCACTTAATCCGGGTTCTTTCGAATGACGTAACTGACTCGCCGCTCCCACGCCACTGCTATGCGAATAACATCTATTTTCCTTGTTATTAAATGTGTTCGAAATGATGCTTATACAAACAGTATTTGCAGCAGACAGGTAAACTTTAGCCCATATTTTAGAGTAGATACGTTTTTCTCTATAAATTGGTATCACAGCTAAGTATGGCAGTATATTGTACTCAAACCATATGGTTTCTTCCTTTGCAAATACCTATATATGATGTTTCCTCCAGTTTTGCTTTCAGCAATCTTTTCTGTGAAAAACTGTTTTAATGACCCTTCTTCTGAGAAGCTATTGAAGATAACTAAAGACATTTTAGAAGATGAAAAAAATCTAAGTTCTGTTATGGATCAATTTGGCGTGAATAAAATTGTTGGTTATTTAAAAGAAATAACTGCTGTTAAATTTTAATCAAAATATGACATAGGTACTATCTTCTTTAATAAACAAACTTATTAGCTAAAATAGATTAGTGAAAAATTTAAATCTGACCTTGTAAACAGTTGCGACTAACATTAACGGGATTGATTTTTTAATCTCTACCTAAACATAAAACTCCCCCTAAAATTAAACTACTTGTAACACTCTATATTTTAAGTTAGAATTCCAAATTGAAAGACATGACAAACAAATAACATTTATCTCTTTCCGGTTTAAAAAGCTGTTCCAGAATGAAATGTTCAAGAAAAGTCCTTTCAGCTGAATTTATAATGAATTTAACGCAGCGTGAAGCAATGCTGTCTAATTTAAGTGCGTTACACTATTAAATGTGACTAATTAAAGTTGACTTGAGGGTTTGTATTAATGTCAGTCTATTCCACTACTCATTAATTCGAACCAATACGCGAGGAATAGTGCCATGGGGCTAGAAAATGCATTACTCATGAAGGGAGGAGCTTTTACTTCAAGTAAAATCGTTGGCTGCAAGTTTTTACCTAGTTTTCATTAGGAAACACACCACGTTCAGTACTACATTCATATTTCCAGTCTCTGCGCTGAGTAAGGTTTTATTTTAATTAATCAAAATTCCCTTTCTCCATCCCGGAATCGAATATGGGACTACTGGATTGAGAAGCCGAGGCAAAGTAAAAGAATACAATAGATCATTTTCCAAATGAAACTGGAGTAAGCTAGGCTAGAACATTCATATAAACTGTTTATTAGAATAAATTCGAATCAGAATTAATCGTATTATAATTTACGAGTAGGTATGTTGACCCAATGACAAACTTGCAGAGGGGGACTTAGCACGTCGACCGAAAGGTGAACTTTTGTGCCTATGCCCCTGGACACTCCCCGAGAGAATGGATGAGGCGAACGGATCCGAAAGGTGGCCAGAACAACGGGCAAGGTCCTACATTTTCCCAGCGGGGGGGGGGGGCAGGATTGGGATACCGCCTCCCCACCCCCCTAGGTCTTGTGCCATCTCATGGTGTGCTCGAAAACCAGTAGGTTCGTCTACCAATCCGGGGAACAAAATTTCCAGAACGTATTTGTTCTCCTGCCATGCTGCAGCCGCGACGCTCGCCGACGCTTCCAACCCTGAAAGAAACCTAACGGGAGGAAGGGTGAAATTAAATGATTAGTGTAATGAAATGCAGTGACAGGAAATACGAAGGATATTGAAGTCCTTTCCAGCATTCGCCTGGTGACCTGGGGAAATATCCGAAAAAACCATGGGTCAGGAAGGTGGGGGATTGAACCCACGACCTCCCAAACTCAGGCCACAGATGTTACACAGGGATCTGAATTATCTTCTACTAAGAAAGAACAGTGAAAGCGGCAACAATATAACTTTGTTAGTTTGAATCTCCAGAACAAATCACGTTTCTAAGCTAAAACAGTCACATGCACTAGGCGATAGAGCGTGTAAAATGAAGTACACAGCTGTTATCCCAGACGCGTATGCATATTTTTGGGGAAATCGAAAGTTGCGTGGCATATAACGCAACCGACGCGGGCCGTAATTTCCAACCTTAATCATTGCGTAATGCAACGTGTTTTTTTGGCGGCAGCTGTCCACCAATAAGGCGTGTTCCTAACATAATTGTGGACCACAGGACGCGTGGGCTCCTCATTTTTCCCCAAGGCTGATACACCCTGCCATTAGACTCGACACTACTTTCTTTCGAGGTCATCTTCAGGATTACACTATGAAAATCCTCGTGCGCATTCACAGATGTTTTTACACCTACAATTTACATGCAATAGATTACTAAAATGTTTATACAATGTCGCATGTGGTGAAAAGGAACATCTTTCTCAGTATTAGAAAAACTTCACTGTGTAAGACCACAAATTACGCACTTAGGTACATGGTTCTGTAGAATTGACGTCTAGTTTTTGCTAAAAGCAACCAACTTCCAACATGGACAGACAATCTCATGATAAGTAATTCCACGCGTGATTCTCAATTTATCTAGAATTTGACTATAACGAGTTCCTTTCACGAATTGACGGATGAACATAAAGTGGGCATACCACATCAGCATCCAGTAAGAGGCAGACGCCTATAGCAGGATTGATAGTTAACAATTCTAAAAATAAACTGAAGGGTTTTCATTTCAACTTCTTTAATTTATGTCCTTGATCCTTAGGTTTTACTTCCTTAATCTAAATTTCGCCTTTCCTCCTGTAGCCTGAATTTTTCCAAAAACCTACACACATATCTTTATCCACTTCATTTTATTATGTTTAGTTCACAAAATTAGTTAATAATGCTATTTCCAAAAACGTTCAAGTGGATTATAGATATATTTTACGTTTGATTAAGCCTTGCATTTATGGATAAAGAAAACGGTTGACCCAAACTAATTCATTATCATTTAATTTTTTTACAGAAACAGTATCTACGAATTGTTAATTATTTTAAAAGATAATCCGTTTAGAACTATGGTAATGACGTTTGTACTAGAATTTTATCTGCAGATACTTTCATACACATGGTTTCGCGCGTGAAGGACTGTGAAAAAGCTCTCGAAGTAATTATTTTATGACAACACACATGAATTTAGAACTGAAAACAAATTATCTAAACGAAACTGTCAGATTTCTCTACTTTTATTCAATGAGATAACTATGATACATAATTGCATTTTTACTTCATAATTTATTATATACTCATGTTAGCAACGGCAGTAGGCGTTCAGGGCGCTAAATTCATTAACTATTGACTGAAAAAAATAGATAGTAATGATGCTGTATAAAACATTACAAACTGTAACAGTCGCTTTGAGAATACGATCTTATATTACGAACAAATAACAACGCTTCGAGAAGTGCTAAAAGAATACGATGTATTAAAATCTGCATGAGAAAAGTAAATTTTTGAATAGCCAGTGCATCTGTAATTCCACAGTACTAGAAGTCACCGCAAATCAGAATAAGGAGTATAAAAGGGTCAATGGTGTACTATAAAAATTAAATCATTTTATATAAGATAATATTGACTGAGTTAGAGCTGGCAACACAAGTTACAAAAAGCAAGGAACAGAGATCTTGCTTTATAAACGATTATAAAAAAATAAAAGAATAAAAAAAGGCATCTTACCACATACAAACATACTATGTAAATTATTACGCCATGAAAGAACATACAAATAACACACAAAAGAAACTAAGAGTCATACATTGTTTCAGATAGCGTACTAATAACATTTAAAACCGTAAAATTACACCTATTACACGCATTGGTTCATACTGAAAAACACGCTTTACAGCACATAAAGCAACAGTCAGCATAGGAACATGCTGGGAAACAAAGGCAGACATAACCACACAAAACTGACCCTGGATTAAAACATACTGCACCGTTAAAGCCTATTGCAATTAGAGCAAAGAGGTGCAGCTTGTAATTAAAGCACAACTGAATTACAAAGTTAAATAAGTTTAATAAGAACTGAGGTTGTAACATAATACAGTTAATACATATTTTCCAATTCCGTAATCGATTCGAATAAAAGATGGTGGAAACAAAAACAAAGGAAGATAGCATGCTAGTGATCATCGATTGTCATTGGCCACTGTTAAGCAATGAGCTCGTCGAATTGTTCTTTTATGATTACGTCGCACGGAAGCATTGAAACATTTCTTGTACACGCGATTTATTGATTATTTATGGATTACTTAAGGTATCGGCTGCTTAAGCTATGTGAGGTGAAGTTTCTATGGATTTTTCTCCACTTTTGCAAACATTCCCGACAAGTTTAATGGATTTGCAGGCTTCAAAGAAAGCTAAGAGTCTCTCTAGGCACTCAGATTATAATAAAAACACTCTGTCAAAATATTATCCGTAAGAGGAACCGAAGATCCGTGGATCAAATCACAACTTGAATTTTACTGCCTTTCTAATGTTTATATATTATTTACTTTGCTTTCCTCCTCTATTGGACATATAAATCGGAATATGTTTAACCTGTATCTTCTTCTGAAAACACTCACTCAAGAAATGGCGTGCTGTGATACAAGGAACGTTTAAGAAAATGTGTTTCACTGCACTGCAGCCAGTCTCAAGTTGCGAAATCACGGTTTGTAACATTTGAATATCAACACGGCGCACACTTTCGCCGGCAGCATCCTTTCTACCATTCGGTACATTGAACGTGATAACATGGAGGTCAGAAGTATTCAAATTTTGAACTTTGCTGTCCTGAAGCTTTCATTCAAGAATCGTGTGTGTTTACATAACAGTATTTACCTGGAGTACTACTTCTCATGTGCTTGTGTTGTGAAATAGCTATTATGCGTGACACGCTGTATCTTTCCACGCACCAGGCGTTACCAGACAGCAATTCAGTTTCTTATCGAATGAAGACAAAGAGAATTAATGGATGCATTCTCGTTACCCTGTCAAAAACGGCCCTGAACTGTGTTTGAGACCCTGACTCGTCCAATAAAAGGTATATTTTCAGTTTGTATTTTCTATACTACATATAGAAGGTAGAGAAAGTATTGTATTGCGCCCTAAAATTTAATGTGTAGATTTCACAAAAAAATAAATGTCCTCTGAACACCCCAAAAAGTATGTTAGAGAAAGATCTGCCTGTCTGTGTCTGTCTGCGTTTGTCTGTCTGTCTGCATCTATCTGCATCTGTCTGCCTGTCTATCTGTGTCTCAATCTGTCTGTCTATGTACGTGTTCTGTAAGCAACATAACTTCAAAGTGAATAATAGCTTAAATTTGATTTATTTTTTCACCAAACTTACTGTTGGTGTTTTTAAACACACAAGCCGTGTGTAAGGCAATGTTATAAGAGGTTGAATCAGGACTAAAAAATTCAATGTCATAGCCGGGATTTGAACCATAGATCTTCCGCTTATCGAGCGGCTGCTCTAACCATTAAGCTACCATGGCCAATTTGCCAGTACGACATTAAATTCCCCAGCTGATTCGCATTTTTTCCGGTAGACCATTTACTAAGTAAGTCGCCCTTGAGGTATTTGTATCTGATATGAGATTTCTCTTGTGGTCTACCGGGAAAAATGCGAATCAACTGGGGAATTTAATGTCGTACTGGCAAGTTGGCCATGGTAGCTTAATGGTTAGAGCAGCCGCTATGGCATTGAATTTTTCAGTCCTGATTCAACCTCTTATAATAGCTTAAATACCATAAAAGCCCATATCAGAGTGCGTAGCCACGGGGATCGAACCCGCGACCTCCCGAATGTGGGCCTAAGCCATCCCGCTCTGTGGAGCACATTACTGCTCATTACAGCAGTAAATTACTTCCATTAGATCCCTAACCTAATGCCTTTATGGCCAATACTCACAACAATACTTACTATAGTATAAACGCTGCAACAAATACCTTATTTTCACTCTCCGTAAATATAGTGCAAGCATTTTGGTCATAAAAAAAAGATCTGTTGAAATCCAGGTTGATTATATATTAGATACCTCTATATACCTGAGGCTATGAACACATAAACAACATGTAATAGATGCACTGACATTTCACCTTATGTTCGGTGTTTACGCGTGGTTGGAATGTTTATTACGGTGCATACGATAATGCTAGTGTTTATACTCCTTTCATTTACACGCCTCTAACTACCTGGACATAGACTCAAGTCCATATTCGGAAATATTCTTCCGGACGCTTTAAAACTCGGAAAGTAAAACTCAGATGATTTGCTTCCCTCTTTCAAACATGGTACCATCACTCCTATGATGTAACGGATAATGTTTCTGCCTAAACCCAATTTCTTCTAACCTTGTCCCTTAACATGTGTTCTTCCGCGTTGCTTTCTTGTATTAAAGGATATTCATATCAAATACACGATAGTGGTATCGTAATTTTCAACGACCACACGTTAATCGTTTATGATTAAGTTAACCTGTAGCATCCGAGGTTATTACCGCCCAGGTAAACTGGTTTATTTAAATATATTCACTTAATTGGCACTATTTTACATGCACAACTATGTCGTGACTGGCATTAATGGAGATGCAAAATATGAACTGCCTACTCAAGTAGGATAAGTCAGATTATTCTCTGTCATTAAGTTTTGATTAAATACTGTAGCAAATGAGTTTTAAAGCTCACAGTTATACTTGCGGAGGCCACCGAAAGGAAATCATTTGTGCCTATCCACCTGACACATGCTCCCCTCCAGGAGAACGGATGGGGCGAATGGATCCAACAGGCGGTCAGAACATTGCCACGGCAGAGCAGGTGGTAGGGTCCCTATATTTTCCCAGTTAGAATCACCATGGAAGTTGACCCGACCCGGTTCCTCTCCCATCCGTCGGGCTCGTACTCCCAAGGGGGGCAGAAGAAACGGAAACGTGCCTTTCTCCTCCCCCATAGCTTGTACCATCCCATGGGGGCCCGGAAAGTAGTAAGCTCACTTTCCTATCCAAGGACGAGATTTCCAGATCCTATCCTTTTTCCTTGTCATACTGCTGCCGCGACGCTCGCCGACGCTTCCAACCTTGAGAAAAACCTAACGGGATGAAGGCTAAAATGAAATAATTAATGTAGCGAAATGTAGGGTCAGGAAATTTGGAGGATATGTAAATCCTTCCCAGCATTCATTGAGAAGCCAGACCACAAATATAGTCGCTCCTCTTTTTTTTTATTTGTGATAGGCTTTTCCATAACAAAAGTGTAACAAAACTAACGTTGGTAATAGTGTAGATTCAAGTTGTAGCAAAATGGTAGGTATCTAATAAAGAGAAACCGATCTCGTTGTGGTTTATATAATCACAAAGCTCTTATAAATGTGGAGAAGGTTTTTAAGACCTTCAATATTTGCGGTTATCTTCCATTAATTCCATGGCTACACCATATTGCAAATTTCAGGGTAAAAGCTCATTTCTTTTACTTTGGTGTTCAGATTCGGATACTCCAAGTGGGATCACACTGAAAAATTTAAAATATCAATGTGAGTGGTAGATTTATCTCCCAAACTAAAATAATATCCCATGTTTGTGGTTGCCGTTAGTTGGTAAAATATTTTAAATGATTAAAACACCCATTTTAAGCATCGTAATGCAAGCCCTAGCAGCATATGTATGTATCTATTGTGTTAATCTTATGAAGAGGCCAACAATATGAGTCTTACGTAATATGAAATCCACAGGAAGCAGTACATCAAACACTTTTTGCGTCCTATAGTGAAGGGGTACGTGTCCGTAATAATTATGATTACATAATACCGTACATCTTACATATCGTTTACATCGTGTAATTTTTTGTGTTCGTTTTTAAACGTGTTACTGATATTGTTACTGGATGCAAGGCTCGAGACAGTGCATCTGTAATACAAGGCAAATTGACATTTTGCTATGCAGAGTTTTCAATAACAAGTGAATACAACACACATTCTATTTGACAAAAGTTGCAGGTTTTATATCATGGTAAGCTTTTCTAGATACCTTATAGTTTCTTATTTATACAGAATGGAGAGAAATAAATAGAGTAGTGCTTTCAAAGAGTGAAGATTAGAGATTAAATGGGCACTTTTCGGGTACTTAACTTCCAGAAGATAAAGATAAATATGAATGGTAGGGACCGCGCGGGGGCTTTGCAAACAAAACTTCTTCGCCGGGATGTAAGTGACAGTTCCCTAGGTGAAATAGCCCTTTGTTCTGTGCACATTCTAGCCTGGGAGCTGTGAAGCCGACAAAGAACAGTGGGAGATCAAATCAGAGTAAACATACGACTTCCATAGCGCAATTTACAATTTTTACACACAGACACACACACAACACAACACACACAACACAACACAACACAACACGACACACACAACACAACACACACAACACACACAACACAACACACACAACACAACACGACACACACAACACGACACACACAACACACACAACACAACACACACAACACAACACAACACACACAACACACACAACACAACACACACAACACAACACGACACACACAACACACACAACACAACACACACAACACAACACAACACAACACACACAACACAACACACACACAACACGACACACACAACACAACACAACACACACAACACAACACGACACAACACAACACGACACACACAACACGACACACACACAACACAACACACACAACACAACACAACACAACACACACACAACACACACACACAACACGACACACACACAACACGACACACACAACACAACACGACACACACAACACAACACAACACACACAACACACACAACACAACACGACACACACAACACAACACACACAACACACAACACAACACAACACACACAACACAACACACACAACACAACACACAACACACACAACACACAACACAACACACACAACACACACAACACACACAACACAACACAACACACAGACAACACAACACACACAACACACACAACACAACACACACAACACAACACACACAACACAACACACACAACACAACACACACAACACAAAACACAACACACACAACACACACAACACAACACAACACAACACACACAACACAACACACACAACACAACACAACACAACACACACAACACAACACACACAACACAACACACACAACACACAACACAACACACAACACAACACACACACACAGACCTCGAAAGCATGGAAGATGAAACAAAAATGTTTGGCAACATTTGTTATAATCTTCATATGTTTTATTTATATCTAACACAATTCCTTTTGATATATAATACATGACCTGTAGAAACCCTACTATTAAATTATTTAGGCGTTGAAATAACATTAATGCATACCTTGTTATATCATTATTTTGTCAACATTCCATTAAAAATACAAACCAAAATTTCATTACTCATATTTGATAATTTATTGATATGTACCTATAAGTTAAACATTTATTCTTTTAACAAATACAATGAATATACTTACGCAAAATTAATACACAGAAATGATCTTTAGTGTTTTTAATTATTTCATTATAATAAAAAATAGAGCAATTTCTAACACTTTAACTGCCGTCATGAATATGAGTATTCGCACAGAATCGTGTATCCTTAAAAATGCTTTAACAAATTATTAAATTATGATATTAATCCAATCTTAAGGTGACTTTTCGTATACAGTTATTCTATTCATAGACGTGTGCAGATAATGTACGCTCACACCTTTTTCTAAAAAAATTAAAATTTTCTGGGTACAGGAAGTCTCAGAATCTGTGTTTCAGCAAATTAAGGTATTGAATTTTTCGGTCGAATGGGATAATACCTTCTCGTCTTAAATAAGCAGTAAAAGAAGCAAAACTGTGAACGGTTTCCTAGTACAAAGAGCTCAAATTCAAAGTCGAATGCGTGTTATTAAAACTAAAACGTTTTGTAGCCTCAATAGATACAGAATTCTTGGTTCTTTGGGAGCGAGATAAATCTGCCTTTCTATCCAGTAAGGAAATTGTTACATATGCTGGGAGGCTACCACCATGTTTGGCAAAGAGGTTATAGGACGCCTCACGTTTTGGTAAATGTTAAATGATTTTCGTGAGAAGTGCACTGCAGCCCATGGGCGGATTGTTGGCACGTACACGAATGAGAGAAATTGTATATTCTACTGGATATTGCTAGATGCTACACTATTGATGGCTACTATTCTTTTAAAATGTCTATGTGGTTAACATTCTCTATAAATTCAATAGAAAGATAACCGTACATCTGTTTTTCAAGATGCCCTCGTTCATGGCATGGTACCTGCTTATGCTGACGAGTCGTCTACAAGCGTTTCAACGACACTGCGGCGATGAAGATGAAGGTACACTGAAGGGTTGAAATATGACCTACTCATGATCCCACTGGAACAGTAATCTTTAACACCTATGCAACGATTTGTCTGCAGTGAAGTTTACTCGCTTACTATCATGTTAATTTTTGGGTGCCTCTCACCAAAGCAACCCGGGTTCAAACCCAGGCGACCGTATGTGGGATTTGTGGTGGATAAACTGGCGCAGAGGCTAGTTTCCTCCGGGTTCTCCGGTTTCCCCAGCCATACCTTCGAACTCTAGGGAGGGTGGAGAATAATCCTAAGAAAAATTCCCATTCTTCAGCCGCTAATAGAACCTGGGACCTCTGGGTTTCTAAGTTGGCATACTAACCACCAGTCCGCAGAGGAAGTCTATAACGTTTTATAATACGTATTATCTATATAATGTTATACAGTAAAGCTTGAGCAGATAGTCAAGGTGGTCTAAATAATTAAATTTGACGTCCCCCCCCCCCCATGACTGAAATATCAATACGCTTACGTCCCAAGCAGTCAAAAAACAGGAACTATAAAAAACCGGCACGTGTAAACATATCCTTGAAGCTCATTGGTCATTATATACTTGTCGACTTAAGTTGACTTGATTTGTGTCCACTACATCTAGCATTGAACACGAGGTAAGCGCGTTTTAGAGTTCCTGTTGTTAATATGCTTGTTATCTAATAAAAGTTGATCACTTAATATACTGTTCTCGACATAATTGATTGTGATTCTGGAGTCATTAGATTTTTAATCGCAACGTGGTTGACAACGGGATGACATCTCTATCATTGATCGTAAAGCCGTTATAAACACAATTACTCCCAATGATAACGTTGTAGTGGTTTATCTGACCGCCAAAGTCTAATTACGTGTCTAGCGTCAAACAACCGTGCGCAATTTTCACGCATTATCCTTTATATGGGAATTAAGATAAAGTTACACTATACAAATGTTTTGTGCAACGCTGGGAGACTCGCTCTATTGAGATTGCGATCTCTTCCCGCACATTATAGCAGAGCTGAGGTGGAAGTAACCTCGCGCTTTGTGAATGCAAATTACTGTGTTGATTTGTAGCGAGAAAACGTTAAGGTCACGGTCGGGAAACACCGAAGTAAAATAAACGAAGCCTTATTGCCTTAATAAGTTCAGCTACACTCATGCATTTCTTCAGGCAGTTCTGCAAATTATTGATATGTTGTATTACCATTGCCGTTTTTTACTTTAAATCATCACTGGACCAAATAAATACGTTTTTAAAACTCTTTGTAGAGAGAGGGAGAAAGAAAAACTCAGTTCCAGTTAGTAGACCTGAGCAAAGCATTTGACAAGCTCCTGCTGATGAGAGAAACTTTTAAACTGTGCTTTTTAAAAAACACTTAATTTAAACTTATATTTGCTCTTCAAATGTAAAACCATAAGGGTTGTTTAGCAATACTTAGTCAATCGCAATTGTAAAAAAACTTCGTATTGAGTATCTCGAGGATCCTTACTATGTCCCTTTATTATTTTTATCAATATTATCGAATGCTTTCTGTAATGACCTTACACTACCTAAACCAATAGGCCACGCATTAAGGTGTGGGAACAAAACACATAATCCGTAATGACAGACGTTGTTCATTTCAGGGAACGGTTACGACCATGCCAGAAAACATCAGGTAGTAAACTATGCGATTGGTTTATGGGAAAACTGTTAGACCAAGAAGAAAAAACAACACATCAAAATGAATACACATTACGCAGCATTTATCAAACTATCTACATCTATACCCTTAATATGTCGCATATTCCATACTTTATATTTTCAAAAATATTATTCACACCGACCTTCATATGAAACATAGCATGTTTATATTTTCACAGAAGGTCACATGAATGCGTCACTGGAATTCCCAGTCAACTAAAGGAACGGAGTAACGAAACAAAACACTCACGAAATAATTACACTGCCTTACACATATTTAAACTTAATTACTCTATATCAATTTTTCTTACACTCAATTATCCCAAGCGGAAGTGGAAATCCAAGGCTAAGAGTCGTGTTTTGACTCTACTAAAAAAAACGTACAAGTGAGAACTTGCTTGCAAGTTTAAGTATAAAAAATCAACACTGAGTGGAATTTACTTTGACTACTGCGCGATTTCAACAATTTTACAAATAACAGCTGATGTTATAAGACTAAATAATAATACAAATATTCTAAGGTACATAAAAATTAAACTACAGAATATTTTAAATAAAAATTTGACGTCCACATAACTTTCTCTCCTCTTGTACTGCTATTCTTACAAACACTTATTCCTTTACCTTCTACATGTTACTCGAAATAAACATTTGCACAATTTATCTTACTCCGTATAGATGTGAGCGGAATATAGGAATATAGTAGGCTTTGAATGATAGTCAAACTTCTTAAAACCTTCAAATTCCATTCACTTTGCATAGCCAAACAAATAAAAAATTCAATAACCACGTCGCATTTGAGAAAACTTTTAAATACTGAAAAATTCACACAAATAACAAGAAATATGCGCGAATTGGTTCACCCCCCCCCCCAAAAAAAAAAAAAAACCCTAATGTGTTTTAACGAGATCCACATTTTTGTATAGTAAGATTTGGTGTATCTCTCACGGTTTAGCCAGAAAATTCAAAATATACACTTCATTTGACATAAAAACATCTTAAACGTAAGACATTTTAATCCAAATCTTTTATACCAACTTTGATTTTTAACCGACTTTTCGTTCTTGAGTCATGCTGTCCACAGACTCACAAAAACACACAGAAACACACACACACACCGACACACACACGCGCGCGCGCGCGCGCAGTGGAGTAATTTCCTTAAATACAAAATTTGTAAAACTGATTGCAAACATATCTCCTGTTGTATTCTTTGTTCTCAAGTTTTCCTCTTCGAATTGTTTCGTCTATTTCAGCATTAGATGCTTCATTAAAGCGAGTGTCAGTCATTTTTACTTTCTCTACTGATTAGTAGAAGAAAGCATTTTATTCCACTCAAAAATTCGATGTCGAGATTTCACCGGAAATATATGTTTTGAGACCCCTGAATAAAAAAAAAAAGCATTTTTAGAAAAAGGTCCGCGTGTGTGTGTGTGTGTGTGTGTGTGTGTGTGTGTGTGTGTGTGTGTGTGTGTGTCTGTCTGTCTGTCTGTCTGTCTGTGTGTCTGTCAGTCTGTGGACAGCATAACTCAAAAACCAAAAGTCGGTTAAAAACCAAAGGTGGTATTTAAGTTTAATGTCTTTCAGGGATGTGACACGAAGATTTTGAAGAGAATAGCCCCACCCTAAACTACCATTTACATGGAACATTTTTCGAAAATTTTGATTTTCTTGAAAATGGCTCTAACGATTTTGATTAAAATGCCATATGTTTAAGATATTTTTATGACAAATGAAATGTATATCTTGAATTTTCTGGCTATAGCCCCTGTAGTCGTATTTACTCTGGACGACTTTTGCATAACTGGTAAACCATTAGAGATAGACCAAATTATACTATACAAAAAATGTAGATCTTGCTAAAATACACAATTTAAGTTTCAATAAATTTTATTTTAGGATGAACCATTTCGGAGATATTACTTGTTATGTGTGTGGGTTTGGGAAAACTTATGGAACATCGTTGTTCATTTTTTTGTATGTTAAGTGTGCAATGAGAACGGAATCTCAAAGCTTTAAAAGATTTGACTATCGCACAAAGCGTACTGTATTTTATTTTAACTAACACGAAGAAGATATAGGAATAAGAGTTTGTAAGAATAGTTAGTTCAAGAGTAGAGAAAGTCATGTGAGTGCAACGCGTTAGATTTTTTACATTTAAATGTAGCAGCTCTGTTGCATCAAATTACGTAAGTTCTTGCGCATCTGCATGGCAGATCATAGCATAAGAAAAGCAAAGGAGATATATAAAATTCGGAGGAGGTGATATGAAGTTTGATAAAATCATTGTGGAATAGTATCTGAAAGTAATTAGGAAAATCTCGAAAAGTCAACACTGTTTATTACTGCACTATAGTGACAAAAGAAAATATCTAATAAACAAATATTACTTGAGAAAACTGTTGTGCACGTGTCGTTTTAATTTGTTTATTGCTACAAATAAACAAGTGTGTAATAGCTGGTTTCCTGTGAAGGTGATAGTTTGAATAAAAGGGCAAACCGCTAAGGTCAAATCTTTTAATGTAGGCTTTCACGGCCGTGATATTGGTGGATAACATTTCACATCCTTGCGGTTTCTGATCCCGACCTTTCCAGAGCGTTGCAGTTCGCCTCGTTAGTTGCTGCGGGTTTAATATAAGCTAACTTGGTTCAAAGGACGTTGACCTTTTCTTAGATGACAAGGTTTGATGAGGAGAACTACTAATCCCAAGGATGCAGCTTTAACAAAAAAGTTTCAAGTATTTCAACGTAAATTTCACATAAATGTGTGCTAGTTTGGTTTTAAAGAAGTCGCAGTATCACTACAATAACAGCATAATTTAGTTTTCAGACAGCTGGAACTAAAACAGAAATTTTAAACACAAAACACAGCACGGATTATTAAAAATTGTACTTATTCACACTGGTGTAATATGACTTTTATGTATCCTAGCATTTATAACGGCGAAATTACTCTATTTATAGTACCAGTGTCAGAAAATTAATTACGTAATTACTATGGCAACAAGACAGCAATGATATCATCACCGCCAAAACATAATTTCCTCCAATGTGCCTGTAAGAAAACCTGAAATTGTCACACTTGGAAGTTCAGCAACATTGAAACACAAGAATCATCTCATTAATTTTTCGTATTATCTTTTGTTTTTTCTGGAATTAGTAAACTATCAGCACTCTTGACCGTTCAAAATGTCAAGCGAAATACAATCTATATTTTCAATAGTTTTACCATCACCTGCCATTTTCGTCTATAAGGATTGGAACAAGTGTTCTGTCGAGAACATGCTGGCAACACATGTAGGTGTCACTTTCACAACAAACATGTTCAAAAGTTTAGTCTGGGCCCCTTTCTAAGTAGTTTTTCAAGTGACAATTGCAATCAAATACGCCAAAAAGAAAAGAAAGCACAATATCCGTGTGAGCCAAATCCATATTGCAATTTTCTATATGGTTTAAATTTAAAAAATCTGATGTGTTGCACTCACATGACTTTCTCTACTCTTGTGCTAACCATTCTTACAAACTCTTATTCCTATATCTTCTTCGTGTTAGTTGAGGTAAACATTTGTACAAATTATCTTATTGCTTATTTCCTTGTAGGTGCAAGGGGAATATTAGAATACAGTAGACTTTGTGCGATAGTCAAATGTTTGAGATTCTGTTGTCTTTGCACACTTATATAAAAAAATGAACAACGATGATCCATTTCACGAAAGTTCCAAGTTTTCCGAAACTCACACACATAACAAGGAATATCTCCGAAATGGTTCACCCTACAAGAAAATTTATTGAGACATAAATTGTGTACTTTAGCAAGATCTACATTTTTTGTATAGTATAATTTAGTCTATCTCTAACGGTTTACCAGTTATGCAAAAGTCGTCCAGAGTAAATACGACTACAGGGGCTATAGGCAGAAAATTCGAGATATACATTTCATTTGTCATAAAAATATCTCAAACATATGACATTTTAATCAAAATCGTTAGAGCCATTTTCAAGAAAATAAAAATTTTCGAAAAATTTTCCATGTAAAGGGTAGTTTAGGGTGGGACTATTTTCTTCAAAATCTTCGTGTCACATCCTTAAAAGACATTAAACTTAAATACCAACTTTGGTTTTTAACCGACTTTTCGTTTTTGAGTTATGCTGTTCACAGACTGACAGACTGACACACACGGACCTTTTTCTAGAAGTGCTTTTTTTTTGGATTCAGGGGGCCTCAAAACATATATTTCCGGTGAAATCTCGACATCGAATTTTTGGGTGGAATACAATACTTCCCCTACTTACCAGTAGAGAAAGTAAAAATGTATAAACCGAGTGCTAATCAGGAATGGAGTAGACCTAGCCGAGCTTGTGCTTGGGCTTCAAAGTCTAAAATAGCTGTATTTACCAGTTCTGTTTACATAAAAGTAAAAACAAGTAGTGTGCAAATTAACTTATTTCCACTGCCTTATATATGTACATCAGAAGCATGCGCACGAGACGTATAAATCCAAGGTAGGTATCTTAATGCCATCTTTGAACCTAGTTCGAGGGGGATGTTACAAGGTCAAACTGATTTATGTGAGGTGGTCACTTGCTTACCTTGCCTCAGCCGTTTTACTTAATGGGCGTCGGCTACCGAGTTCTTTGTTCAGTATACCTATAATTTAACCCTACACACTTTGTTCATCTGCGCACTACATTTAAATATTGAGGAGCAAATTAAAATTGAAAATAGTATAACACAACAAATAAGGAATTATAAATAATTTGAAATATTTAATATGGAGATGTAGATGCAAGAAACTGCAATTTATATTCAATAAGTCTTATTAAATATTAATTTCGACGAAGTTATGACCGTGAAAATTACAGGAATAAAATTATCCTTTAATATTCGTAACAAATAATCTGGCGACTTTTGTCTATTTAAAGTAAAAGCATTGAGGGCTCGTAGATTTTTGCTTTTATTGAAGTACTTTTCAGAAAAAAATATTGTATTGCGACCGTGGGTAGGAATAGAGGGACGGGAAATTTGGGGAATATAATTATCCTGCCCGGCTTTGAACTAGTGACCAGGGAAAATCCCCAAAATTCCCATGATGAGGAGGATCAGCCGTGGGAATCGAATACATAATCTCCTGAATGCACACGTTACCGCGGAGCCTTCTTGCTCGGTTTCCCTTCTGAAGGAAGTCATGCTAAGAATTTTTACGCCTGAAAAGATCCATAACTCTTGGCCGGTTTTGAAGTGTTTGAGCAACCGCAGCAAAGTTGTCATTTGTTTGTACATTTTGTGATCAGGTTGTTTTAGCCGACCGGTTTCACCGCCAAAGACATTTGTAATCTAGTTTGGCAACCTGTACTTGAAGCAGAGATAGCTTCGACTTGTCACATCAACACGGGAGATGCAATGAGACAATAAAATTGTGATGAGGTGTGACTATATATGACAAAGGGAGACTTAGTACCTTGAACATCTTTTGTAGCTATGTATCTATGAACGTCGGTCGTCCACTTTTGTGGTTTTCCCTAGTCGATAGGCGAATGCTGGTGTTTTTTCTTGGACATTAGAAGGCTGCTTCGTCGAGGGTCGTTTACCGCCCTCTCTAGGACCTCCAGCTGGAAATGTTAGGAGCCTACGTGTGTCTCTGTGGCTGTAACATTTAGTCTCCTGTAGTTCCTTCACTTCATCCCATGCTCCTGGGATATATTTATGTAGGTCACCCAAGCGAGATGCCTCCTTGTGTTGTATAATCTATACTTCGCTAGTTTCCATTTGTGTGTCTCTTACTGTTGTAAAGTGGTTACTTATTATCTAATATGTACGCATTAAACATTTTATGCTTTCATAAATTAGAGCTTGTTACAAAACATTTTATGTATCTACCTTGCGTGAAGGAATAAACAACTGCTTCATCACGAACACCTTCCTAATTACATGATTTGCACTTGAGGTATTTCTGCATTGCGAAAATACTCCCGTAAGTAATTGTGTTATGCTGTTATTAATTCCTTGTGTAACCGCAGAGTTAATATAGTTGATAAGGCACATTTTTTGATATGCCCTAATTATTTCCAACTAACATAGCGGTGACGTATTCAGTAACTACACAATTCAATTAGAAGAACACGGAAATCCCCTGTTGTTAAGTCATCTCTTGCACAAACATCCGCTGCAACACTTACACAATTCTTCTCCATCCTGTTGTACTCGACGGCGACAATTTCCTTGGCAAATACTTTCTTTTAGTAGATGTAAATTAATTCCGGGTAACAATTCTCAGGCTTTTCCATGTGTGACAATACCTTAAATGTAGAATGGTTTAAAATTATTTGGGTAGGGAGAAATAGGAAAATTGCTGTAACAAACATGAGGAAGAATTTTCTTGAAAGCGATCAGGACACTGGCTTTATGGACACTGAGACATGTTTGTTCAGTTATACACACATCAAAATCAGAATTCAAAGGGTTTTCTCTGTCATAGGTTAATAAAATTCGCGCCATTTATCAAATAGCTGTCTCTAAATATGCTGTTAATATTGACGGCTGGGCTGGCGATAACAAATCTGCCCTTGGAGAGAAAACTTAACATACTGGTTACCGGAAAATCCTGAACACTTTAGGATTAGTTGTGTCCTTCATTTGGAATCTCATGCAACCAAGCATAGGGGTTTAAATATGATTGTTAAATCATCATAACACAAAATCACAGGAAGTGGTTCCGTGGGTCCACCAGAGCAAGCAGTCTGCCTTGAGGTTTCTTCCAAAACTATGCTGAACCATTCGTTACATACCAAACATAAAATTGGTAAAATGACTATAAAGAAACTAATTCGAGAAACAAGTTTCAGAGGCAACAGTCGCCAAGGATTCCATCGAAATAGCCAATATACAGGTGCTATGAAAAAGAAACTGGTCCAAATCTCTCTCCCATAATGTGCTTCAAGGTTGCTCAATTTCGGAATGTCAAACGGGATTCTTTCATCACCGTCATTGTTGTTTTAAGTGTTCCTTGCAAAATGTTCTCTAAAAAGGTGCACCAGAAGTGAAGTATAACCGAATAAAATTCTGATCGTGTGTAAGGACGTCAATGGGCGTGTTTTAAGATATTAAGGTTTTGAATAAGATGAGTTTTAGAGAACTATTCAGCTTTATGTAGTACTGTTTGTATAAATCTTAACGCTTAGAAGCCAACAAAATTGCTTCCATAAGATGACTTTAGAGGCTACTCAGTAAATGTATTTTATTTGTTGTGTAAATATCTTAAAATATGGTATTTTATTCAAAATCACTAGAGACAGTTGTATTTAAATAAAAATTTTCGAAAAGTGCTTCAAGTAAAGTGTCTAGTTCAGCTTTGGGGAATTTTCTTGAGAATCTTCGTATTGTTTCCTTGGAAATATCTTAACTTAACTATAAAATGTGCTGTTCATCTGACTCTTCTATCTGCGCGCGCAGACTTGTCAAAATCAGATATCTTGCATCACATGACTATTCTTTCTTCTAAGGCATTCTTACAAAATCTTATCCTTCTGTTTATTTCCAATTAATGAGATAAACTTTCATTATACATACTTTTATTGTAGGTGTAAGAAGAATATATATGCGATGGCTATAGACACATTCCTAGTACACAAAAAATGTAAATCTCACAATTTGTATAAAGTGCATTTTATGGAGTTAATTATATCTAAGATATTCCTTATTATTGGTTTGAATTTTCCATACTTACACTATTCTTAAATGGGAGGTCGTTTTGTTTCTATTTTCAATTTATTTGTTTATTATTTTATTTTTTCTTCAGTTCATGCAAATAAAGCGCAATTTCAGAGTCATTGTATGGCAAGCAGTTCTTGCAAATTCTGACTATCGCTTAAGCCTATTATATTCGTCTATTCCTTGGATCTATAAGAACATATTCAACACAACAAAGACCTAGGTTGAAAGTTATAATCATTGTATTCATGCTTAGTTAATATAAACAGAACCTTATTTAAAGTCAAGTCTCATAATATCACACTCATTTATACTAAAATGCACCTAAGTAGAGTTTTCTTTGTTGTTCTCTTTCTTTTGTTCAACAATATGATGTATTGGACTCACATGACTTTCCCTGTTCCTGTACTAACTATTCTCACAAACTCTTATTCCTCTATCTTCGACTTAATTAACATAAACACTTGGAGAAGTTATCTTACTACTGATTTTCTTATAGATACAAGGAGAATATGTAAATACAGTAGGTTTTGAGTCATAATCAAATCCTTTAAAACTTTGAAATTCCGTTCTCATTGCAGGGCCAAACAGAAATCTATAAAAAAGTGAATAACGATCTTCCATTTTAGAAAAGTATTAGTACTGAAAACTCACACAAATAACAAGGAATGTTTCCGAAGTGGTTAACTCCACCAAAAAATGTAAACTTGTGTTTTAAGGATATCTATATTTTTTGCATAGTAAGATTTGGTCTATCTCTTACACAGTTTACCAGTTATGCAAAAGTCATCAAGAGTAAACAGGACTACATAGGCTATAATTAGAAAATTCAAAATATACATTTCATTTACCATAAAAATATCTTAAACATAGGTGTGGTATTTTAATAAAAATCGTTAGAGCCATTTTTGAGAAAATCAAGATTTCAAAAAAATGTTCCATGTGAAGGGTAGTTATGGTGAAGGAACGTCTTCGAAACCTTCGTGTCACATCCTTGAAAGATATTAAACACAAATACCAACTTTGGTTTTTAATGGACTTTTCGTTTTTGAGTTGTGTTCATAGACAGACACAGACACAAGGAACTTTTTCTAAAACTGTTTTTTTTTTATCCAGAGGGCTTCAAAACACATATTTTGGGTGGAATCTTGAAATCGAAATTGTGTGTCGTATACGAAACTTCCCCTACTCGCTATACATAGTAGAGAAAGTAAAAATTTAATTTTATACAGGTCCAATACAAATAAATATTCTATCCTATTTAAAACTAATTGTGGAATCGTAGTATGGCATCTGCTCCAAAAAGAAGATACTTTTGAAACTGTTATCTTGTTGAACTAAATATTCTAAAATTTGTATTTTTATTTTTGATGCCCTATGTTTAAGTAGGCAGTGTTAATTTCAACAGTTCTTGAAACATTTTCCTTTTATTCGGACTATTCCACCAAGAAGAGTCCAAACAAAAGAATATACGACTTCAGAGTTAGTAGGAAAGAGAGCTCCAGAATACAAACTTTTAAGGGAACAGAAGGACAAGACAAATAGAGTGAGCTGTGTATATGAATACAAAACGCCTTATTAAGGCCAAACAAAGCCTCGAGTCTACACAGCATCATTCACGCAGAAGGCTAGTTTCATTGAAGCCAAAGAGCGTTTAAATCCAATCGATGTAATAAAAGCATCAATGTAATTATTTTTATCCTCGAGAGTGAAGCAGAAGTGATAAGTTTACACAGGGTCGTTCACACGGAGCAAAAAACAACACAAACTTCAGTGAGTTTGCGAGTAAAACGATAAAAAACTGGGTTTTTCTATTCTATGGAAACTTTCCGCATTGTTTGTAAAGGTAGTGATTTATTACGTATTATCTCATGTATTACAAAACAGGAGTTAGACTTAGAATTATCCCCACCCCATGATCACTACGTCACAAACATGACCTTCAGTGCAGGTTGCTTACCTTGAGGGTCGGAATTTTACGTCCCTAAAGGTTATCGCTAGTGTTTACATCCAAGTTAATTCATGGGGACGAACAACAAAAACAACTTAACAAATAGAATAAAATAACTATACTTTGCATATTAACTATATAAGAATCGTGGGAAAAATATAAATGACGCTTCAGGACGACAATGGCCTCGGAGGTAGCAGCAACAAAGAACCTTTCCTAGAGGATTGCCAAACCCCCTTTCTCTACACTTACTATATATAAGTAGTAGATACATTAAAAAGCGTTAGTTATAACAGACTCACTTGGGCAATAAGGTTTGATCTATAATTATTTAAAATTTATTTAGAATGAGCATGTCGCGGTTATTGCAGGGATAATTCAAGATTGGTTGATTAGCCAAGCAAATATCTTAAATAAAAGAAAAATTTAGAAGAAGAATCAATACACTTAACATAAATAAATGATAGTGAAAATAAAATCAGAGGTTGATTCTATTGTGTAAAAAATACAAGCTGTACATATGCAGCAATAAGCTAAAAATGTAAGAGGTCACTTGTGTGTCAAGCACCAAGTAAACTAGGTTCCAATATTCGGCAAAGTAGAACGTCATAAGTGGGACCACAAAACATGGATTGAGTAAGCTAAACTCCACTCAACATGTGATTATACAAAACAAATGGACCTTCGCGGATTCTGGACCACGTTTTCGTTGTGAAATCATCCTCGAGCGAAGCTGTCGCCAAGCTTGATGGGGGGTTCTCATACTTTCGACTGAATGGCAGTTGTAACCTTGCTGGCTAATTACGTAAACTCTAAGTAGACACATACTTCGCGCTTCTAGTGAGTACAGGTTTCGCTAGACTGGATTTGTCACTTGGTCACTTTCCAGAGAGAGTGTTAAACCATGTAAGTTTTCTAACTCACATAAACAAATATTCTGTCGCTGAATTTACACAGCTGCCAGCCAACATAAGCTACTACTTTGAATTACATCTAAAACTTAATAATTTGGACTTGTTGGTATGAATAGCATGGATCAAAAACACATATTTAGTATAAACCAAATAATAGAAGAACAGAGTGAATATGACTCACTGATTACGAAAAAGCCTTTGATAAAGTTAACGAAAATAAATTATGGCGTATTTTAGAACCAAAATGTATACCAAAACATTTAAGAAGAATAATAGGAAGTTTATATGTAGACAACAAAATGATAGAAATAAGAACAAAGGATGATAAGATATCAACAATTAACAAAGGAGTGAGGCAGGGCTCTCCTCTCTCACCACTGTTTTTAATATGGCAGATACATCTTGAGACTCATTTTAAGATTAAGAATAGGTTTTTAGACACACTTCTTTTGCAGATGTCGTTTCTTACATTCCAAGGGTCCATACAATAAGAACTAAACCTATTTTAGAAGCGAAATTGATAGAACAATTAAATACTTTTAACTACTCGTGCTTAGACTGCAATGTTTCATATATTAAAAATGGCGATGTAAAAATAAGATTAATAAATTTTAACCATGTATGTGGAACAATAAAAAGAAACCTCAAATAAACTAGGAAAGAAACTAAATTAAAATTCTATACAGTAATGGTGGTACCCATGTTGCTAATATTGGAAGTTAATAAAAAGTGAGCAAGAAAAATAGAGGCTGCAGAAATGAGGTTCCCGAGGAATATAGCTGACTACATCGTTAAACCACTAGAGAAGATACATCAATATAGAACCAGGTGGAAAGAACATGTAGAAGGAATGGAAGAATATCGCATTCCAAAACTGCTGTTAGACTACAAACCAACAGGCAAAAGAAACATTGTCAGAACAAAGAAAAAATGTGCTCAACAAATGTTTAATGCATGAGACCGGAACAAGCCTTTAGAGGCTTAAAAATTAATGATGATGAAAAACGAAAAATGTGTTACAGTTACATGACTTTCTCCATTTGTACAAGCTATGCTTAAAGGGCTTGTTTCTCTATCTACTTCATGCAAATCGAAATAAACATTTGCAGAAATTATTTAATGCTACTTTTCTTGCAGATGTGAAGGAAATATGGGAATATAGTAGGCTTTTAGTGACAGTTAAATGTTTTAAGATGTAAGATTTGAATCATCCACAACGAGCATTATTAAGGCTTCAGGTATGTCGAGTTTTCATCCATATCAAACCCATGGCCTTCTTCAGGAACGGAATGAACCATGGTGTGTTCCGTGCGGTCCATCATCCTGCTGACAGCTGTGTTTAATGGCTGGTTTCCAAATTGGACACAGTTGAAGCTCTATTGTAGTTCCCTGGGTGTAATTACGTTTATTAATTTAACACGGCTGATCACCCATGAAGTCATAATCAAAACTGTCTTAAGAGCTGCCTCTGAAATTCCGTTCCTATTTAAACATTAACATTATTATAAAATCGTTCACATCACAAAACACATGTATTTTGACATAAATATTGTTTATACAAGATCTAAATTTTTTATGTAGTAAGATTTTGTCTATCTCTTACGGCTTACCAGTTATTGAAACCACCCAGAACGAAGAGGACTTCTGAGGACATTCGCAGAAAATTCAAGATATACGTTTCATTTGTTATAACAACTTCTAAATAATGCAGTATTTTAATAAAAATCGTTAGTCAATTTTCAGAAAATCAAAATGCTGCAGAAATGTTGCATAAGATAGTCTGGAGTGGGGAGATTTTCTTGAAAATCTTCATGTCGCATCCTTTGGTGTTTAAAAGACTTTTCATTTTTGAGTTCATCGTCACGGGCGTATTTTATTGTTGATAATTTTTTAATGAATTTGGCTTCATTTTATAAATGTTTGCATTTTATCTTAATAATGCAATGAAATTTCAGGATAATTTTGCGATAAAGAATAAAAACAAAATGTATGCTTGGTTCATACAATAATCAACTTTGAAATTCATTTGAACTAAAAGATTAACTTATTTAAACAATATAAATATCGTATTATCCGTAACTAGTGTGAAAGAAATCTTTCACTGCCGTCTTTTGATGGTAGCCATAATACTTGAACAGATATATAAAAAATATATGAAGCTATAAAACTTCAAATTCAACGGAGTTGTTAGTTTATTCGGTCCAAAACTTTAATAGCTAACATAATTGCTGGTCACGTTTTAATAGTGTCATTGGGTAATACCGGAAGAAGAATTCTTATTACCTCCTTTGCTGCAGATGTTCTGTTCGACCTTGACATCTTAATGCAGCTGCAATAATAGATGGAATAGAAAAATCCAGTTTTACTAAGCTGCACATAGTTGCAAAATTCAATATAGCACAAAAGTACATATTATTTCCACTGAAATTCAGGAACCTGTTTAAACTTGCCAGTCCCCTTGATCACGCTCGCAAATTTGGTGTTTCGTGACGCAGGGAATCGTGGATTCGAGACCCCTTCGGCTGTGGGTGTTTGTATGAGTAAACACAGAAAAACAAGTAGAATACGACAGAAAAGTAGGAACAATATATTTACCAAATAATGATTTGAGGACCTGGGGAATCTCTTAGAAGAGACAGTATGGCAACTGGGTGAAAATAATGCTAATGGATTCATGAAAAGAGACAAATAGACTAGCTTTAAGAACAACTGTCTTTAGAACTATATAACATATTCACAATAATTAGGAATGGGAGAAATATAAAACAGCCTTCCTTAGGGTCATAAAGTACCATAATTTCCCAAAGGATTAAGGAGGGATGTATCATACTGAGAAACTGAATTTTACATGATGGATACAAATAACCAACTCGATTCTTTTCACTTGAATGGAAACTAATTTTAATGCGATAAAATGAATAGTAAAACTCTTCTTTAAGCACGACAAGAAAGAATAAGCAAAGATGGACAAAGAACAGTCAAGACAAGTGAATACAAGATTTGATTACGCCCTTTCTTGTGCAATTCTGACGTTTGAGCACTCTCGAGCCTCTGTTACTGTTACGAAAAATTTTCCATGTAAAGGGCGGGGCGGGGCTATTTTCTTCAAAATCTTCGTGTGACATCCTTGAAAGACATTAAACTTAAATACCAACTTTGGTTTTTAACCGATTTTTAGTTTTTGAGCTATGCTGTCCACAGACTGACACACAGACACACACACGAATCTTTTTCTAAAAATGATTTTTTTTTTTAATTCAGGGGGCCTCGAAACATATATTTCTAGTGAAATCTTGGCTTGGAATTTTTGGGTCGAATACGGTACTTGCCCTGTACTATACGTAGTAGAGAAGTTAAAAGTGATTTCTTACATTTATCAGAAAATACCTTTGTCATAGAATTAAGAGTGAATATTTTGGCGTTACGGACCAGGAGGCTGAATCACTCTCCTCTACTCTCCTCTCCCTACCCATCATTGCAATGTATGAACTAGAAGGAAAAGTGGCGCAGAGAAAGGAAAGTTTGTGTAGTTAACGTGTGGTGTGGTGTGTTGCAGGGCGACTCCAGCATGTCGGGCCTCGTGCGTATGGCCATCGACCGCTACGTCAACCTGGTCGACTCCATCAGCGGTAAGTACCTACCTCCAACATTCCTTAGATCATGTCCTCGCTAGCTAGGGAAACTTGCCTTAAAAACACTTCCTTTCCTCTAGCGGCAAGAGTTAGCGAAACTCTGCCTGTTTCTTCTTCTTCTTCTTCTTCTTCTTCTTCTTCTTCTTCTTCTTCTGCTTCTTCTTCTGCTTCTTCATCTTCTTCTTCTCCTCCTCCTCCTTCTTCTTGTTCTTCTTCCTCCTCCTCCTCCTCCTCTTCTTCCTCTCCTTCCTTCTTCTTCTTCTTCTTCTTCTTCTTCTTCTTCTTCTCCTCCTCCTTCTTCTGTAATCCAGGAATTAGGCTCACAGCCTCACTTCATCATTCCCATCTCTTCCTCTGTTGTCCAACATCTCCGCCCGGCTTAAGGACAGTGGCAGAGGAAGTGCGGGTAATATGTTGTTAGCTAATGCTGGATTTCTGACAATGAAGTCATTAATCCTCTTGCTCTCCAATATTTTTCACTGATGGATGGGGCACTAGAAGTGGCCGGGCATATTTGAAGGTGGTCTCGATCCATTTCCTCTTGCAGATCACATAGAGGACAGAGTGGTGAAGAATATATCCCAATTCTGTTCAAATGTTTTGCCAGACAATCATGTCCTGTAATCAACCTGAAGGTTACAACTGCTGTTTTTCGAGGATACTCAGGAATCACTGTTTCAATATTTGGTAGTTCCCATCTTTTATTTTTTGATTTTTCATAGTAATATTTTGCAATAATTTTTTTGAATTCAGAGTTGACAAATCTTTTAGCTGCATAAAATGGTAGATTAACTATAGATTTTTGTACACCGCTGGTACCCTTTTTTGCAAGAAAATCAGCTTTCTCATTACCACTCAGTCCACAGTGAGCCGGTATCCATTGGAAGACTAGGTGTTTTTGAAGTGCGGTTAGATGGGTAAGGATTTTCCAACATTCTATAATTGTTTGTTTTTTTGGTGACAACTTGGAGGTAATTGCTATAATTGCTGCCCTGGAATCTGAGAGAATAACTGCTTGATGAAAATGTGAAATTCTTTTAGGGCCATTTGAATTGTTTCAATTTCTCCATCAAAGTTAGTAGTTCCATAACTTAAAGATTTGTAATAGGAAAAGAGGTGACACGTGACTCCAAAATATAATATGGAATACCAGCTTTTATTTCTCCCATATATGAGTTAATAGTATCATCTCCTAAGAGGTTAACATCTGTATCCTTTGTAAACATACACATTACAAAAGTCATTGTTCTAAACTAAATTAAAATGTATTGGTTATATATAATTTTTATATATAATTTTTATAGTTAATTTAGATTATCCTTCTTATTTTATATCCAACGTATGTATATTGTGAAGCTATTTCAGTCCTATATGTTAGTATTATACATATTTTAACTGTCTTCTTTCAGTTTTCCCTTAGTCCTTCTGGTTTCCATCCTCTGTTCTTTTTGAAATCTTAACATTATTCAACTTATATATGTATTTTTTTTTCTGTGCATGGGTCATTTCTGAAATATATTGTTGACATGTCATATTTATAAAAGCTTTGTAATATTCGCATCACTTTTGATAAAACCACGTGGTATAACATTAACGTTGGCAGTTGTTTCTTATGCATCTTCACATACCAACTAAAATAAATACAGCTCTACTTTAAAATATATAAGTTTAGGTAATACCTTTATTTAAAATGTATGCATGCAGCTCCGATATATTCAGTTATTATTAACAGAGAGCTGCGTACTCCATTACATCACAGAATTATGTTAATTCCCAAACATTAGCTTTTAACTTCGGCGACTAGAGTGATGTCACGCATTGTTTACTCTTTTATTTTTATAACTTATTGGATATGATGTAACAAAACAAGTCTGAATGCCCCTCCTCTTACTTATAAATTCTTTATAATGTGGGTACGGCCTTTTCTCACAGTCAGGTTTTCTTTCACAGACTTGGATTGTGGACTGCCGCCTCTCTGTTCTTTGCGTATTTCTTTTTTACCTCCTACTACTCCTATAGGGTGGGACGTTATGCCTTGTTGCTCATATTCGGGAAGAACTTGATTCAAATCTCCTGACTACTTCGTTTTTTCCATACTTGTATAATTAATAGCTGGAATATCTGCCGATTCTTTCCTTTCATCTGATTTCTGTTGCATTTACCCTTTTCCTGGGCCTTTCAGGACTTTCCGCGACAAGGCATTAATGTCCAGTCGACCCTGGTGTGAATATTTTGAATAAAGCTTTATCTTCCTCTAGACTGTCAATTAATACGATACTCAATCCACGTCACAGAACCACACAATACAAGGACTGCAGCTATGTTAGTGACATTTCATTTTCTTCCCTTTGTTTCTTTGTTCCTTCAAATTGTAATTTCACTACAAATATATTTACCTCAATGTTTTTGTCTAATTTAAAGCATCATATCTTGGCTGGTATACACAGCTGCGGAATTGGCCAACATGATCTCCAATGCTACTTTGATGTAAATGTGCGGAATCACCTCAAAGTAGCATATCTAAGTTGATGGATTGGTAAAGGTGGACCAGTTCCATGGCCAGCACGGTCGCCAGGCCTTACACCTCTCGGTTATTTTCGTGGAGTTGTGTGAAGAGTAAGGTGAATGACACTCCTGTAACGTCAGTTCGAGTACATCGCAAATCTTCAAAGACAACCGCACATATTGGGTCACGTGCATGAGACTCAGCACCACCAATATGGACTCTGCAATGACGTAGGTGGTACACATGAACCGTTTGCCATATAGCAGCTCGATGTGGGGTTTATTGACAAAATGTGAACGTTCACCCATCTCAAGTCTTCGCAACAGCATCCAAACCGCCATTTCCAGACAGGGATTTCTTCTTAAAAGCCGATAAGTATGCCATTCCGCACAACGTTGTTGTATTTTCTTTTAGGAGACTGTAGGTGGCACTTATATGGTAAGGTTCTTTCGTTTCCTATTATTTTAAATATAATGGGTATTTTACCCTTTAAAGTCAACTTGTGTTATATAATTCCTCCTCCTTAATTATTTTCGGATTCTATATATCACTGAGATGGTTTAAATTATATAGGCTTATTAAAAATGAGCTCTTTGATTCTATATCAAACTGTAAATCACTGAATAGAGGAAAACTTTAAATGTATGATCCATCAACTTATATGGATTTATCTTGAGTACTATTTCTTGCACGACAATTGGGTATCGTGACACCCAGAACCCGAATTCTGATTGCATGCTGTCTTTATAATACTTCCATAATAGGCATTGTTAACTTCAACTTGTTGATTATGAAATACATAGGTATTTTTAGGTTATTTTTGATGATTTTATGCCATTTTCTATTTTAGAACCTTTTTTAAATTTTACTTCATTATTTTGTCATTTTCTTGCCCTTTGTGTCTTTAATTATTTTCATGAATTTACATTAATTATATGCATAATATTATATTTTTGATATTTCACATAACGATTACTTAAAAAAAACACTAGCATGTTCAATAGATAAATAAGAGCAGGAACTTTTACATCCTTTATTCGCATTCTTGGAAAAAATCACGTTCCTGTTTAATAGTTCGCCTGGAAAGGGAGGCTATTGCTAGGGGAGCGCATATAATTTAGATGCCGTTATGTATTTATGACCCAAACAAGGGATGATACAGGTCAGTTTTCCTTTTTGGATTAATGAGTGTGGATGTTCCTATGCCCTCATTAATTTCAGTTTAATGTGACTGGGTTACTCGACTACATTTAAAGAAAATAAAATTACAATTTGAGTGATTAGCATGCTAGCTTATAAATGCAGAGGTCCGGGTTTGATTCCCGGTGGAGGATGGGAAGTTTTCTTTAGCCAGAATTATTCCCCATCCTCACCAGAGTCTGGAAGCATGAGTGGGGGTATAAACACGCGCGCATGTGTGCGTGTGAATTTAATATTTACAAAGAAAAATCAATGTAAACAAACCCAAATATTGACACAAGAGTGAACAGGTTAGCATCATTCAGTTTTTTTTTTTTTTTTTTTTTTTTTTTTTTTTTTTTTTTTTTTTTTTTTTTTTGGTTAATTAACGTCCTCCAACATTGTGTCATATCGGACGAATGAATGAACTGAAATGGGTGAAATGATGCTCAAATGAGCCCGAGGTCCATGGAGCTTTAAGTTACCCGACATTCGTCTTCTCAGGGTAGGGAAAACCTCGGAAAAAAACCTTACCCGGATAACTTACCCTAAGCGAGATTCGAACTCGCGACCTCTTGAACGAGAGGCAGACACGCTGACCATCACGCTACCGAGGCGGGCTTCTCATTCAGTTGTTCCAAAGACAAAGCTGCCGAAGTCAATTTCTTTTGTAATTAGCTGCAGCAGAGTACAAGTTCAAATTTGGGAAATAAAACACAAATAGGCAAACACTATAATGGTGAGCAGGTTAAGATTCTTTGTTTACAAGCATTTGTGTCGTGTGCTGTATAGTAACCTTCAGTTACTTCATTATCGAGTTACACCAAGTGTTACAACAGAACCCGTTAAAGAACACGACTTCTACAAAAAGTATTTGCATATGCACAGTATTCGTTTTTAACGACTTTTAAACACGTAATGTGTGCGGTTCCCAAGATCTACACTTCTGTCCCACCTAAAGAGTTTATTGACTTATTTTATCACACACGTTTTAAAAACTATCAGATTTTTTATACTAACACGACTTCTTCCAATAACCAGATATAAGCATTTTTACCTTCTCTACTGGTAAGTAGGGGAAGTATTGTATTCCACCCAAAAATTCGATGTCGAAATTTCACCGCAAATATGTTTTCAGACTCCCTGAATCCAAAAAAGCATTTTTAGAAAAAGGTCCGTGTGTGTGTCTGTGGACAGCATAACTCAAAAACGAAAACTAGGTTAAAAGCCTAATTTGGTATTTAAGCTTAATGTCTTTCAAGGATGCGACACGAAGATTTTGAAGAAAATAGCCCCACCCTAAACTACCCTTTATGGAAAATTTTTCGAAAATTTTGATTTTCTTAAAAATGGCTCTAACGATTTTGATTAAAATGTCATATGCTTGAGATATTTTTATGACAAATGAAATTATATCTTGAATTTTCTGGCTATAGCCCCTGTAGTCGTATTTACTCTGGACGACTTTTGCATAACTGGTAAACCGTTAGAGATAGACCAAATCATACTATACAAAAAATGTAGATCTTGCTAAAATACACAATTTATGTCCGAATAAATTTTCCTGTAGGGTGAACCATTTCGGAGATATTCCTTGCTAAGTGTGTGAGTTTCGGGAAACTTAAAGCTTTCGTGAAATGGAACATCGTTGTTCATTTATTTATGTGTTAAGTGTGCAAAGAGAACGGGATCTCAAAGCTTTAAACAATTTGACTATCGCACAAAGTCTACTGTATTCTAATATTCCCCTTGTACCTACAAGGAAATAAACAATATGATAATTTGTACAAATGTTTATCTCAACTAACACGAAGAAGATATAGGAATAAGAGTTTGTCACAGTGCTTACTACAAGAGTAGAGAAAATCATGTGAGTGCAACACATCAGGTTTTTACTTATATGGTAGAGAATGTAAAAAATATCATTAAGCGGGTAGAGTACAAGTTTTAAGTTGGAGTGACCCCGAACACCTACAACTCTGAATACTAACAATACGGAAGAGAGCACATTGCACTCTTTGTTGTGAAGGCTGCAATTACTTGTTCATTCCTAAGTGTGTCATCACGACTCCGCTATTAATCTGGTGAAAGAACATATCGTAAACGTGCAGAGATGTGTTACTTCAGACCTCTGGGCAAGCATCAGGCGTTACACTTTGTTACATACATTAAAGATTGCTTTTAAAGCTCTCAAAATATTTATAATTACAGTACTTTTATTCTGGAAACAGTGTCTGAATTTATTTCTTATAGTTCTATGACGTATGGCCAAGTATGGAGGGGTACTTTAGTTATATTAACGTAGTATCATATCTGACGATGAATGAATGAAATAATGCTCAAATGAGCCCAATGTCACCAGAGCTTAAAGTTGCCCACCATTCATCTTCTCAGAATAAGGGAAAACAACGGTAAAAACAGTATTCGGATAATTCACCCTAACCGAGATTCGAAGTCGGGAACTCTTAGAGGTATCATCGTGGCGAAGAGGTTAGATTATTCGCCTCTTATCATAGCGGTCTGGGTTTGTCCCAAAAGACAACAGGTGGGATTTGTAGTGGACAAAGCGATGGAGGGGCGGGTTTACCCTAGGTTCTCCGGTTTCCCCCACCATCTCATTTCACTGGTGCTCCATGCATTATGAGTGCCTCCGCCTGGGAACTCTTGCATATTAGGCAGACACTAGTGAGGCGGATTCAGGAAGGGTACCTAACACCTGCTTCTTCACTTAGGGTCCCCCTGCGGCCTCTAGAGGGAGCAAAGGACCGCTGAATCAGAAGGAAGGACAGAGTAGAGGGTAGGGTCCCCACATTTATCAGGTTGAAAACACCTGCTGGCAGCTGGTACCACCGGTTCCCATCCCTCGAGGGATCTGGAATTCGGAGAGAACTCCTAAACCGGTGGACAGAAATTCGGCCCTTCTGAGGATTCGCCTAGTGACCCGGGGAAACCTCTGAAGAAACCCATCGATCAGGGAACCGAAACCACAACCTCCCAAACGCGAGTCACAAACTGCGCTACAAATGTTGTGTGACTTGGTCACTTTTTCGTATAACATATGCTCCTATTAAGAGCTAAAGCGTTTACCGGGAGCTCAGGTTAAGAATGTTGAACGCTTTCACGCACGGTAGCGTAAAATTAGTAAATTATAGTAGCAGCTTAAGAGGCTCATTCCAAACAACTTAGTTATTACATAAAAATAATTGTTAGGCTCCAGTGAAGTTGTTGCCAGGAGCTAAATTCCGCCCTTCACTAAAATGTGTGTAACTGTTGCTAATCTTCGCTTTTTGTTGGGAAAATATATGAGGCAGAATAAATGTGCTGCAAAAGATACAACACTCACTGATAAAACTTGTCTCATACAGACAATTCGGGGAATAATGGCTTCCAGGTCAGCAGTATCCAAACAAATGAGCTGAAATTTAATTTTAAAAAATGCAAAAATTACCTTTTAAGTATCTATGCTGTTTTTCTCTCTTGGAACGTTTTAAAATATGTTGGTTGTCATTTAAGTACTCGTGAGTAAAAGAATTAAAGCCCTACAGCGAATTTCAAAACTGGTGTATGAATTTACTGCACTTCTAAATTTCCCAAGATGACACAGAAAATTGTTAAATAATTATATTTAAAACTTAACCTTTTTTTAAGGATAAGAAGAATGAAAAAAAAAAAAAGGCTATATGTCTCTTATGCTTCAATATTTAAGTAGTATGTTACTATTTTTGCATAATATGGAGTTAGGTGCCGAGGTCGGGCGGTTAGAGCGTTCGCCTGCCACCTAGGCGGCCCGGGTTCGTCCCATGGTGGATCAAGCGGCGTCAGGGCTGGTTTTTTCCGGAGCAATTCCACCAATTGCTCCATAATCACCTTTCCAATCATCGAGCTCGCCTGAATTTCATATCATCCTCTTCCTCACTCTCATACTGACCACCCGCTTCCAGGTCTTCACTCTGTCCGGTCCATAGGTTCCTCTGCTCCCCGACAGGCGTCTGACCCTATGCACTGTCTAGTCCTAGGGGGTGTAAGTCCTATATAAGGAGAGGGCAAACAGGTGGAGCATTTGGCTATTTATTTTAATAAAGCATTTTAAAACGATTTTTTCTCCAAAACTATTAAAGTTATCCGTGTAGATACTGTTTTTTACCGTACTAATTTGTATTATCGAATCGATCAGCACGGAACCTAAAATAGTAAATAACAAAAGTGGATGTCAGCTACATAAACCCTGTATTATACTAAACAGTGTTAGATAAAAGCACAAGTTAGGATCTTCCTGTTCCGAAACATTTTAGAGTAGGAACAGCGAATCGTACAAAAGTCGATTCCTGCTCTAGCTGAACAGAAACCCACTGGGCAGGGCATAAAGCGAATGCGACGAACAAATAAATGAGCCTCAGAACATATGCCTCTAGACACTGTGAATCCAATTTCATTATTAGCGACTGTTGGGTATATGCTATATTCGAAGAGTTAAAATAAACATGAAAAAGTAAACATGTCCATCGAAATAATAAGCAAAAGGGAATAGGATAACAGGAAACTTAAAATGTGACTATGGTTGCCAACAACTGCTTATGTTGCATCGTGAACCAACAGTGTATGTTGAAATGCTGTTTGGTTTACAAAGCAAGTTTAGTTACAAATCTTTCTGGTAACTAATTATAGAAATTACCGCACTAATAACTAGCAAACAATGCGCGTGGAAAATTTCTAATACGAGTTATTAACGTACTGCAGGTGAAGCTGGAGTGAAAAACTGCTGGTGAGGGGCATTTTATTACATAACCTTCTTTACAATTTTTGGGGAATACCTGTAGACACGGATATGCTACTAATTTCAGCTTGTGTTGCTCGCTTTATGCCATGCTACTGACAAGTCGACACGTGGAGTAAGGCCACGTGTAACTTGCAGGTTTAACCTTCAGTTATTGTCATACTTGTCTAGGGATTCTTGTTTTATTTTAATATCTTTGTAACACATGCAGTTTAGGCTTTTATCGGCTTGTAATTGGTTAACAGGGGTATCAACTTGATCAATCTAACACAATGCTTGCTAAACTGGTGGTGTGAGAGGTATACAGGGGATACAGAAATCTTGGAATAAAAGAAATAATAAATACAGAAACCTCAGTATTATAACAGCAATTATATTAAATCATTGGAAACACTTATGCAATTCTTTTTTATAATGTTCCACTTAACGGCAGAGTTCAGTCGCTTTAGAGTATTTTTAAATATTTGGGATGATATTACTTTAGGTTATTTCATTATTCATACACACATTCGTACTCCCACTCATACTTCTTGGGGAATAATCCTGGCTAAAGAAAAATTCCTACCCTCCAGCCAGGAATCGAATCTGTAACCTGTGGATTTGAAACCTAAGAGTCCTAACCACCAGACCACAGAGACAGTGTTATGCAATTCTTGTGAGAATATAATCATCATTATCATCAATCATCATCATCAGCATCAGCTGATTACCTAATGAGGAACAATTTACTAATTTCAAATTACATATAAATTCATGCATGGAATATAGAGAATCACTGGTCGAATGGTTTTATAAAACGTTTGTTTTTACGCGTTAACAATTTAGTGAACACGGTGTCCCAGATTTATGTACACACTTTGAAGCGTTATTTCTCAGCAAAAAAATGAGACAAATACAAGTTTTATGTGTTCTATTCCCTAAACTTTCATAACCCCATGCATGTTCAATATGTCCACCTTCTGCCACGTTAGACACCCAGCAATGACGTCGAACAAAACAACATGCCGTTTGGATTGTTGCTAATGGAATTTCAGGAAGAAGGAAAATAGGCTGACCTTAAAACGAAGGGAACTAATTTCAGCCACAAACCATCGAAAGATTTAAAACACAACAATAAAGCGCTTCTAAAATTATGAGCCCCCAAATTTTTAGAATGCTGCAATCAATACCGACTAGATTTATTAAAATATACGCAGTTGTTTTCTATTTGTGTCCTCACCTAAGGCACAGGAGGTTATGAAGTTCAACCAAAACTTTAATAGGTATCGCTATTTCACTGAAAATGCTCATTTTTAGCTCCACTAAGCCAAACAGAAAGTGTTTCAGATAGAGAACAGAATGACTCAGAAGCGGAGTTGTAAAATATCAAATTGCTTAACTAATAAAACGACTCTAGTTTTAAACTTTTAGATCAACCTGATAGCTTCAACACCTTATTTTGCAAGTAAAACTCTCATATCTAAACATGCACAGCAAGAATCGTGAAATACATTAAACGAGCTGGAAGGAATGATAAGCACGCCATTATGAAAGCAAGGAAGCTGTAAAGATGAGATATCACAATCTTAGCTTTGAATTCTTCTCCTTAAAAAGTACGACAAGGAAACGGTTCCACTTCTAGTTTCTATATCTATAAAAGGATGACAATTGGTTTAGATGAAAAGGAAAACTGAATTATCAGAAATTAAATTTTTACAATCTTTGCTGGGCTGTGATTAGAGCCAGAATTGAACATGTTTAAGACTGTAGAAAGAATTATCCAAAACTATAATTGCAATCACATTGTTCAAAGGTAACATGAGGGGAAACAACCAAAGCTATTAACAAAGCATGACGAAAAACAGAAAAGGAATGGAGGAATACCAAGGAAATGGCGGAGATACGATTTTGATTAGAAACCGAATGGTTCGTTAGAAAAGTCGAAGCTTTAATATTCATTACATTGACTCTAATGATATTTCATAAAGAAAACATTTTCCGTTATTGTCAAATGCATCTTATCGTACTGTGACAAAATGACAAAGTCCAGTAACCTTGTCTTCTGTTATTTTATTTCTCTTCTAAAACTGAATCACAAAAACATAGTTCGCTTTTTTATCGTTAACACAATCTACAATTTGTAGTGACCTTGCAACTCAAGGCTGTTCTTATTTATGTAACTTTGATACAAAACGCTAATACTGCTCGACTGTTGACACAAACCTGACGATTCACTCACTAAAAACTGTTCCAACTCTGCCTTTCAACACTTGCCGGCTCCCTTCTGCAGCTCAGGCAAAGTGCCGGCGGACTCTCTGGAAAATGCACATTTTCTCGAAACTTCTCACAAACAAGCCGGCAGTCGAAAGTTTCGAACAGTCTAGAATCGGTCTTTGTACCTCTCTAGCTATTGTTTATAGTGCAGGCGTTGCCTAGCAACGTCAAGGTGTGAGGTAACTTGACCTTGAGCGTCTCTTACGGGTGACCAGCATCACAGTATTAAAAGTATCTAGATACAACAAATAAGGAAACAGGACTTCTTACAAAATAAATTCATCTATCAAATTTTGCGTTTTGTACTAAGCAAGCGGATAATCTCGCACTTTGAAAAAAAATAAACAAAAGTATTTCTTGCTGCACGTTCCATAGATCAAGACATATAAAACATGAATGTTAATGAAACTAGGTTTCATAAAATGTATCTATTGAGTTGGGAAAAAATGCTTCTCATGTTTTCAAAAGAAAAAGTTTTTGAAAAAATACTATACCTATTGGCTTATTAGAGTCCTATATTTATTATTTGGAGTATATGTGAGGTACATATGTCCAGATTTTTAAGGTCAAAGTTCCAGTTATTGAACGTCTGCACTCAGATTAATCATGTTGGAGTTTTCATTATGAGATAACTCTATTACGTAAAGGGAATATGGTTGCATCAAGCTTCTTTACATCCATCGACATGTCGGACAGCTCATTGAGAATGCACTACACTTAGAAGGTACTACTTCGGTCAGAATAACCTAGCTAATACATGCAGGTGTAAAAATAAATATTAAGTTTCGGTTCGGTAGGTTAAATCGTTTTGTAAAAATATTAATATTTTCGGCAATGTAAATGACCACGCTGAGCTGATGGTATTAGTCCTCGCACCTGCCAGCGGCCTGAATTGTATCCTACCGGCGTATGCTTCGAGGCCAGCACTGTCCTCAGATGTAAACAAAACAGTGCGTTTACCGTACCGCTGAGGTGGCCACTATCTTGGGCAAATGTTGTGCCCGCCAGGTGTGAATGATACTGAAATAATGTATCTGTTCAAGTAATAATGAAGATACAGTTATAAGGACCCTGCCCACCTATGCTCATACCTGGCGCATGAATATGTAGCCTGCCCTTCCCTTCCCCCTTCAGCTGACGGTCACCTTGGTGACGCCAAGCCATTCCTCCCCTAACCTCCCTCCAGCAGAATGTACCATGCGTTCAAACATCAAGGTGAGAACATGCGACAAGAAGTTTTTGAGTAGCCAGTGATGTTGCCACTTAGAAATTAAACTTTACATGACATTTTAACATTAAATTTTGGCTAAATCCATTTGAATTAAGGTAAAATGCCATTACAGCTTTCTTCGCACAATGATTGGCGACAGTTAATGAAATAAATCATTGATATCCATTCATCAGGAAGCTAGATGACTCCAAATATTTGACACAAATTATGTTTTTAGGGGATTATAATAATTGTATTGCACATATTTGTTACACTCATCATGCAGAATCCGTAGCTAGCGCATAGTCGAAGCAGTACTTTCCAACGTGGGCTTCAGATCAAAATACACCTGTGTAGCGGCCATATTTTCCAGTAGGCCACGGAGAAATGCTTTCATGGTTGAAGTACGATATTATGTAAAGTCTTCACATCATTATGAGCCAAAACTAGTACCACGGGTTTGTTACACAATCTCACATCTGATCATTTAAAATTCAGTGGGGTACAAATGCAAACAGGTTTTCTGGTATTTTGTATACATAGGTCCAAATTATTTAAGGTCCAATATCTTGTATTGATATTCCCATGTGTAATTGCTGTAATTATTTTGACACAATGGTCACATTTGCTGTTGGCGAATTAGTCAGATCTAAAGTTTTCTTTACTAGACAATGAATGCTGATAATTTCCTGAAATGTAACTTAACTTAGTGTATGTTTTCTGTTATAGAATTTGGTCTCAAATTATCGTGTAATAATAATTTATTTTAACAATTAGGCTTACATAAATATATCTCGTCAGTGTGACTTATTCCAAATACGTTTTATAAATATTTTGTTTTAACCAGTTTTACAACTTACTTTTGAAATCATTTGCAGGAGTAGTTTTCCTGTCATTTGGAAGCTTATTAAACATTACTATACCAACACGTAACACCTGTTACATATTTTTTATGTCCCATAAACATCGTCATATCGGCGGCTTTTAACCTCTTGGTTGGTTCCATAGCATTTGTATTTTCTCATAGTATGAAACCATAGCATCAATTTATCTATACATAGATAGGGTGTTAGTGGTATGACGAGGCAGATAAAGGTGAAAGAGATAACTGAACAGTATTGAATACATTATTTGCACAGTCTGGCAACAGAGTAAGACTGAAAGACCTAAAGTTTTATTTACTAATGCATATTCCTTTGCCATTCACACTTACAACGGGTGTAAGTTCAAAGCTGACCAGCCAACGCTCAAAAACTGGCACATAAGTTACACGTCTACATTCGCTAAAGTCGTCAGACCAAGATAATTGAACATCCCGCGTTGCTAGGGTACTGCTTTGTTGCACTTACTTGTGACATCATTCCGTGTCGTCATATTTTAAGAATTATCAGTCTCAAACTCGCTAAGAGAACCATTATAATTTGTCTCTTTTAACACTTTTGACCAAAGACATATATGACATAAATACAATTAAAATATACTCTTTACAACAATTATTTACAATCTTCCTGGTGATAAAAGATTGATTCTAGACAAACAGAATTAAACATACATTAAACTGAACATTTAAATTGTTCACTATAGGGGATGTATATACAAATGTTGTCTTAACCTCTCCATGTTAATTGTAGAAGTAAACGACAAAGGAATTGACATATTGGCAATCAAACATTCGATAATCTTTTTTATTTAGGTAACCATGCACTATAGACGAAAATGGTGGGCGTTTCTTTTGATGTGAAGAAGTCACTATTAGCCCTTTCATGCCTGGTGTGTGTTATAAGATACATAGGCTTTTTTTCCTATTTGTACTAGTTTTAACTTTTTTCTGCTATATTCTTGTTATGCTGTCTGTCACCAAATAAAAGAAAAGAAGCAAAATCCATGCAACCGCAGTGAAATGATACCCACGTGCCATCACACCGATTATTTTACGTGGGCCCTCCCCGTCCTTTACCACAGGCACATTTGAATGCGGTTGCCGAGACTCGAACTCACGACCTCAGGCTTTGAGTGCATGGCCAGTGCACTACGTTTTGCCTTAACGATCATGGCTATTCAAGACAGCAGGCTGAAGGTGTTCCAGACCGCCTAATCTAAACCGGTTTCGAATTAGAGGAAGAACGGCATAAGTAGCAAAATAATTCAGGCATGAAAGGGTTAAAGTCTGCGCACTCATGCTCCTAACGCCTTGTTTGAGACGATCTATACTTTCAGCATTCATATTTTACAAAGAAAAGCCTACTTTTTTTATTTATCACCATTGGTAAAAAATCTATTAATTCTGAATCAGTTTTGCAATACTTTACTGCAAGACCAGTTGTTTTCAGCTCACTTAGGATGCTGTTTACATTTAGAATGGTTATATTATTTGCATATGAAGATGGAGGAGTTAGAACTTGGGCCAAATCATTTATATTAAACAATAGGGGTCATAATATTGAGCCCTGATTTACTCTGAAAGAAACTAGTGCTGGTGAGAATAGTACACCATCAACCAAAACAGTTTAAACTCGCATTTTAAGTGAGATCTAATATTCCCTCTCCTTTCCTGTTATTCCATAACGTCTGCCAATGCCAAAACTCCACCTTTAATAAACATTTTGACTTTCTCTATTATGAATGTTGCGTCTATAACCTTATACACATAAAGATCATAATATAAAGAAGCATCTCCTTGAGAATTGTTCACCTTGGGAGGGCACGCAAAATGACTATTACAAATCGATTTAGCTTTTCCTGAAGTCAAGTTAATTGGGCGAGGAAGTCTAAGAAAGTGGGTGAAGCTATTGTGCGTAACTCTTCAAGGTCGCTGAGGTAACCCAAGTGGCACACTGGCCATGACTTTGTCCTCTTTGAGGTGCTCAATTGATCAACAGCAAATAACAGCATTAGCCCCTCCATCTTATTTCGGTAAATCGAATATATCTCATCCATTTTGGGTACTATGGTCATAACTTTTCTCACTCATTTGTTCTGGATGGGTTTGGTTCACATAAAATGGAATTAATCTTTCAAACGTGGAAGCTTCTGAAAGAAAACTTCCACTTCTGTTGTTAGGTGCTGACGATACCTTCAGCGCTAGGTCAAAGAATGACGCTGTAGGGATACAACTTAGACTGAACTCTTCCAAGACTAAAATAAGTGTTTGCGAAGAATTAAAAGTAGATGAACTAAATAACGTAATTAAGACAAACAAAGAAAATTGGAAGTTACACTTGGACAGAATTCCAAACAACAGAATACCCAAAGCAGCTATAAATTATAAGCCACAAGGTGAAAGGAAAACAGGGAGACCAAAGAAATGATGGCATGGGCAATTTGGAGCCGGAACGAGTTGAATGGCCAAGCCGTGAAGCAGAAGAACAAGAACTAGAACAAGAACAAGGAGAAGAAGAAGAAGAAGAAGAAGAAGAAGAAGAAGAAGAAGAAGAAGAAGAAGAAAATTTTATTGTGTGTGTAGAGTAAGGCAACCAAAAGTGTGAAATGACTTCTCCTGTTTTGATGAAAACAAATTATATATCTACTATTCCTCCTGATTCAAAATGCTTACGTCTTAATAAGTGCTTGAGATATACGGAGATTTAAAAATCTCATCCCAATGCAAACTGGTATCTGGAAGATTTGTGTGCCTAGCACTGTCTATTGAATTACATTGTATTTAATGTAATCAGAAGAAACACCGAAGCTATAATCTCAGAAATTCATAAAAGTGGCTCATGACTTTTGAACTAAATTTCAAGAGATACATTCTGAAACAGCGTTTAATAAACACCCTCCTTTTTCTCAAGAACTATTTAAAGGTTAAGTTTAAAAGATTCACATTTAAGATACTTTTTAATGTAACTAAGTATTATTATATTTATAAATTATGAACATAACACATTTAAAAGTATGTAGAACGTCCTATTAACATTCTAGGCTAACAGAAAATATTGTTAACAATATTATTAACTAAATATTGTTAGCGATACGGTTACGTTAATTGAGTAAGAATGGAATAAAACCACACAATTTACCTAAATAGGCAACATTATTTTGTTTACGCGTTGTCATCATGTAGCTGATCACGTTCCACCTCCAGTACTGCACCGCACTCCTTACACCTGGTGGGCAGAGGTGGGGGACGCTGAAATTCCATTTTTAAGTACCTTTAAAGGCAGTTAGAAACATCAAACTCAACATCTATTCTGTTTTAAATAATGCGATAGTGATACGCCAGAGTTAAGACTGTGTCTGCTTTTACAGAAGACGTTTCAAATTATTTAGTTAAAATATTTAAAGCAAAAGCTTTCATTCAATATTTCAGTATCACACATGGTAAGATTACTTGCAGGAAAGGAGAATATTTTGGCTACAACCAATCAAATAAGCGACAGAATTACTGTGCAGAATACACTCCAGGCGAATGGCCCGGTGAAAGTATGTCAGTTTTGGCAAATAGATTTGCAATTATCCATGGTCGCCCCATACAGGAATCCTGAGGCCAAAAGCCTTTCGTGGTAAACACCACACTATTATTGGAGAGATTTTAAATGGTCCATACCTCAGAATCAATCATAAAGCAGTATGAAATGAGATTAGAGCTGTTGGTGTGGGGAAATTAACTTCCCTCGAAGTTATACATTTGTTGGTTTTCTTACCCGCTCCAACAGTAAGGCCAACAAAGAAATTTCCTAGAAATGAAGTAAAAGAAAAATAAGTACTTCAACGACATTCAAATGTCATTAAGCCTGGATGTGAGTGTGTGTGCGTGCAACAAATAGGTGACCCATTACTGGCGACAGGAAAGACCATTCAAATAGAAGGCAGCATGTAATGTTTTCATGTTGAATGGGCAGTATCAATGGCACTACCGCTATTTCAGAAACAAAACAATAAAGGAAACTCAACACGCCTTTAAATCTGACAACTATTTAGCACTTCTGCACAGTGACAATCTAATCAACCGCTAGGATGATCCAAAATTAAGCTGATCGAAAAGGACAAAAATAATCTTCACGTATTTGCCTAAAATTAAATAATTTCGACGAAGTATTCGACACTGCTATGTGTTCTAAGTATATGTACATTCCGATCACGGTTTACACCCTCTGCCAACAGAGGTCATAGGCCAGTGGCACAGCTATCTCTAACTCTGGCGTAAACGCTGGCAGTATACCAGCTGTTTCTCGTGGTCAAGATTTATGTGCAAAACTGTTTTCCTGGTGGAACCATGCCCTCGATTACCTTTTAACACATTTTATGTTCCATTCTAAACTAACTACAGATAAGTTAGAAATTATTAGCAGCAATGCATTATGATGAAAGGCAAAAGTAATATTTCTTCCTGCTGTTAATGACAATTTTAAAGACATAAATGGAACATTGTTCGGGAAGAAAAATATTTTCGCTCTTATATATAGGCAAGTGACTGTAAGCAAAGCAATTATGTTATAAGACAAAATAGGTGTTCAAGCACTAACGGAGACTTCACGCGAGTCTGATGATAAACATCTGCATAAGTTTGCTAGGATTAATTTCCATTGATTGACTGTATAACTAGAAGCCTGAAACTTAAAACATAGTAAGTCACCACTGTGGTGTCACGTGTGGTTTACCGGAAAAAATGCGAGTGAGTTGAGAATTTAATGTTATTGTTAGTCACAGTAGCTCTGTGGTTAGAACAGCCGCACGGAAACCGGAAGATCTGTGGTTCAAATCCCGGCTATGGCATTGAATTTTTCAGTCTTATTCTACCCCTTTCCAACTTCATGATGATCACCTCAAAAAGTGACACACAATAACTACGAATACCTCGGAAACGGTTGATGCCACACAATTATTTGAAATAACTTGTGTATTATAAATATCTTTAATCAAAATGTTTAGAGCTATTATGAGACAATAAATAAGAACGAAAAATATTCCATGCAAAGGGTCATTTGGGTGTTAAAGAATACAGAAATGCATGTGTGTAATACAGGTATCATTTGCGTGTATTTATTGCACCAGCAAACATAGCATTCCTTGTTTGTGAGCTGAAAGCAGTAATTTCGTATGATGCACAATAATATTACGTCATCATGTATAATTTACTGCAAACCACAGAGGGCCGAAACATGCCAATTTGTGAAGCTCCTAAGGTGGTACTAAACAGTCCATTAGTATAAAGTGAAGGCTGGTGCATTACACGCTTGTTCACTGATTAATAGACTTGCAATGCTTGAAACCGATGCAGGAGCGCGTGTGTGCAGCCGAGCAAGTAGGAAGCAGTTTCTATAGGATAGGAATCATGAACGGAGAAAGACTTCGGTACTCAAGCACACATGAAGGTCTTTTGTACCTTTTTGAGGAAGGAATAAAGCCAAGAGCTAAGAAAGCGACCAGATCCGGGGCATCAGGTTCGGACGAACATGGGGCCCTAAATGTTTCTAGATGTCTATGTCGACTTTGACAGATATCACAGTTCCAAGATGTACATTATTTTTTCACGCTGCTGGTTCAACCTTGGTGTCATATAATTTTTCCCTCTCACTACTCGTTTAACTTTGGCAGTATTAAAGCTCCAATTTGTAATATCATTTTCCATCACTGACGTTCAACCTTAGCAGATAGTAAATTCCAATATGTAACATCGTTTTCCTCCCATTGTTTGTTCAATGGAGCTTCTGTTTCATATGCTCCTTCGTGATAAATTGAAGTTTACTGTGTATTTTGACACAAATTAAGGTCAATTAATTCGAAATCGATTTACTTTCATTCGATGTAGTATAGTTGTAGTTAAAATTACGTTTTGTTTTAATGAGATACAAATTAACGTACCTGAAAATACACTCAATGTGTTGTACTCACATGGCTTTCTCTACTCTTGTACTAACCATTCTTACAAACTCTTATTCCTATATCTCCTTCGTGTTAGTTGAGATAAACATTTGTACAAATTATCTTATTACTGGTTTTCTTACACGTACAATAGGAATATGGGAATACAGTAGGCTTTGAGCGAGTCAAATCTTTTAAAGTTTTCAAATTCCGTTCTCTTTGCGCAGTTAACATAAAAAATGAATAGCCATGTTCCATTTGACAGAAGTATGTTCTCCAAAACCTACACAAGTAACGAGGAATATATCCGAAATGGTTCACTCTACAAAAAAAATTATTTCGACATAAATTGTGTATTTTAGCAAGATCTACTTTTTTGTATAGTAAAATTTGGTCTATCTCTTACGGTTTACCAGCTATGCAAAAGTCGTCCAGAGTAAACAGGACTCCATGGGCTATAGTCAGAAAATTCAGGATATGTATTTCATTTGCCATAAAAATATCTCAAACATATGGCATTTTAATCAATATCGTTAGAGTCATTTTTGAAAAAATCAAAATTTTTTAAAAATGTTCAATGTAAAGGGTAGTTTAGGGTGAAGCAATTGTCTACAAAATCTTTGTGTCGTATCCTTGAAAGACATTAGACTTAAATACCAACTTTAGTTTTTAACCGACTTTTCGTTTTTGAGTTATGCTGTCCACAGGCTGACAGACACACGCGGGCCTTTTTCTAAAAATGCTTTTTTGCGGTTCAGGGGGTCTCAAAACATATGTTTCCGGTGAAATCTCGACATCGAATTTTTGGGTGGAATACAATACTTCCCCTATTTACCAGTAGAGAAAGTAAAAACGAACAACACTTTAATATTATAGTTACTACGAAATATAAAATAGTGTAAGAATATAACTCAAGACAGTAAATTTAGGAACACTTCAACATCATCATTTTTCTCGTCATAATCCCGAAGAGCTTCCATAAATAGCTTCTTTCAGTTTTATTTTCTGTTTGATAAATTCCTGGATTTAATTTCAAGAAAATATTTTCTCTTGTATTACTCGATTCTTATTGGAATATCAGGCGAACCTGGGCTCTACATAAGGCACCGTGTGGCAGCAACGCTACTGAAGCAAACAGATTGAGTATTTCTCTTGTGTCTGGTCATAATGGGTATACACATACTCGTTCTGTATATCGAGTGGGATACCGTTCGAGGTCTGATATATCCAATCCGCCCATTAACACGAGCTAATTTGTGTTCGAAGGCTGAATGATATAACCAAAACTCACTCGATGGACAGCTCTTAATATACTTTCAATGCGTGAAATAGCTTTACTCTCTTTGCACGCTCTAGCTTGTTTGATATATAACCATTCACCATCATCATACCATCATACACGTTTAGTGTATCACTAAGCTGTTCCGACCTCACGGCCAAAGAAGAAACTCCTGGTCTCTCCATTTCGGATATGTCCATCCTATGCTCTTTTCAGTCTTAGATTGTACTCCAAAATCGTATTGGTATTCTTGACTACTCTATCCGTTGTAAAGGTTCTTTACAGTTGTTTCTATTTCCTGCAATTTTATTTTTTAATCTAAAATCTTTTCACATAACCTATTGTTTGTGCTTTTCTTTTTATCTACTCTATGTACTATATCCCCTGATATATTTTATGCACAATTTCGTTTTTCTCTCTCTGCAGTTCAGTATTTACCCCTACGAAACTTTTCAATTATTAAGCTTCTTTTATGCACAATTGTTGTTTTTAGATTTATCCAGGTGGTAGCACTGCTGCTTTCATATGTTAACATTGGATACTGTTGTGCATTTACCAGACCATTGTTAGTGATATTTGTCATTGTTGCCGTGCTTAGTTTGTGTAATATTCTGCTTAGAAATATGACTTTGATGTGAGTTACGTGCGCTAAAGTTTATAGCGAGAAACAAGTACTAGAAGGTTTAGGAAAAGAAGACGAATTTACTTTGAGTGATGCAAGTGATGCTGAAAATAATATTGCAAGTGAGGAATCATTGACTCTGAAAACAACTGAAATATTTTTCAGTTTACTATATGTCATATATGTTTTGAAAATAAGTAATTGGGCTCATAAATGACCCCATATACTCTGTTCATCAAGAGATTAGAGGAGACGTAAACAAAGCCACGTGCGTTTTGACCAAAGCACGCCCTCTTGACGCTTTCGCCGTGTAAATAGTCCCTTGAAGAAATACTGTTACTAAGGTCTGAAATCTCACTTAATGTTTGCTAAAGCATAAACTAAGTGTACTAAGCGTAGTTAAAATGTAAGAATACGCAGTTAAGTGAATCTGTAGCCAGCCTAATTGATTCTGCGCGCGCATTATTCAGTGTAAAAGTAACATGGCGGAACAAGTGAGTGTTGTGAAACATAAGTGCGGCAAACCGTTGGGAAGTGGTGAAAAGACAACAATATTGAACGTGTTTAACAAGGTCTGTGAGAAATATCCCGAACTTGCTATCGAAGACGTGAAGAAATTAACATATGAGTTTACCGGTGTGTCAGTTGCAAGTATTTACACCACACGCAAAGAAAAATCGTCAGTCGGTGAAGATCCCGGCAAAAAGCGACCACGTGCCAGATAAATGGTGGATGTAGTTTGCGACGAATTTGTGAGATCTGCAATCCGCCGAAAAGTTCACCACTTCTTTGTTAACAATGAACATCCACCTTAAACAAAGTGCTGTTGGCAGTTAACTCTGATCCCGATCTTCCAGATTTAAAACGAACTTCCCTCCACAAGCTGCTTCTGGAGATTGGTTTCGAGATTGTGAGTAGGAAATGAAAAAGTGTTATTGTGGACAGAGATGACGTAAGTAGCAGTTAATTTCCATGTGCTACATGTTATTTGGATCAAGTAAATATATCCTTTAGTAGTGTAAAATGCATATTATACCTACGCGTAGTGGTAGGTAACTGTGTTGCGTCATTGTGAATGCACATGGCCGCGGAGTGATACAAACCGGTGCTTTGTTTACATCTCCTCTAATCTCTAGATGAACAGAGTATAGGTACAGGTTATATTTGATTCTGGAAGAAACAGGGTACAAGTGCTATTTATTAGTTGTATACTCTATTGTGTAAATAATGTTGTAGAGGTTATGTATGCATGTCGTAATATTGCAATACCTTCACAACCTTTAATGAGATTTCTGTGTGTATGTTTCAGATCCCCGGGTAAACGATTGGCCGCTGATGGATAGTCCGATGCCAACGTTAGCCATGATAGTCGCGTACCTGTATATTGTTGTAATCCTGGGCCCCCGTCTCATGGCCAACAGGAAACCTTTCCAACTCAAGGGCGTCCTCATCGGTTACAATGCCGTGCAGGTCATCTTCAGTCTCGTCATGCTCTGGGAGGTGAGTTAGTGCACCACATTCAAAGTAAACTAATTTGACATCAGAACAGTCCAGCAGCCATTTTGGTACGAATAGAAACAAAAACTCTATAGTCCCTATCGATAGTAGCTTCTCTGTTGTTTTTCTGTAGCTGGTCGCTTATAGTACAAGAATAAGTTGGAGATATAAGCATGCTGAAGGATTATTTACCCATCTGTGAATACTTTAGAATCCACAATTTCAGTTCAATTAATTTGAAATGTACAGCAATTGGGATTTAATTTGAAGTGAATTTTAAAATTTATTACACAAATATTAATTGCTTAATTCCTTTTTATAGTTTTGAAAAACTACTTCAATAATTTTAATAAATATACTAGCTGAAACATCCGGCGTTGCTCTTGGTTTGATGTTTTATCCCTACACCTTTTAGACTTAGATTGCACTTGCGCAATAGCCTTGTGTTTCTTTGGAGACATCTAAATATTATTACTTAACAGCCTTAACCCTTATGCAGTCACGCGTGTTTTCATAACGTTACCAGTCACGCGGGGTGTTCTGGGCACCCCAAACAAAAGCGGCTTTTGTTTGTTTCTGGTATTCTTTCTTCTGCACTATTAATTTAAGCAATTACGTATATCAGTAAATATTTATTGTGTCAACTTTCAATTAATATTTATTAGAAATATGAATTCTCTTCTATTTAGAATATAATAAAAAGAAAGATTATTAATAATATTAATAATTACACTTTTATGTTTTCCTAGCTTTTAAATGATTTATAAACTCTGGACTTGTTATAATCTCAGACTTTCTGAATTTCCTTTGAATTTGCGGTTTACCTTTAATGTCCAGGGGAGCTATTGGAGAAGGACTTACGTGTTCGAAGTTGCAGAAGTTGGAGTTTTACCTTCTCATGTTGTTGGGTTGTTTTGGGTTTCTAAGCACATTAACAAAAGTGCATCTTATGGTTTTATTATACTATAATTTTATAAGGAGGTATACAAAGTGGCATTGATTTGTAGCAAAAGTAGAAGGAGAAGAGTTTGAAATTGCTATGGAGTATACGTAAGTGCAAAGCAGAATTTGCTGGAAGGCAAAGCTAAGTACCGCACCACTTTCTCTGCACGTTACCATACCATCTTCAACCTGGCAATGACATTGCAAGGCCAGAAAAACGGTAAAGATGGGTAGAAAGTTCTTTCTTTCCGCGGTTCCTATTCACCTTGGCTTATATATGTGTTTCCAACAAGTCATGCAGTTTACAGTGTTTATTTACAAACAAGCATGGGAAAACAGGTTGAAACAATGGTGAATTCTATGAACAATGCCAGGCATGTCCACGTGTCGGCGAGCCGGTAAGAAGCGGCCTTCAAATGAACAGGTTGACCTTGAGAGAAAGACCCCCCCAGGTGAAAGTTAGTCTCGATGTCTGCTCTCGGAAACGGAAGTGGGTCAGAGCCAGGCCTAAAGTAGTTGAGTCATCCTAATTAGTTACCCCAAAGTGGCAGATGACATAGCATTTTCGTGTGTCTGGAGGAAACTTCAATCTCAAGTTACTGCACTACTTCCTTCATTTGGAAGTGGATTCTGAGACAAATCATTGAAGAAGCATTAAGGATATGGTCAAATTTAGTCCAACATGCCAAGGGAACATTGTTAAAAAATCTAATGTGTTGCACTCACATGACTTTCTCTACTCTTGTACTAACCATTCTTACAAACTCTTATTCCTATATCTTCTTTCTTGATAGTTGAGATAAACATTTGTACAAATGATCTTATTGCTTATTTCCTTGTAGGTGCAAGGGGAATATTAGAATACAGTAGGCTTTGTGCGATAGTAAAATGTTTGAGATTCTGTTGTCTTTGCACACTTATATATATATAAAAAAAATGAACAACGATGATCCATTTCACGAAAGTTCTAAGTTTTCCGAAACTCACACACATAACAAGGCATATCTCCGAAATGGTTCACCCTACAAGAAAATTTATTGAGATATAAATTGTGTATTTTACCAAGATCTACATTTTTTGTATAGTATGATTTGGTCTATCTCTAACGATTTACCAGTTATGCAAAAGTCGTTCAGAGTAAATACGACTACAGGGGCTATAGCCAGAAAATTCAAGATATACATTTCATTTGTCATCAAAATATCTCAAACATATGACATTTTAATCAAAATCGTTAGAGCCATTTTCAAGAAAATAAAAATTTTCGAAAAATTTTCCATGTAAAGGGTAGTTTAGGGTAGAGCTATTTTCTTCAAAATCTTCGTGTCGCATCCTTGAAAAACATTAAATTTAAATACCAACTTTGGTTTTTAACCGACTTTTCGTTTTTGAGTTATGCTGTCCACAGACTGACTGACACACTCAAAGACACACACACGGACCTTTTTCTAAAAATGCTTTTTTTGGATTCAGGGGGCCTCAAAACATGTATTTCCGGTGAAATCTCGAAATCGAATTTTTGGTTGGAGTACAATACTTCCCCTACTTACCAGTAGAGAAAGTAAAAATTAATATGACAATGAACTTGTGGTGACGCTATTGCAAAATAGTAAATAAGACAGAGCAAAGATTTAGGTAATGTAATATTATATTTTGAATTTAAGGGGAGTCAAAATGACCTGTTTTCCATGTTAATTGATGACCCATTATCTAGGAAACTAAGCAAGATAATTAATTTAAAATTTCAAGCCATGTTCGGTAGTACAGTTGCAGTTGACTGATGAAACAAAATCAACTTTTTTCCATCAGAGACAAATTATGATTTTTTTAATATAATGCCCAAATATTTATTAAACAAGAATGGTTTTTGGCTGGCGCCGTACCTCAGTCGATAGAGCACCTTCCTGCTGTTTAAGGGGTCCCGGATTCTATTTTCCCCAGTCAAGAATATTCCTGATCTACCTTAGAATCTGGAACAATGAATGAAGTGATTGTGTGTGTGCGAATTTAATGTTTAAAGTCCCTAAATACCAAAATCCCACTGTTAAACGAGTACCACTATTGCCTATAGGCAATGTGTTCCTCAGGAAACGCCGCCAATATGACCTTTGTGGTTAAAGGAGGGATATAAATGGAACAACAACAAACTTATTTTTAAATTTAAAATGCCTCTGTCAGATTCTTAAAACCCATTTTTATTAAAATAAATATTATTTAGCAGCTAATGTGTGATACAAATTTCAGAATTTTATACTAATAAGTTCAGAGGCAATTGGTTGCTTCTTCAGAAATTTTAGTTTAACAATACGAGAAAGCCTGGAACCTATATGAAGATTATTTTCAATAATAAATCATTTTAAACTATTTACCATTAACGTACTTGTATAGAAGTTATACTACAATGAGCGAAATTCTGCTAGTAAATTTTGTATTTGGAAAAACAAATCACAAAGTTCACCATTTGTGCTACCCTAACATTTCTTATAATAATTCGTAGGATATCGTCCCTATACCTTATCGCCTGGCCACTGCGTCCTACAGCCGCAGGCAAGACCACGGAAAAATGCAGGATAGGGGTGGTGGGGGTCAGCGCGCCGACTCCTCCGATATTTACTACTATCTATTCATTCTAAGGTTGATCCGCGCGAAACTGAACCCAGGTGGCCAGTGCACAGTTATAATGTATCCTTCCGCCATTCGCGCCAGAAATACTGTCACAACCACGTGGTGAGTGCATGCGATACGTAACAGAAAGGATACGATCCCTTATTCCATCAATTTAAAGAGTGACTAACATGTAACTAGAGACGATAAGAATGATAGTCACAACAAAATAAACGATGCACATGTTATAATTATTATTTTTCTTTGCGAGCACGATTTATACTGGTACTCGAAACACCGGTGAACTCAGAAGGTAATTTCGCTACTTCTTTGACGGGGACAGTTGGATATTTCTCACACAACTTATAATACACGTTCAACACTAGATATTGTTTTTTTCAGCACTAGTCAATGGTTTTCCCGCGTTATATTTTACATAAGTCGACGAAGACGCAAGAGTAAGTTCACCGCGGCCGTCCGCCATGATTCTAAATAGAAACTGCTGGCTGTAAACAATACTCGGATATTAGGTACTCACACGAGTTGCATGTTGGGACTTGTAGTTCTGTTTATCAGTATACATCAGCGTTAATTAACCTCTTAGATATTTGTGTAGAATATTACATCATTTAACCATAAATTTATTCTAAAACTCAGATTACTAGCATGGGACTACTTCCCTGCACGCATTGTTACCCTGTCGTACCACGGTGCACTGGTCACATGGGTTTGTTTTGACGCGGACAAACCTAAGACTGAACTTGGTTTAGTTGAGCTTTTAGAGACGCTACTTTTCCCAGTTGGCATCACGAGACTGAGTGCGCCCCAGTGGGGAACAATTCCCACGCCGCTGCTGAGATCCAACTTTGAGTTCCCCTCGCCAGAGGCAGTCGCTCCCTAACAAGACAACGGTATATCTGAGCACATTCCAAAAGTGGGCGGTCATTATGGCGAAGGATGGCGACTAAGTTGGTGGTCGGTCCAAGGGAATCGACGCCCTTTCACTCAAGAAGGCCAAACCAACTGTTAGGAAACTGTTGTACAACATACCTTAGGTACCACTTAAGAAAATACACCACACGTCATCTTAATCATTTCCCAGAAAGGGGTTGCTCTGTAATGGAAAGTGAAGTCCAAATATCTAATATCTGTGAGTGCAACACATCAGATTTTTTATCTTGGAGCCGAGCCTTTCTGTAGACCTGTATATCGTTGGGAAACAAAGGCATACAGTATATATTCCCTCTTCAGCGGTGCGCTTTGATGCAATAGGCTCCTATAAATCAACGCATTGTCAAAAACAGACGTGTACTTTATTTCCAGCTATGATTAATTCAACTGATCTTAAAGAGCACTGCATTCACTTGTTGCCCGTTTGTGTACATACAAAACTTGTTAGTAGAATGCCTTAGCAAGTGGTTTAAAAACATTTTGATGGATTGCAACATTAGCAATATCTGAATGATCTTGTCTTCCGTGTTGGGTAGGCATGTTCGCCTTCGCCAGTTACGCAAGCCCGTGTTTTAGTTCATGCAACCAGTCATTCTTCCAGAACAGCACGGTAAATAAGTACACAAACTTTGGCGTTTTTGGGATAGCCTATAAAGGGATCGGTAAATGGCATATGAATGGAATGCACCTATTATTTACGTAGCCTATAGCTTTGTGAAATGTTATGAAAGGAGATTAATGTTTCTACTACTCCTATAATTTTCTTTCTTCTCTTCCTTTTATTGGCAATGTTTTAACCACGTATTTTTGTTTAGTAAGATTTCGTGTAACTCTGGAATTTACCAATTATACAAAAGTGATTCATATCAAGCCTAACCTAAGATCTTGTCTATGGAGATATCGGCTGCCAATGTTTTGGAAGAAGAAAAGTTGGTTGTGAACAGATAGTGGCTTTTCCTTATTCCCCATTTCCCTTGAGCAAGGAAGCATGAATGTCACTGTGTTGTGAATTTAATATAATAATCAAAACTAATACAAACCTAAAGATTAACGCCACGGTAAGGGACTGTGCTGTTGAAAATATTTCCAAAGTTAAAAAGCCACCGATATCACATTACATGTTAAAGGTGGCATATATATGTATATAAATGAAACAGTTAAAATAAAAATAAAAACAATTGGCAGACAGGTATACCTAATCAGTGGCTATCACCAAACTCCTCATTTCATATTATGAGTTAAATGAAATGCTGTACAATTCAAAATATAATGACAATTCAAAACAAATGACTGGAAATATACAAAATCATAACAGAGGCCATTAGTGAAATACATGAAGCGTTTACAGTGAACGCTCTCGGGAAGAAATTAAATGAATTGACAAGCCAATATTTAGTAGAAAACACTTTTTTCTTTGATTTCTTGTTTAGTATTAAAACATTAACCAATTGCACATTTACAGCACGTGCTCTTAACTATTGGATATCCATTTTAAAACTGTGATAACACATATGACAGAAGGTTTATCATATTGAAATATACTTAAATGAGAACACATCGTATTATCAAAGCTTTGTCGCATTCAATGACACAGAAATGCGATTGTATAATACACGTAGTTAATCTAATGTTTTAAGACTAAAATCTACATTCTGTAGAATGTGGTTGATCTTTCGTTATTCGCGGAACATGTGTTTGTGGCCAGTGTTACCTACTGCGTAACAATAATTATTACAGAATTATTGCTCCTTGTCGTAAACCACTGGGTGAGATGAAAGTGTAAGTAACAAACTTGTTCTGCCATATCGGGAAAAAGAACTCAGCCGGTAATTCATACATATGTATGGACAGCGCCTGTATGAATTCCTCTCTGCGTAAACAGTCAGGCACGGAGAGCATTGTTTGGGAATTAGCAAAACATTTGCATGAAGGAAATATTTGTTTTCTTAACAATACATCATATTTCATCTTGAAATGTAGAAAATCCAAAAGCAAAGTACAAAAACCCATATGTAATACTATTTGGGGAACATTAATACTTCATTCATGGCCCATTCACCTGAAAATGTTAATTTAAACTCATTCTTAACTAAACAATGGGTGGAATGTTTTAAACATTTTGTTCGAACGATTTTTACTGGTAATGGCTGAACAGATGGCTCACAGCAAATAGGGGAGAGGGAGTTTTATCTGGAATATTCATTCTCAACCAGAGCAACCTATTATTATGTACCATATATAGCATTGCTCTTAGGACAAGTTAATTTAGTAATGAATTCTTTCTGCATGATGGCTAGCAGCAATCACTATGTTAGTTTTTAAATCATGTCATTACCTCATATAACTAACACAAGCTTTAGCCAAAAATGGTCTTGGTTTTTAGGAAATATTTAAGAACGCACTGAATTGATTTATGAACAATGAGGAAACGAAACCCGTGTGACTTGTGGAATGAATGGAGTGCATTTTACAGGCTGAGATACAGCCTGAGTTAGAAGAATGTAGAAAACGTTCAGACACTCCAGATCATCCGTTTGAGAATCAGGTATCCATTGTTCTAATTTGGGCACAAGAGTTATGCAAAAGAATTAGTATTCCCCTCATTTATACGCGTATTATATGACGTGTAAGTACTAGCCCAAGGGATATGGGAGCTAAGCCAGCCTCCAATGGTGTGTTTCTAACTGGGAAAATGCAGAAAGCTTGCCCTCTACCATCTGCTCTATTGTGGCAAAGTTCCTGCCGCCATTCGGATCCATTCGCCTCATCCATCTCTCCTGGGGGTGCCCCGTCAGGGGCATGTGCACAAAGGTCGCCTTTCGGTCGAGGTACTAACTTCCCCTCCGCAATTTGTCATTGAGTCATCGGCAAGTATAGCCATATATATCAAAACTAAACAATGTATATTAGCTTGTCTTATTTCATTTACACAATATGCAAACCACGCACTACATATATTTGCGAGGACTATGCACGGTTGATCGAGGAGATTGTTCTACAAGAGTGTTAATGACGATGACGCAGCAAGAATCCTGTCTATGAGATTCAGCATAGTCATGCTGTTTAACCGTAGCAACATCCATTGTTCCTGTAATTTAGGTCATCACAGAGTGCACCTTGCAAAAATATCAAGATGTTGAAAGAAAGTGCAGTATCATTAGCGGGCACTAAATAAACAATAAAGCCTTATCCTAAAAAAGGACACCTGTTGACATTTATTCCCTGAATGTCAAGACAAGTTTTATTATACCACAGCTTCGTGTGTTCTGGATGACGGAGAGTCGCAGATCTACGCTTCAAATTAGACACATCCTAACGGTGTGCGTTATCTACGATGACAACTAAAAGTATTATAATAGAACAATTTAGAAAATCTTGGAGTTTCACAAGTACCTGATAAACACTACGACGACGGCCATGGCTGCACACCTCAAAGACGCTCAAGGTGAATGTACCTCACACCACTGGGCAGCCGTGCGCCTCAAAATGAAGCTACCTCACATCACTAAGTACGTGGCCCGATGACTATGAGCGCAGCACAACAAAGCGATTCCAGACAGCTCGAAAAACTTTCGACTGCCGGCTTATGAGATGTTCGGGAAAAGGTGCATTTTCCAGAGAATTTACCAACACTTGACCTGGGCTATGAGATTGAGTGAGCGAGCCAGTGTTAGAGCACTTCCTCAGAGTTGAGCATTGTGTGGAATTTTGGCACTTAGTTTTAAGTGTGTTGTGTAGAGTCATTGTATAAAGTCATCATGCACTAGCTTCACAATCATTTCTTCATTTATTTACAGGTTTTAAACTAAATAGAAGGGTGGATCGAAAAATAGCTCACTATCATTTTTGTTTTTAAATTTGGTTGGTAAAAAATGCACAAATGAACTGATATATTTTAACTAGTTTTCTATATAGTCCCCAACTTTCTCAACACAATTCTCCCTTTGTGACACCGGTTAGATTATGCCCTAGAAGTAGATTCTGTCGGAGTATAGCCTCTGTGAACTTTTGATTTCACTTCTGCGCCTTTGCAAAGCGTTTATCGGAGACTAAACAGATAAAAGTCTGACAGTGTAAGCTCTGGACTGTATGCTGCGTGCATCTTTAGTTAATTTTCAATATTGCACGTTCCTGTGAATTTCTATCGCCCACAAAATCAAACAATACTTTGCTGTTGTTCACAAACGAACGTAACATGCGCGCCATGCTGAGTAGTTCACACTTCTCTCACTAGAGCTACACTACACATGAAAACAAAAGAAGGAAAACTTCAAGGTATATCTTGGCAGGAAAAAGTTATGCGTTGTTTTCCGATTCATCCTCATAATTTGCTTCTAATTTACTCTTTTTCTATACTTAAGTATCAATTAGAGAAATACATTTTTGCAACTTTTTAAAGAGTAATTATTTCGCATGCAGCAATTATGCGATACATGTTCACCTTCCAGGTTTTCGTGTCCTTTACCTTAGACGTATAATTAAAACGGCACACTTGCCTAAGATATGCAATTAACTCGCATGAAAGCCGCTTTGCATGACTACATGCGTGTGTTCATATTTATTCTGAGTTTCACAAAGTAGATATCGTTTATCTTTAGCACTTACTTCAATATTTAATTTGCAAATTCACTGCAGGTGAAGACAGGGCAGGGTGCAAAAACCTGACATGAAACAAAAAACGGTCAGGTGCCAAAACTTGATGCGTGTATGTTAACTTCTTGTAGAAAATCCCCATAACTGTTCACATGTTTCTGCCATTGAACATAGGACTTCTCAGTAAGCTTGGACAATGTTCCCAAAAATTACGAGTCTACTTGAAAGAAACATTTGTACCACAGTTTAAAACATGCTTAAAGAAACCTTTAAAGGTGTGAATTTGACATACATTTATATATTTATTTTGTTTATTTTCAGCACCTTATGAGTGGTTGGTTACTCGATTACAGCTACAAATGCCAGCCAGTAGACTACTCGCATAATCCTACAGCGTTACGGGTGAGTAAATACTTTTAATTTCTAAACAAGTCCAATTTTGTGATATAACAGCTGTTTGTTATAGTAAGGCTGTCATAAAATTAAGCACTGAAATCAACAATAATAAATATAGTAACTATTCAGACAGGGAGCCTGAAAGATTTTAATGTGCATATAAAATATTTCACCTATAATCGCTCCACCGTTAGATCCGCACTTGATGTAAACACAAGCCATCAGTAACGAACTCGCAATACGCCGAAACCAAAGCATTCCATAAAATATAGTACCTTAAATATCGGCGATTATCTGTGAGTTTTCAAGATGTACGATAACCCTGGAGACTAGTTAAATGTAACGCGATATTTCTAAAATTCCTGAGTAAATGTCGTTCTGTTGCAACATAAATATGAGGTATGAGTCCACGTGGTGTTTGTTCTGTGTTAGTTGCACGTGATAACATCAGGTTATCGCGGAGGGATACAAGATGCGGTTCTAAGGCTGGATGGAGTATAAATGAATGTATTCATTATTTCTCACTAATAAATGGCTAAATTTTGAATCTAAACTTGTGTATTTGTTAAACATATCTAAGTATGTTTAATGGGAATCAATGCAAAAGAGACTATACGAAACTCACACAATTTGAATTTATACGCTGTATTAGATGGCATTAAAATTAGGTTCTCTTTGTAAGACCAAGAGATAAAAAAGAGAATAAGCATTAAGTATTGCCAAATTCAAACAAAAATGATAAGAGCATATCGGAACTGGTTCACTCAAAAGAAAAATGAAGTATTTGACATAAATTGCGTCTGTTAACGAGATGCAGATTATTTAGTAAGCTTGGTCTGACTCTTACGTTTACCATTTATGCAAAAATCGTCCAGAATAAACAGGTGTTCTGAGGATATTCCCAGAAAATTCAAGTTATGACTTAGAAACTGCCATGGAATCGCCTGCTTGTGTCGGTCATTGGATACTGACTGGCTGGGAGTGTACACGCCACAGGCGTGATTCACCCTCCGACTAAAAGAGGAGGTGAGGAATTGGAGCTAATTTCGTAAGCATATCCAAAGGTACAGGTTGGACATCGCTGATCATGACTATAAGTGAAAAGTGAAAAGCGGGTTAATGGCTACCAACAAGCATTGACTCTCGGAAGTCCATAAAAGGGCAGAACAAATGGAAAAGGAATCAGAAATAAGAAATAGAACTAACAATAAAATACTTAAAAGAAATAGGGAATCACAGAAGGAGGAAAATCAACAAGATTATCCAGCAGGGATGTTCTAGAGAACCGCAGAAAGACACACTTTTCTTTAAAGCCAATTATGCGTAATTTAAAATTTATCAAACTTCTGTGCGCGTTTCTTCAAAACTACTGAACTTATTTTACTGAAATTTTTACCATAATTGAAAAAAAATGTTATACAAATTTAGCCTATTATTTTACGAAAAATACAAAATGCAAGAGTTAAAAAATATTTGTACAAAACAAAACTTAAAACATTACCAAAACAATTAAGCAAATTTAGATTACGAATTATAAATTGATATACCCTAAAATAATTGAGGAATATGCTTGAATATTGCTGAAAAAAATTAACCAAAAGTATTAGATACTCCATATTTTTACTTTCTCTACTGGTAATTAGGGGAAGTATTGTATTCCACCCAAAAATTCGATGTCGAGATTTCACCGGAAACATGTGTTTTGAGACCCCCTGAATCCAAAAAAAGCATTTTTAGAAAAAGGTCCGGGTGTGTCTGTGTGTCGGTCTGTGTGTCTGTCTGTCAGTCTGTGGACAGCATAGCTCAAAAACGAAAAGTCGGTTAAAAACCAAAGTTGGTATTTAAGTTTAATGTCTTTCAAGGATGCAACACGAAGATTTTGAAGAAAATAGCGCCACTCTAAACTACCCTTTATATGGAAAATTTTGATTTTCTTGAAAGTGGCTCTAACGATTTTGATTAAAATGTCATATGTTTGAGATATTTTGATGACAAATGAAATGTATATCTTGAATTTTCTGGCTATAGCCCCTGTAGTCGTATTTACTCTGGAGAACTTTTGCATAACTGGTAAACCGTTAGAGATAGACCAAATTATACTACACAAAAAATGTAGATCTTGCTAAAATACACAATTTATGTCTCAATAAATTTTCTTGTAGGGTGAACCATTTCGGAGATATTCCTTGTTATGTGTGTGAGTTTCGGAAAACTTAGAACTTTCGTGAAATGGATCATCGTTGTTCATTTTTTTTATATGTTAAGTGTGCAGAGAGAACGGAATCTCAAAGATTTGACTACCGCACAAAGCCTACTGTATTCTAACATTCCCCTTGCACCTACAAGGAAATAAGCAATAAGATAATTTGTACAAATGTTTATCTTAACTAACACGAAGAAGATATAGGAATAAGAGTTTGTAAGAATGGTTAGTACAAGAGTAGAGAAAGTCATGTGAGTGTAACACATCAGATTTTTTCAGAAACATGTTATCAATTATATAACCATTTTTGTGGCTATTTTAAATAATTATAAACTTGTCGCTTATGTCACTGTTATTATAATAAATGACATTAGTACAGTCAATAAGAATGATTTGCCTGAAACCTTATAGGTTGGATGCTAATGCGTTATTTACTGCGTGTTCTAAAACACGTCTATAAGCAATTCATCCATTCTGGGCGGTGGCCTCACTTTCAGTTTCTATAAAAAGTATAACACGAAGAAATGTTTTTTTCCACAATAATTTATAGCAAAAGGAGTTTTCCGTTGTGTACCTGCTATTCCAGTATTCAGCGTAAACCGGTTTCTTTGTTTTGTAAGTTCTTGAATTATTCTGCAGAAGAACGGAAGAAAACTAACACCAATTAACTCCTTTAATTATATAATAAGCAGTAGATTTGTCCAACAGTAACATAAACTTAAGTTGTTTAAGATTAAAGTAGACAATATTTTAACATAAGAAAAAAACTTACACAATATTTCATTGGTACCCCGACGCACATAAAATAATTTAGGCTTTTGAACAAAGAAGAAATTTACAAGAAAACACATTAATGGCGACCTCGGAGGAAACAAAGAAGCAGCGTAATCCAGACGAATCTACATTCATATAATGAACGGTGTAACACTTTATCCTCACAGACAATGTGGATAGCAAAAACGAATTATCATATGATGTAGCGTGAAATTGTCTGCCTCGCATCAAGAATGTTGACTGAAGATTTGAAATACTCAACAAGTAATGCCAGCTTTTTTAAATGTTTACTATCGGTGTACGAGAATGGAAACATATTACAGCCTAAATTTTATCCATTTTGTTCAAATAGTTTAGACATTTCTTTTGCCACGTCTTTTAAAAATATTTAAATTTGGTGCAATAGTTTAACTGTCGATTCAAAATACGTCTAATTTTAAAACTTGACCTTGATTTCACACTAAGTTCTTCAGTTAAGACTGTTAACATTTTTTAAACTTACAAATAGGTTTTCTTTTTTCTATAATTGTAATTTTTGTGTTTGAAAAATAGAAATATATGATTAGATACATCTGACAATAAAATCTGTGGAAATTTTGTTACATCTCTGTGAACATGTATAGGAAATTTCGTTAGTGCAACACAAAAACTGCTCCGCAACAGCAAGTAAAATGCTAAAAACATCAATAGCAAGAAACAACGATAAAACATTTGAATACATATCACAAGGGACCCAAGCTGAGCAGAACATTACTTCCACTTACTGGTGTTTTGCTCCTCACTGTAACTTTTCTATCTGACCTTACCTTGGTCATCTCTTGTTCTCTTCCGACCCCGATGCTATTAGGGTTCCCGAGGGCTAGGGAGTCTTTATTTTTCCAACCTCTCCTTTTCTCTATAAAATCTTAACCCCTAACATGCTGACCTGTCATGGCATGTAATACGTTCTCTGATTGGTAATCAGAGGATATGGTCGGTGAATTTATTTTGATAATTCTCCCGGTCAGGTCGGTGAGACCCATAAACCAACGACAGGTGTGGTCCTCCAGACATTCTGGGGGTTGTGAGAGAGCGATGTGACCGCCAAAACATAAAAATATGGTACTCTCTAAAAAACGGTTACTATTATTGCTATTGCTCTCTTCAATATCATCGGTGAAAAATATTGGAGAGCAAGAGGATTAATGACTTCATTGTCAGAAATCCAGCATTAGCTAACAACATATCTGAAATTAAACATTTGTTTATAGGTTACGAGATATTTAAAGATGGTAGGACATTTAAAATGGCAAGTTACGCATTTTTTGGCTTTCAATGTTTCAATTGTTTTATAAAATCAAGGCCATACAATCTATTCCTTTTCCCTCGATTTTCATGAAACTACTTTAAGCTTTGCTTCTTTTTCTTCATTACTAATACCTTTTGAATTAAATATTGTAATATCTTATCTGCTACTTACGATGACAATATTTCACCGGAAATACATGTTTTCAGGCACCCTCAATTTTTTATAAACGCATTTTTATAAAGAGGTATGTGTGTGAGAATTGCATAACTCAAAATGAAAACTTTAAATCAGAATCTTCCAGGAATGCAACACGAAGATTTGCAGGAAAACTATTCCACCTCAATCTATCCTTTACTTGGAACGTTATTTAAAGTGTTCAACTTTCACAAAAATGATTAACTTTGTTAAATACCGTTTTTAAGAACTTTGCATGACAGTTCTGAAGCCCTCTCCATTCACCCATTATGTCACGAAGACTGACATTAATATCTACTGTTCTTAAAAACATATTTATTTAGTTTAGATGATAGACTTAGTTAAATAATAATTTACAGAAACAAATGTAAATTTACTTACATTATTTTTTGCCAATTTTAATGAATAGGGAACTCGAATCTTTCTCTTGACTTTCAGGTGGGCATTGTATTTCTTCTTGTTGCGACTATTTATATTAAATGAACTATACTGAGGGCTACGTAATCCGATATGGACTAATCACGAGTAGAAATGTGTTAGGAGCCAAACTTGCATAGCCGTAGTTGAGGTTAGATATTAGACATGTCATTTACTTCCGCTTACATTGGCTTTTGAGCGGCAGCCGCCGCTCAAAAGGAAACCCGGTGTTAGCTATCTCACCACTGCTTGTAAACATGCAGCCTAACGACAATGGAGCGGAAGTGTTGAAGCACTTTCCGATTGAATATTGAAAAGGTCTATCGTCGGAGCTAACTTTTGTGAGACAGAGAGAGAGAGAGAGAGAGAGAGTGTGTGTGTGTGTGTGTGTGTTTACCAGAGGAAAGAACAGCAATTGCAAGCTCACGACGATTTATTGCCTTAACATAAAATAGAGAACTGTATTTTGTGATTCAGCTTTAAAAGGGAAATAAAGTGGCAAAAAAAATAACTGGACATTGTCATTTGTAAAGATATATTTTTATTTCTACGTCATTTTGTAAATTTTGAAACAAAAAATATTTAAAAGCATTCATTTTATTATTGTATTTGATACTAATACTACTTAAATATTTATTCTTATATTCAAGAATTCTACTCTACTCCATTCCTCTCATTTGCTTCAGCAGATTCCTTTTTAAACACACTGTGAAGGAAACGCCTGCTACTAAATGGGAGCTGGGTCCAAAAAACTAATTTATTTAATTTAAACTGTCGATAAAAGAAAAGAACAAGCAGCGCTCGAGGTCACAACAGACTATAAGGTATTCGAGGTCAGGCAGCATATCTGTAAAGGCGTTGTTGCTACGTATTAACTCCAGAGGAAATTACGATTTATACAACACAGAAATGATTAATTGTGGCTTAAGAAAAACAATCAGGAATTTGTGCGTGTGTGTATATATGTGTGTGTGTGTGTGTGTGAAACAGGTGGAAGTAAATCATCAGGACAAGAAATGTTGGACAGAAAATTCATGGGAAAAGCGGTATCACACTAGCTTTCGCCTATCGATCTGGGAAAACCATGGAAAAGTTTGTCTTCTTCTAAATAATCCAGCTATAATAGATTATTGCTGATAGTTGAATTTTGGTTTGAGGAGGGAAATGACTACTGAATCTTATACAGTGCGTAGTCAACAAGTATCGACAATCGAATGATTTTCATACACAGCAAAACTGACCACAGCAATAGGCTCTGTGACTCTGGGGATCCTTTAGCCCTGGTTATTTTCTTTAGTAACAAAATGCTCCAGGATGGTAGAAATATCAGAACTTGGTAAACAGAAGAAGTGTCTTCTGTTTATGACTAAGGACTGGGCTTTAGAATGGATACTGCCATTTTATTTATTGCTTTACAGTGACACATTTAACACATATCCTACTTCTTTGGCACGGAAATGTCAGGGATATTCTTAAATAATGGACAGTACCCGGGTGCCCGAGCTCCACCGGCTTTTCTTGTTTTTTTTTTTTTCTGGGAGAAGATACTTATTTAGATAAACTTCAAAAGCAAAATTTTAAGTAAATATAAATTTTCATCCTAATTGTTGAAGCCGTTTCCGTGACGAGACCTGTAATATGCTGGCTTCTTTGTTGAAATTGGCCCATTAACAGAGAAATTATGGCTAAATTAAGGAAATTGTGACTGTTCCGCGTAGACTAAGATAGCTAAGTTAATTTTCTTTAGGTTTTCTGAAAGCTTTTGACGAGACCTTTAAAAAGTGAAAGTGACCCATTAACAAAGAAAATATGGCCAAAATAAGGTTGAGAATAATTGTGCCTGTTAAGCGTAAGATCGCGTTTCTTCAGGAATGATAGGTATGTAGATAAACTTAAAAAGCAAATCTATCTGAATACAACATTTGATCGAAATCGTTAGAGCCGTATCCAGGTTGCGCGGAATCTATTTATATACAAGAACTGCTCATTTAAATATTCGTTTAAATATATAAGATTGTGACTGTTACGCGCAGACTACTATAGCTAAGTCACCTTTCTTTGTGTTTTCTGAAAACTCTTTACGAGACCTTTAATATCCCGGCCTGTTTGTTGAAATTGGCCCATTAACAGGGAAATTATGGCCAAAATAAGGTTTAGAGTAACTGTGACTGTTACGCGTAAAATCGCGTTTTCTCAGGAATGACACCTATTTAAATAAACTTGATACGTAAAATCCTATCTGAATACAAAATTTGATCGAAATCGTTAGAGCCGTTTCCAAGTTGCGCGGAATATATTTATATACAAGAATTGCTCGTCTAAATAAGTAAGATTAATTGTTTATATTAAACTTATTTTGTAACTTTAAAATTATCCATATCTTCTCCTCTGTCTAACCATTGTCCTGCTCTTAAATTACCTTCTTTCCACCGCTTTCTAATCCCCCTTCTCCACGTTGTCATTTGTTTTCCTCTTTGTTCTTCTTGCTGCAATTCTTCCATATGCCAGCCTTGATCATCTTTCTTCAATCATTCTGATTATATGATCACATCATGCTAGTTTCTTGTTGATATATGTTTTGTAATGTTTTATATTTCAATCCTCTGTGTAATTATTTCATTTATTACTGTTTTTCTTCTCGAAATCCTTACTGACATCAGATAATCCTTTTCCATTGCGGAAAAGCAGAGTTAGGCAATGATAAGAAGCTCACTAGGTGTTCGTATAGTAAAATAATGGCAAAAATAACTACTTGACTTTTGATATAATCGAAAATTAAGGACTTGTACCCGTTACCCCACTATATATTATTTTAGTCGTCGTAAACTCTTCCCATTCACTGTTAGTAGGTACCCGCGCCCCCATTCCTGTACGGGAGGCATAGCGGTTTGTCTGTTAGTGAAAATAGATACCAATGAACACCATCCTTGACTTTCTAGTTATGAATCAAGTGAAGCGAAGGACGTTTGCTGCTAGGCACATGTGGCAAAAACAGACCACACAAACCACGCACTGCAGGACCGAGCGATGTTATGGTCAACAGAGGTGAAAATGCTTGCCGCGAAAACACCCAAATTGCCTGTTACAAAACTGGTTATGTAATGTTTCGCTACACAAAGAGAAGGCAGTGCTTTGCAGCATCGCTCTTTACGCTCTACAGATAGCTGTTGGTGCAATGTAATCTTCATTGTAATGAAATGGAGAAACAAGCCTGTAAATGCGGGAACGGAGTTAAAAAATTAAACCTATTCTTCCCAGAAACGAGAGTTTATCCTCTAGTTTCTTTTGTGACGTTGAGCACAACCCAGAGCTATTAAAACCCTAATAACTTCCAAGTTTTATTATGTAAGACACAACTAGGTAACATTCTCCAAAGATTGCTTGGCTTATTTCATCGAGACGTATAAATCGATTTATTTATTTATTGAAACAGCAAAAATTCCTATATAAGGGCTGCCATCTATGAGTAAAACAGGTTGAGTGAGTGAGTGAGTGAGTGAATGAGTGAGTGAATAAGTGAGTGAGTGAGTGAGTCAGTGAGCGAGTGAGTGAGTGAGTGAGTGAGTGAGTGAGTGAGGAGTTCAAAGGCCCATCGACAGCTAGGTCAAAGTTTAAAATCTAGAAACACTCACAAAGTTAGCTGGCTAAAAAGTGGAGGCTAAAAGAGACAATTAAAAGCATAAACAGATAAAAACACAGAAGGGTAAATGATGTGAGCGCTAACTTTACAGCCTGAAACAAACATACATTAATACGTTAAAAGGTGATATATAAAACATAACATTAAAATAATAAACAGTTAAAACATTAAAAGGTAATAAAACATAAGAGGGTTAAATACTAGAAATGAAATCCTTCCTAAGAAGATAAAACACTAAAAAAACTAAAAAGCAAGTTACACTTGCTGATTAACTCAGTTTGGGCGACGAACCACAGGGCCTTGGCTATGGACAAAATTGAGCGAAGTGTAGAACCCAGGCCAATTTACTGCCGCTCGAACGTAACGCAGAGAATCAAGAAGATAAGTTTATTATAAATGAATTGTCCACATTATCAAAAGAATTAATAAAACTGAAAAATTCCTATAAAGGATAACAGTAAAATGTCAATTATTTTCAAATTACTATGATAGTCTAAAATAAAATTAAAAGATACAAAAGGACTGAATTGTCATAATAGAAAATGACACATTATAAATAATTTATGGCACTGAAATATAAACCATAAACGTGCTAAAAGTGATCATCATACAAATGATTTCGAAGAGGGGCAACTGAACCTTCTACATTAACTTAAGAGTAATTTAATCTTTGTAATACAGGACATTGTGTTAAATGAAAACTATTTCAAGATTATTTTTAATAACTTCCAATAACAACAATGGCAATAATTATTTCATATTTGATATTAAAACAAGTCCGTAAATTTGAAACAATTTGTGTCGTGACTAAAATAACTTTAGCGGAAAAAACAAAAGAAAAGTACAAGTAAATTACTTTTAACAAGAACAAAATTTTGAAGATTTTAGATTTTTTCATAGAAGGTTTCAGGTTCTTTCGTAATTTCCCCCACTGGATTTATTGGAGAAAAATTCAATTATTGATTTCTAACCACACAAAAGACGCAGAGTCTTGGCCTACTATTGTCACCTGAAAGTATATTGAAAATGATACAAATGTATTGTCATTTGGAAAGGGTAGAAAGAGACTGAAAAATTCTGGCTCTGGAATTGAATTTTTCAGTCTCATTTCTACCCTTTCCAATCGTGTCATGCACACGGCTATTGTGTGGAAGAACGATTAATTGTATTGTCAATTGTTTTTAAAAAATCAAATGTTTGGAAAATAAATAGTAATTAAATAATTTGAATAGTAAGTCTAAGCTAGGCGAAGAGACGCATACACGAAGATTTTCAGTGCACTTTATGCCTCTGCACAAAGCCAGTTGCGTTACATCATATTAATTAAGAAATACAAAAGTAATCTTGTAACTAATGTTCTTCTGAACCGAACTCGTGAAGATAATGTCCGGAGAGTTGCTTCTGGTTTTATATACTTTCACACAAAAGTTGCTGGCGTAGTCCCAAACATTCTTTTATTTTATTACTTTGCTAACCAATAACACAGCTATAAAAATGAAAAAAATATATTATCTGTAGCTTTGACATGTTTGTATTTTGGAGGGAGCATAATAACCTTTATGAAGTTACGTAAATCACGAAAGCTACAAGACAAAGTTGATTATTTACAGAAAACATATATTTTATTGGATTTTGTAAAGTAGACGAACATTTCAAGAATATTTTATAAATAATCCAGTGGCGATCGAAGTACTTTAGCATTGTTGAGACTAATCTGCTTGGAGCGTAAATAGTTATTTTCCAACATTTACTTTCTTGCTGCAGACTCACTTGCAAAGAAAGGCACAACAATAAAACAAAAGTCTAAATTCAATTTATCATATTCCTCAATAAAACGCTTGATCATTAAAAATTTTTGTCATTCATACTTACAAGAAATAGAAACAAATGCCAAAGATAAAAAATGGATTACACTACTTTCCAACCCAGATATAATCCCCCAGAGACCAAGGAAAACAGCTGTTGCAGCCTTCCGACTATTGCTTGTTGTACTGATTTGATTGTATTCTCATGTTTTTGGTAAAATAATTGTACTAAATTTATTGTATACCGCTGTATTTCATAGAATAGTCGCGATATGACTTAATTGTTAAAGCGACTCTAAATAAATTAAAAAAAAAAAAAAAAAAATCATGACTGCTTGGCAAGTCATCTCTACAGAATTGGTATCTCAGCCTCACCAATATGTGTCCTGTGTAACGATCCAGCAGAAATGAATGAAGAACACTTGAAGACCTGTGAAGCATTAAGATCAGAAGAAACTACAGTTCAAAAGTATTGGAAAGCACGAATGCTAATGGCTTCATTGCCAGATGCAAGGCACTAGAAAACAACAACAACAACTTTATTGTTTCATTTGTATAGTCTTCTGTAACTTCCGTGGTTGTATCGAAGGATTTTATCTTATAAACAACTGTGGTTTTTTGCTGTTGGGGTTTACTGATTTTCACTAGGAGACACGCTCACACACACCCAAATTCTGGGGAGGATAGGGTCCAAATGTCAATTAGTCAATAAATATCCATACGAATCACTGTATTTGATTTCGCTTTATAGGGAAGAAGCAGGAATATTTATATTTTGAAAATAATCCGTCAAACAGATATTTATTTTACGAGGATATAGATGTAATGGCCATCTCCACATAAATATCGGCTTCTATGGAGAATATGTTGAGTGAGTTTGGTCTTCCGAGGCGTTATTTGTGTTCTGTAGCAATAAAAAAACGTAGAAAACGACTAATTAAGTCATTGGGAGATGGTGTTGTGTTTAATCTCAGGATACGCAAATTCTTAAACAAATTCTATAAGCGTACTCGCATGTAGTTTCAGTTTTAATGAAAAACATTAATCATCATCGACAACAAGATAGGCCAGGTTGGCCTGTTTCGGCTCAGACAAGATTTCTGTCCGGTTTTCCTTTTTCTGAGCATTATGAATAGGGCGTTTTTTACATGGAAGGGGTTTTTCACATTAATATAAGGAGCTAATTTGACCCAATTAGTTTTCATGCTCCCTTACATTAACTTGCTGACAAAGGAGGGGATTTTAGGAGAGGGGCAAGGACTTGTGTTAAATTTAAGCATTGCCTTACACTAATAAGGCAATGTAGACCATACTTTTCTGAACTCGCCCATAAAAACCCTATTCCATACAACTTTGTCCCGTATATCTTAACTGTTATGTGTGCTAGTGTTCTCTCATTGGTTGTCTATCAATGGAATATCATGTTATATCAATATAACCATTAAGAAAGTACAGACTAAATTTTGAAGAACAATTTAGAATTCACCTCGTGAGACAACAAAACCTAAACAAGTAGAGCAAAGAAGAAAGAACAAGCCTCTCATGATACGCCTAGGTGCAAGGCGGATTATGGCATATGCTGCAATAAAGTAGATGATATACTAGCGATTGTTCTGTTTGTTTATAGCTGAGCGTTCAGCTCAGATGTTGGCCAAGTTTAATAACTACGAGCGAGGGTTAGAGTGTAACTGTAACACTGGTGCAAATTCTAATGAGCTCGCTTAGATAAAGGCAAAGTAGCTCAATAGGGCAAAGTGACGTTTCTAGACTATATTATACAGTCGCATTGCGGCAATTAAGGTTAACACTATAGTCTTATGTGCCTCAGATATTCTTTCATACTAAGTCATAATGTATTCCCAGTAACCGCACTTTCTTTGCGAGTGTATACAAACTACAGGACACAAATGAATGGCAAGAAGGAAAATTTCTGCTTAACCCTTGTAGTTTATGTCAAATACAAATATTCTTACTATTTATCCATACTAAGTAAAGAACGTGTTGCATTTGAACAAAAAAATCGATGTAGAAATTTCACCCAACGCGTTTGAGACACCCTATGTGAAAAGTCATTTCTTACAAAAAGATCTGTGTGAGTGTGTGTATGCATGTCTGTGTAAACAATGTAAACTCGGAAATGAGAAGTTGGATAAACACCAAAGTTAGTATTTATGTTCAGAAATAGTTTCAAGAAAATCCTCCCGTTTAACTACTCTAAATGGATAGTTAATTTTTTTCTCACAAACAGCCCTAACGATTTCGATTAAATTACCATGTGTTTGAGACATCTTTACAACAATTGAAATGCATATCCTGAATTTTCTTGGAATAGCCTCTCCATTCTGAATACCTGTAAACCGTAATTGACAAGACAAAATCTTACCACACAAGAATGTTGATATTAAAGCACACAATTATTTATTGTGGAGTTATCCACTTCCGAGATATTCATTGTTACTGGTTTGCATTTGCAAATTATACTTTCTCAAGCAGGAATTCTTTGTGTGTGCGTGCGTGCGTCAGTTGAATACCGGACTTGGTATTTAAGTTTAGCACCTTACGAGGATGCGACATGAAGTTTTCAAGTAAACCGCCACGCCGAACTAACTTTTTAACGGAAAATAATTTTTCCAAAAATTGTCATTTTCTCAAAAACAGCTCTAACGATTTTAATTTAAATTCTATATGTTTAAGGTATTTTCATAATAAATGTAATGTTTATATTCAATCTCTGAAGTAAAAGTACCAACCCCAGGTCTTGAAGTTCGCATAACTGGCCAGGAGGGCTCGAGGCACTGACTTTGTCTCATCCTGCAGTACTACACCCCAATCATATGACGCCTGCAGTAGGCAGAGGTGGGGGACGCAGCAGTCGGGCGGTAAGCCTTGGCCCCTCATGGACTGTTGCGCTGGGTATTCAAATTTAGGGTTTAGTCTCTGAACTGCTGTTCATTCTGAATGAGTTTTGCATAACTCAAACAGTAAGATAGACAAAATCTTCCTGTACCAAAATCAAGATCTCGTTAATTGTTAAATAACTTTTTAGAAGATAGTCATTTTCGGATGCTCTTGCAATTGATTTGAATTTTCAAATACTTTTCTTACATAAGAAATCGCTATTCGTGTTTTTATCTCTTGGCTATGCAAAGCGAAGGAAATTTTAAAGCCATTACATAGCGACCACTTCTTAAAGGATTAGGCTATCGCTTAAGCATACTGTATTCGCCAATTTGCACAGCATCTATAAATATGTAATAAATCCATTTTTGCAAACGTTTATTTCGATAAGGTAGAAGAATAAGCGTTTTTCAGAATAAATCGTATAAGAGTGAGTGGAGAAAGTGATGTGAATGCACTCATCAGATTTTATTTGTGTCTTAGCCATGGAGAGGTAATGGAATTTAAAAACCATCACATGGCGGTAGCTCTTAAAAGATTGGACTATCATGTGAAACAGATTTTTCAGAATGTTGTACAGTTTTCACAGTTGGTTGCCTTAACAGAGTGAAAGTGGAGTGTCATCCTGCACAATGTCCACACTTGTGATTGTTGCAAGTACTGTTTTCCGTTCTACTTTGTTTTGTTTGCACAACATTACCTTGCCCATTAGCTTAACACCTGCCTCGTGTATGCTAGCGTATCGTTGGGGTGCCCACACTTGGCGCGGCAACTTCTCCGACAGCTGTGCGTTGCACGTAGTATATGTGGAAGGCGTAAATGAAATTGTACCACATGATGGCGCTGTCAGCTGTCAATATACTTGCTGGGCAACACACGAGTTCTCCGCATTCGCGGTAGAGGGACTTAGTGCAACCTCATTCCTACTTTAGTAACTAATCTCAAGAAAATCACATGATCTTTTGCACATATTATTCTACGAACTATTGAAGTAAAAACTTATTATTCTATATGCCTTTGTTAAGTGAGATTAACGTTTGCACCAAATGCTTTCAATTAAACATTTCGTTGTAGGACAAGAGGAATTCAATAGGTTGAAGCGAGTCAAATCTTTAGAAAGCGGTTCCCTTTGTGATGGTATTTAAAATTTCGAGGAAAAAAAAAAGAAACAATTAAATCGAAAAAAAAAAAATGTCGGTTTAGTACCTGAAAAGAGTGTTCAGTGTTTGAAATTCCAAACCAATAAGTTCGAATATTGTCTTTTGGTCGATAATTAACATCTTTCTACCTTTTACTACTTTTCTTTTTGTCATATCTCTTGTGGTTTAACCTTTGTAAGATATTTGAGCTTCATAACAATTCATAACAACCTCCTTGTGAAAGGTAGTTATGATTTAATTTAATAAAAAGAGTCATATATTGTATACAAACTAAAACATCGACCAAGTGTCATAGTAATTGATTAATTTGTTCTTGAGTTTTGCTACATATGCACTTAGACGTATACTTCTCAAATTAAAAACCGTTCTTTGATAGATTAATTTTAATTTTGAATATGTTATATTTTCAGATGGCCAATCTATGTTGGTGGTACTACATATCAAAACTGACGGAGTTCATGGACACGGTGAGTTATTGTGTGAATGACATTGTCTCAGAAATTGTCAAGTTCATATTTAATATTTAAAAAAAGAAAGTTCAGTTTTTATATTTCTTTGCTTAGTCATATTAATTTCAACTGTTTAACTTATTTTTAATTACTCCATTCAATGTTTTTAGCAGTTCCTTTTCCTGATTCCAGGCAATTTTATGTTTACATATACAAATGTCCATAATAATTATTGTTTAATCTTTAATATATATTTCCTGCAAACTTATTATTTGCAAAACAGTAAACTCGGTTAGTAACTATTGTTACAATAGTTAATAATATTACTAACATTAGTATTACGGGACTCTAATTTGATATAAAATATTTCTAATTCACAGCCAAAATGTAATTAGTCATTGAACAGTTTAAAATGAAATTTACCTTGGGCTTCATTTTAAAACACAAAAACAGCACAGTAAAGAATGTATTTGGTATTTTAGCAACTTTTACAAATGTGTACATTGTTGTGGGACAAATTTTCACTTGCCTATATCCATGCTTAGAAGTAAACAAAGGAAAAACTATCCGCAATGCAACTAGTTACAACATTATGACAGAAAACTTAATTTTAGTTTTAAAATAAGAAATATTCAAATATTAACTGTTCTCCAATGTTCACTAATGTCTACAAACCCAGTTGTTCCTTTAAAAAATAATATATATTCACCAAAATGCCTATCTTCCTGGAACTTTTCCTCTTTCTTCTTTGTTTTTGTTTCTTTCCTGTTATCTTTCATTATAAATTAGTGCAATAACCATTTTTATCAAAAGTGAGCTGATTATTGTAAATACGAAGTTTTCTCCTTTACCTTTATTATTTTATTTTTATTTGTTTTATTGTCTTCTTATTTATTCTTTTGCGTTTAATCTAGTAATTGATTGATATTACATCTAATTTGACTTATATTTCCTTCTCTTGCCTTTTTATTACCCATATTCCTCAACATTGAGTAAAATTATATACATATTTTCTCACTACTTAATTTTTTAATTGGTACATTTTATCTCTGAGGAACCCCGATATTTCAATTTCTTCCTGTAGTGTGAAATATGTACTTTTATGTCATATTTGTTCTAATTGAAAATACACTAATTAAATATTAGAGATGCAATTAAATATTATATGAAACAATTTAATGGCCTAATAAAATTGACAATGTGAGATAATATTTGAAAATGAGCTGAGGAATACAAAGGTTGTTTTGTAAGATATAGGTTTACAAAATTCTCAGTTATGTAGTGGAAGTCAACCGTCTTTAAGCGGAAGCAAAACTTTGGTCTCTTATAGTATCATTTTATTAAATTGTTTCAAAATGAAATATACAACAATAATGCAATCCAATCACCCATGTTAACGTTTTCCTTGATTGAATGCCAAATGATTCTCTGTCAACGTTAGATAAGATAAAACACTTTAGAAATGTAGATGCATCGGCACCATTCCATACTCGACTGAATTCAGAGATTTTGCTAGTATTTAACGTTACAGTTGGATTCAAACTGAATATTTTGTATCATATACTTCAAACTCAAAGATTTTCAACTCACGTTTTTTTTATTTCCTTGAACAAAAATAAAATATTTAATTTTGGCTGTAATCATCCCTGTTTTTTTCTTTCAGCTATTCTTCGTATTAAGGAAGAAGGATAATCAAGTGACCATACTCCATCTCTATCATCATACGCTGACCCCCATCGAAACGTGGATCTGTGTCAAATTTCTTGCAGGTATGAACCAGCTCAGGATGATCTTCTTTCATAAAGGAGAAATAAAATTAAGGATTTTTACCCATGAAAAGTCTTGGTGATATTTTAAGTCTAAGAAAAAATATACACTTTTTTTTTAAATTTGGCCTATTGTTACTCGAATTTGACATTTGACATTTAATTTGATAAATTAAACACTGGCAAGCTACTTCAAATGAAGCAATTTAAATTCACTTGGAAATTTATTTTAAGAAGAGTAGAATCAAATAGAAATAAAATATCTTGAAAATAGTTTCTTTGCTTTAAAAATACTCTAAATGCAAAACTGTATTTTATCTATAGTGAATGTCGGTGACTGTATTGAAATTCAATCGTTTGTAATGTAATTCCAAGAATAACTATAGCAACTCTGCAACTAGTTGAAGAGCATTTTGATTCAAGACTAATTAATGTTTGCCCTAGTTTAATTTAATGCACATTTTATAAAAACGACCTAGTAAAAGCCGTATAAGGCGACCAACGCCGTTACCAACTAAGAATTCCTGCATAATACTAATAAGCAAGTGTTTTACAGGAGGACATGGCACATTCTCGAATCTAGTGAACAACGGAGTCCACGTGCTAATGTACTTCTACTACATGGTGGCAGCGATGGGACCACAGTACCAGAAATACATCTGGTGGAAAAAGTACCTCACAACAGTGCAGCTGGTACGTTCCTAGACACATAAGTACGGCTATTTCAAATATCTGCCCATTTCCTCTTGAATGTGGCTCTCTCCCTTCCTCTCCCCCTCCCCCCTCTCTCTCTCCTAAGCTCAGTGTCCTAGAATCAAAAGGACCATATCAGACAGCAAAACACCTCAAGCAAGAAACTCATACTTTATACGTATTAGGCGTTTGAAACTACACATTTCCCACGGTATAGGCAAAATCGGATTTGTTTACCCCAATAACACAAAAATCCGATGCACTAAATATCTTTAAAAACTCTTATTCGTCTATCTGCATGTTAGTTCAGATAAATATCTGCAGAAATTATCATATTCCTAAGTTTTTGGTACGCGCAAGGGGAATACAGTAGAATTTGAACGATATTCAAATCTTCAAAAGCTTTGAAATTCCGTTCCCTTTGCATAGCCAAGAGACAAAAAACTGAATAACGACCTTCCCTTTAAGAAACGTTTAAGTATTGCAGAACTCACACAGATAACAAGGAATATCTCTGAAATTATTCACTCCACAAAAAAGACATTTGGGGACCTAACTTATGTGTTTTAACAAGATCTACATTTTTATACAGTAAGATTTGGTCTATCTCTTACGGTTTACCCGTTATGCAAAATACATCAAGAGTAAACAGGACTACATGGGCTATAGCCAGAAAATTCATAAAAGTATTTTTAAAATGTCATTTTAATCAAAATCGTTACATCTCTGAAAGACATTAAACTTAAATACTACCTTTGGTTTTTACACGACTTTTCGTTTTTGAGTTATGCCGTTCACAGACACATATACACACGCGCACGCGCGCTAAACTTTTTCTAAAATATGCCCTTTTTTTTTAGGGAAAGTAAAAATGTGTATGACCCATTAATATTATATCCACGATGTCGAAATTTTTAATACGTTTACAAATGTTGCCAGCATTTTTACACAACTCTTCCACTTTTTAAGATGCCATATAAGCTCTTCTGTAAGTAAGACTTAAGCACTGGACACTGGGAGTGAAATTTTGGTCAAAATTGTCAAAAAGTCGAAAATTGTTTTTTTACCTTAAAATGTTCCTGGAACACCTGTGCATTTGGGTCCGCTAACATTTTCCATATCCCCCACTCCATTTGGTCATTACGGCCCTTTCAAATAGTGCTCTTCCCTTAACGTACACAGAGTGCTCCTATATAAAAGCCTGTTTTTCTCAAAACTACATTTCTGCACATTCCAAAAGAAGGTCGCGCCTGAGTTTTGCTTCAAATTCAATGAAAATTTCCAGAAGTATTCATAAATAGCAGCTCAACAAAACTGTGCTTCAATATTGATATCATTAACATGAATTCCAAAAACATTTTTTTTGTATGAAAAAAATGAATAATTTTTAAGATTAAATTTTCTTTGTTATTAAAGAAATATGTACAGCATAATCAGCAAACGTATTTGAAATATCTCTTCATACAATTGTTACCCATGTATTAGAATATCAGTTCTGCCAATATAAATGAATTTTGAAAAGTCAATAGAAGCGAGCTCTATTTTGAAAATGTGCCTATTAAATTCATAAAATAATTTATATATCATAAACGAATTATCCAATTTTAATGCAATTTGGTGTACCTCCTATTCTCATACAAATACAAACACAGTAAAAATTTCAGAAAAATGTATCAAAAAATGTGGAACTTTCAAATTTCACTCCCAGTGTCCCTTAAACTTTCTGTAAATTGGTTCGGACATGCTTGTTTGATAGGTTTATCCGTTCTTTTATACTCAGTTAAGGCACTTGCTCTGCGAATACTACAGAAACTGTATTGGCACTGACAACACCGCCTATGTTTGGTGTAGGTCATTACCTCCCAATACAGGACAAGTAATTACGCAATTCTGCAGTGCGTGCCTTCCCCCAGTACCACATTACCACCACTTATCTAATTATTAGCAGCTATTCGGACCATGTGGCACGCCCTAGAACCGAACCGATCCTTTGACTCACTCATATCCGAAACTTGTTCGGCGAATTTTAATTTTACGAAACACATTCCTTTCTATAGAAGGAACTGGAGGATGACACAACCTGTGTGTCATGTATATTGCCTTGGGGTACAGCTGGTGAAACAGAAGACTGTGTGGCAATGGCAGAGGTTTTGGAGGGGAGATAAATCTAAGTCTCTTATGGGACACTAAACTGAGCCTTTAGGTAAAAGTGTCAAGATTCTTTAATCATATTAAACATTCTCTAGGCATCGGTGAATCATTTTGGTTACACACCCTCCACAATTCGCCTTTTGAAAGTCGATCAACATGCTTAAATCAGCTGCGGGCTTCGTCTTAAAAGGTCTGTGTGTGTAGGTGAACAGCATAACTCAAAAACGAAAAGTCGGTTAAAAACCAAAGTTGGTATTTATGTTTAATATCTTTAAAAAATGCCGCACGAAGATTTTGAAGAAAATTCCTCCGCCTAAACTACCCTTTACATGGAAAACGTTTTGAAAATCTTGATTTTCTCGAAAATGGCTAACGATTTTAATTAAAATGCCATATGTTTAAGATATTTTATAGCAAATGAAATTTATATTTTGAATTTTCTGGCTATAGCTCATGTACTCTTAGTTTACTCTTGATGACTTTTGCCTAACTGGTAAACCGTAAGAGATAGAACAAATCTGACTACACACAAAATGTAGATCTTGCTGAAACACAAAATTGATGTCCAAATGCATTTTTGTGCAGTGTACCATTTCCGGGATATTCCTTGTTATTTGTGTGAGTTTTGCAATATTTAAAAATGTATATTGTTAATAGTATACCTTTGTCAGTTTGGCAGCCCTATATTTTAAGGAAGTTTAAATAAATAAATCAATGAATCAATGAATGAATGAATAAATAAATAAATAAATAAATAAATAAATAAATAAATAAATAAATAAATAAATAAATAAATAAATAAATAAATAAATAAATAAATAAATAAATAAATAAATAAATAAATAAATAAATAAATAAATAAATAAATAAATAAATAAATAAATAAATAAATAAATAAATAAATAAATAAATAAATAAATAAATAAATAAATAAATAAATAAATAAATAAATAAATAAATAAATAAATAAATAAATAAATAAATAAATAAATAAATAAATAAAGTAAATGGTATATTAGTAGACCATATAAGAGAGTATTTCTCTTGATTTCTTGAGTTCAATGCTCGCAATAGTACGTTAACAAGAAAGGTGATTCAGACAACCCCACATATTTGGTATTCAGTGAACGTGAAGCAACAAAAGAAATCCTTAACTCTCATAGACAGACACAGGCAGGATATTGGGCAAGGCATAATGCCGCAGTTTGTGGAGAAAGGCGAAAAGGCAATAAATCAGAAGGTAGGATTCAGCACGCCCGGTTTGTCTTAACATAGTTAACTATCAATTATTATCTTGGATTTCCTTGCAATTTGTTCACATGCGTAAACGAGTCCGAGTATCAATTAAGTTGCTTAGGGAAAAAATCTCTTGTGTTGTACTGACATGATTTCCTATACTCTTGCAGAAGCTATTTTTACAAACACTTATTCCTCTATCTATTTCATGTTATTCGAGATAAACATGTGTACAAATTATTGCCTATTTTCTTGTAGGTGCAGAGGCTTTAAGCTATAATCAAGAACTGCCACTTAAAACATTAATTGAAATTTAACAAATCTTGCCTTAAAGACGCGTAAAATAAGAATAGGCAAAACAGAGAACACATTGCACATCGGGTGAGCAATCTTTTTATGCTCTCTCGTTCCCCTGATCTCCTGTGACTTTTATCTTTGTTTTTTAATTAATTATTTGGGGGGGGGGGGGGAGGCAGTTCCAGGATGTCCTTGTGTGATGCACGTCAACCATTTTCTTTTATTTTTTAATTTGTTATACTACTGTGTTAGAAACAACTTATTCGACAAACCGTACCATATTTACTGGAAAATTCCTATCACCCCGACCCCGACCTCGCCGGCTGGCCGCACGCCGCAAAAACGTCCGGCCAAGTATTCAACCTATATATACTTATTGTCTAATAGGTATTATGTAGTTGTATAACAAACATACATTTTTGCAAAATAACCCTGAAATGAAAGGAAAATAGCCCGAAATGTTCCGAGAAGGGCAAAGACCTCCTATCAAAAGGGAAAGCTCATTTATCCTAACGTGGGGTTACCGAAAAGTTTGCCAAATGCAGGAACACAAGCGAAACTAGGGATAATGGGGGAAAAGGCAGAATGATAGAAAGTGTAGTCAAATACTGGATCAGTTAGACGAAAACGATATAGGTACTAAAACAATGCATGGTTGTGCAGGAGAAAAAGAAACTTGGATGTGTAAGATACAGACAACAGTGGAAGAAATAGGAATGAGAGACACATGGGCGGAAAGAAACAACAAAAGCAGGGATTTTAGAAATAAACTGATACACCAGTAGAAGGTATTAAAAAGCAATAAATTGTAAGCAGTTTCAAGGAAAAACGGTCATTAATATATTATAATATTTAAAGATTTAATGAAGAGTAAAATACTTGGAAGTATGCAACAAAGAGGCCAGAATGGGCGTGTATGGGCAAAACAGATATAATTAATTTAAGTGAACTAAGAAAAGAAAAATAGGGGGAGAGATATACTAATTGTATTCTCATTGACTTATTCTGGAATGCAATGTCACGGAAAAAGCAAGAGACTTCAAATGCCAGAGGAAAATTTTCCAAAAGAGCTAAAACCTAGTAAGATTTTTAACTCAAGATCAAATTAATATATGGGAAAATCAGGAAAACATTTAAGTTAAAATAATATGGTTAAATGGTTTAAAGAAATGTGAAGCTTAATGCAGAAAATTGGGAAAAGGGCAATGAGGTATCTTCCCCGTTATATGTACAACAGAATGATAAATACAAGGGGAAGAAATAAAACATATTTGATGGGTTACACTCACATTAATTTTTCTACTCTTGTACTCACTATTCTAACAAACTCTTATTTCTTTATCTTCGTGTTAGTCGATATAAAACTTTGCAGAAATTGCCTTACTGTTTATTTCCTTGTAGGTGCAAGGGGAATAAGGGAATACAGTAGGCTTTGAACGATAATCAAATCTTTTAAAGTTGGTCACTATATGAAGGCTTTGAAATTCCGTTCTGTTTGCACCCAAGAGATAAAAGAGTGAACAAAGACCTACCATTTGAGGAAAGTTTAAGTAATGCAAAACTCGCACAAATAACAAGGAATATCTCCGAAATGGTTCACTCCACAAAAAAATGCATTTGGACATAAGTTGTATGTTTTAACGAAGTCTATATTTTTAGTATAGTAAGTTTTGGCCTATCTCTTACGGTTTACCAGTTATGCAAAAGTGACCAAGAGTAGATAGGACTACATGGGCTATAGCCAGAAAATTCAAGATATACTCGTACATTAAAATATATACAAATCGTTGGAGCCATTTGTGACAAAATCAAAATTGTCAACTTTTTCATGTAAAGAGTAGTTTACGATGGGGGACTTTTCTTGAAAATCCTCGTGTCGCGTCCTTAAAATATATTAAACTTAAACATCGATTTTGGTTTTTAACCTACGCAGCTTTTAAGTAATGCTGTTCACACACACACACACACACACACACACACACACACACACACACACACACACACACGAACCTTTTTCAAAAATGCTTTTTTAGATCCAGGAGGCCTCAAAGCATGTTTCTGTTGAAATCTTGACATAGAATTTTTGGGTCGAATATCATACTTCCCCTACTTACTATAAGTAGTAGAGAAATTAAGAGGGAGTAACACATCGTGCGAATTGTGTGTAAAGTTTAACGAAGATAAATAAATGATGCAGTCCAGTCATTCATTCTTGTATATATTGTATATCATAATTTCGTTTTATGCAAGTCACACTGGACAATCTATAATCATCAGTCGCAATTCAGTCCTCTAACACGATAAAAGGGGTATGATAGGCTTAATGTTCCGAAAGACATGTAATGGGTAGCTCGAGGTTGCATGTTGTAGTCATAATTTGCATCTGATATATGCAAAAACATCGATGGTAGCACAACATGAGTTTGGCGTATTGCGGGAGCTGGTTACGGACAAATGAACACTGAAATTGCAGGCTTTCAGATGTACTCTTAAGTAACGATTTATACATATGGGCTAACTTACTTGGAGCTCTATACAAAACCATATTTTACTACACTTGATTCAAAGTAGAGCATTCCAAGAGCAGATCTAAACAAAACTGCATTTTTGCTTGCTTAATCTTTATAAATAATAGCTATCCAAATTGCCGTAATTTTCTGACCCAGGATTGTGTTAAATGGAACAAGCATCCTGTTGTATGTGATGTTGGTGATAGGTTTATGAGGATTTAGTGTATTTAATGCAATAGCGGCAATTAAATCATACACGGATATAGGTTATGTTTGAAGTACAAGGATTTGCAGCACAAACACTAGGGGAATTATTTCCATTGTCTGTGACATGAATAGTAAACATTTGCTGAAAATATTTATATGCCCAAGAGAAAGTTACATCCATTAGTATTGTTTTCGATTTTAACAAATATTTTAAATTAAATTTTGTAGGGAAAATCATAATATTATTGACGGATCCATTTACGAGAAGTATGTTTACGTTGCTATTGTTTTTAATTTTATGGTAGTTGAAAGCTCCGTGTACATTCTGTAGATTTTGGGTAATTACGGGAAATGGCTTCTGACAAACACCTTTAAAATGGGTATTGCTAATTGATTATAAACCGAACAAGAAGTAGGAATTAGGAATTTCGCGTATGTGTTCACGTGTTTTCATTTAAACATTATTTTATGCAATCACTCTATGAAGAGTTGTACTTACATCATGATTATCGTTGTCTCCAAAGACCAGCAATGGTTCTCCCGACTCATCAATAAAAACTTACAACGCCATCTTGTAGATGACTTGGTGGAATAGTCTTTTCTAAGTTTGATTCTTTCATATAGATACTTTAAGACGTGAAGTTTTTCACTAAACGTGGAGAACATGACGCTTTTAACCGTGACTAACGAAAAAGACAGCCACGCTTTAACAGACCTGTGTAAACAATCGACAACCACTGCCTTGACCTTCTCTTCTTCTTGTGACGCATGAAGTAAAGAGGACCAAAACAGTGTTACCATCCTCAATCCCTCAATGTACTACTTGGCAAAGAGACGAGGCGTATTGACCTTGTTGGTCGAACGCTACGATCGCTTCTTATCTTGTTTATTAGAAGAGCGAAATAATAGTAACTTGGCGTATAGTCAGTAGTAAAACACAAATAGGTGATCTCTCGCGCCTGCCGCTATATGAGACGTTGCTGTCCTGAAAATATGATTGCATCTGAACAGAGTATACATACTCTGTGTCGCCTTGTTTGTGCGATAAGCTCGTTTTGGAAATGTGTATGTGGAACTCGTGTATGGGGAAAATGGGGAAAATTTTTCTTAATCTTCCATTTGTGTGTCCCTTTTAACGTCCAAGGTCATGTCAACGAGGGTTTACGTTTGGAACAATCTCTGTATGTGCTATAAAACTATGTTTTAAATAGTTTGGAAGGAAATGTGTAATATATTTCATCTCCATATCTACATGAACAATAAATATGACAAAACCCGCCTCCCTGTTATAAGATTTTTATTCAAATTTTGGTTAGATAAGGGAAAAAAATTTAAAAATTATTTTGTTGTTTGAGGACGCTGTCAATTGCCATCAGCGTCGCCGGTGTGCCGGAATTTCGTCCCGCAAGAGCTCTTTTACATACCATAAATCTACTGACATGGAGCTTAGTTTTTAAGCACATTTAAAAACCATCGGTCTGGGTCGGATTTGAACCCGTGACCTTGGGATCAGTAGACCGGTGTCTGGTTAGATAAGGACTTTGATGATGCTCATTCGAGCTTTCTTGTTCACCCTTTTGGTTTCACAAATCTTTAAAAAACGATAGATGAAAAACCTTGGTAAGTTGTTAATAGTATGAAAACAATTACTGGAATGAAATGCGTAACCGATTGCAGGAAATGCCGTGAAAGAGGCAATGATACTAATATACCGTGCAAAATTCTTTAGCCATGGAGAAGTAACATCGTTAGAAGGCATACGGGTGCTTTCAATGACCAGTGAGACAGTGGAATACTAATTTTAAACTGCTTTAGTAATTTTTATCACAGAGTAAAGAGCATATTTTCAGTAAAGAATAGTTGATCGAAAAGACTGTCGCTTTTGGGTACTTTAGGATAAAACATTCAATTACATGAAATGGTAAACAGAAGTCCAGATTTCCGAAAATACAATAGCCGACAAATAGCTACAATATTGTGAAGTCTTGAATTTTTGAGAAACAATATTATTTATTTATGTCAACAAACTTACTGTTGGTGTTTTTAAACACATAAGCCGTGTGTGGGCAATGTTTGAGAGCATTGAATTTTTAAGTCCCAGTTCTACCTCTCACCAACAGTATGTTTGTTGACACAAATAAATAATAATTTTGATCTTATACAAGATCGTCAAGCTTACAAATATGAAAATTACAAATATTTGAAAGTATAAAGTATTAAAATTCAGACAATAACACTATTAAAATTAGAAGATAGAAAATACAATACAAAGGAATATTGCATAAATTTTTACGCATCTGCAGTATTTGATAAATAGCAATTAAAGAAACAAATATAACACAGGATTCAGTGTTACTTTTTAAACCCTGTGTACTGTTTGTTGAAGACGTCTTGCCAACAATACATATTCCTTTCAATAAAACGTAACTGGCTCTTGTTTTTTATAATTTGCGGAATGCAGCAAACATTTATAATCTGTGGAGTAATAGCTATTGTTTCTACTCTATGGCATTCTCCACAACTCAAATCCTTCTTGATAATTATGTTATTTTATTACCCCAATGCGTTCGTATTGAAGCACAAGGGCTTTGTAAACCCCTTTTAATAGTTTATTAATTTATGAAATAAAATATGATTTCTTTATACATCCATGTCCATTAGAATGAATTTGACTTTTCAGTGGTGGAGTATTATCAAATTCGGTTGAATGGTTTTTGAGTTTACCCAGCGTACACAAATACAAAAACGCACATATATTTTTCTCTTCAATATACTAATATAGACAATGTGGATTATAGCATTCATACATTTTTTCTTGTATGTTGACATTTGTTTAGCTTAATGCTATTGTAAGAACTTAACTCTATAAATTATAATATAATATTATCTGTCTTTATGCGAAACCGAAATAATCCCTGCTTACTCATTTTAGTGGATTCGGTGAAATTTTTGAGCACAAAACGTGGTCATGCCAAATTTATGTGGTATTTCTAACAGAAACTAAGTACCACTGGATGAAAACGTGATTCAAATTAGCTACAGACCCAACGGCTCCGTTACCCAGAAAGGCAGCGAGTGGAAAATTCCCAATATATCTTACGGAATCAGCCAGGAAGTGCACCTTACTCGCAAAGTTCCCATTTGGTACCTTTGACATTTATACTGTCGTGTAAAGCTATTTTATTTAAAATAAGGTTTTATCCCTTTATAAGAATTTTATAATTACAAATAGCACGTTAAGTCTTTTTAGAGGATTCAGTTATTACTATAATAATTTTATCCTGAGAATCCAGTGCATCAATACAAAAGAAGCGGAAGCGCTTTGAAATAATGCAAGTAGATTATAGCAAAGAAAAAAAAAATTGAGTAATAACGATAATTTATTCAATAGTTCTAATGCGTAATAACAAATAATCGAACCAGGTTTGGAATAAGCTATGGAAACGTTTTTCGTCTATGCTCTTTTAGAGATTTCTATGCAATAATAGCATAGAAATCGAACCTTTAAAATAAATGCTATCTGTCGTTTGAGACGTGTGCTGCTAAGAAACAAATTGAAAAAGCCTTGGAGCAAATTGTACAACTACTTTTGCTGGAGATTTCAATGCGCGTGTAGGAAAGGAAAACCGAACATGCTGGCAACTGCTTTCAAAATAATACCAGCGCATATTAGTAAACATGTTTTAAATAAAACATGGTTTATTTTAAATTATTTAAACGTCTAATATATAATGTTCATAATACTTTATTTTATTTATGTACATACTGAAGATTTCATTTCGCCAGTAGCAAAGAAAGCAAACACCAACAGAAGATTCTACACAATAAATGAATAAAAATGTTTTAATTGGTCTAATGAATGAATATTAAAAGTTATATAAAGACAATTGCTCAGTAGCTCTTGTATTCACTAGTAATAATGTAATAGCGTTATTTTGTATCTAGCCCCCAGGAGGTAGGGATGAGCTGAAAGGAGAGAGTAGCTGGACGTAGGAGATATGATAGTAGAGAACAGGTTCCCTTTAATTTATAGATTGTGACTCTCCGGTGGCAGCTCTTACAACCGGGTCCCCTGCCCCCCCCCCCCCCTGCCTATGGCTTGGAGTAAACAAACTGCTGTCAGCAAGCCCTTGATTTTATTATGGGACTTGGCGGTAAATTAAGTGAATTTCACCAGAAGTTAACTAGATCTATGTTCAGAAATATTTTTGGCTATTTGACTGCCCATATCCTGCACAGATATTTATGCATAATGGGATTCATAGACATCCCTGTGAAGGATGTGTGGGCTGAAGTTTTAATCCGTCTAACATTTATTATGTAAATGTGAAGCATATGCTCTACATCGATGTCACCTTGGGCTCCTTCTTGGAACCTAAGTGTACAAAAACCAGGTATCATCACCACCACCATCAAGCCTATAGTTAGTCTTCTACCACACCCTTTGTATTATCATGCGGTCATTCTCAGCAATGGCTGCTCTGATGCAGGCGCACAGGTTGTTCAGCATTGTTGGTAGTGGTTGTACATAAGCCTGACCTTTTACAAAAAACATATGAAGAAATCTCGTGGGGTCAAATCGTGTGAACGAGGTGGTCAAAGAAGGAAAGATCGAGCCCATGCACGGCCTCTGAAGAGTGCTGACCCCTTGTGGCGGAAACTGGAAACGACGCACGAAGCATGTATCTCAACATGCATTAGAATTCGCCGGTTCCATAATTCTGACTGTAGCTGTCGCAAAATTTAACGCAAGTGGCTCAATACAAAATCCAATCATAATCTTGCTATGTCTTGCAGTATTGCACAGTTAAACATGCTGTAAAATTGTAGTGTACAATTAAGCTCACTACATTATTGCTCACAAGGAAATTATTTCGTAGCTCTTCCAGTAACATACAGTTCTTAAAGTTTAACTAGTGCCTCTTTAACAATGATAGCCCATTCCTGCCTATTTTCTGCCTTCTTCCTCCATTTTTTAACGCCCATCCTTCGTAGTCCTCCAGATAGGCCAGCCACCTCAACCTCGGCCTTCCTCTATATCTTCTCCCTTCCGGGTTTCCTTCAAAAATATTTTTAATCGTTCTATCACCTTCCACTCTAATCACATGTCCAGCCCATTCTATTCTGTTAGCTTTGATCTGTGTTACAATACTATAGTCCCTCCGAGCCTAAGGTGGGTACGTACATAAACATTGCGAATGTATCACTCCGCCAACAATCACGTGTTGACGTTCTCTGCGCACAGCTGTTATCGCAACTGTCAATTCTTCCGCTGTAGCAGTGTGAGGTTAGAATTGCATTCGGCTCATATTTATTAAATAACCTACATTCACTAATTAAAGAAACTGGTTAAGGAAAGTTATGAAATGTAATTTTGTGAGTAAAAACATACGTTAACCTGAGTCATCAGATTGAGGCGCGGCACCAACAGATCTCAGGTAACGCCTCCACACCATCATAGCTTCCCGATCAAATATCACATTGTCTTTATTTTTGTAAACTGAAGCCCAATGTCTTTCAGTAAAGTGTGGAACGTCGTTTATCTAAAATACGCAGGGTCTGGCTCACTGTTCAATATGTATTATAGGAGGTCCGTTGTTTAAAAAGAAACTAGGTACGCATTTTAAAGACAATAACACTTAACAGTTATCTTTTTCGTTTTAGGGACTTTTGCAGCTCCTGTTTGTTTCATTTCCGTTCTCACAGTTGAAACGCGTACATAGAAATAATTAATCACTTAAAAGATGTGAAGGAATGCTCCAAGCAGCTTTTTCACATGTACAGTAAGTCGACAACGTTGCGTTGAGATTGGTCATGTAATTGAGCTGGTTTGTGGATGTAAACAGCTCGGACACTTTAGCTTTAATGTTTTGGTTGGGAGCTAACGCTTGTGATTGGCCTGCACTCGCGCAGTAAACACAGGAGGACAACGCAGGGTATTTGTGTTCTCAAGAAGCACCGTTACTGTGTTTGTTTATGTACTGAGCTAGGGAAAGTGACACCCACACAATCTGCACTGTTGCCAGCTTGTTTTCGAGAAAACTAAAATATCTCCGTAGGAAATGGTCAGAGATAAAAACATAAGATATAAGATGTATTCAAAATATCGAGATCTATCTCTGGTTTAAATTAATGCAATGACTTCCCTTCCACCTGGTATATATTTCATTTGTCATACAAATATCTTAAACATATGGCATTTTAATAAAAATGTCAGTCATTTTCAAGAAAATCAATATTTTCAAAAAGTAAAGTGTAGTTTAGGGTGGGGCTATTTTCTTCAAAATCTTCGTATCGCATCCTTGAAATACATTAAATTTAAATTAAAACTTTGGTTTTTAACCGACTTTTCGTTTTTGAGTTATGCTGTCCACAGACTGACTGACAGACAGACACACACAGACGGACACGCGCAGGCGGACGTTTTTCTAGGAATGTTTTTTTTTTTTTTTTTTTTTTTTTTTTTTTTTTTTTTTTTTGATTCAGGGAGTCTCAAAAATATATTTCCAGTGAAATCTCGACATCGAATTTTTTGGTGGAATACTACTTACCAGTAGAGAAAGTAAAAATGAACTACATTAAAAGTAGATATAGCAGCAAGATAAGTAACAATCACCTTGCTTATCTTTTGAGACTATGCACTTCATCTTTTGCACCAAATATTGAAGAACTTCTGAAACATAAGTCGTGCCAAAATACTAATCCTGGGAAACGTTGTGGGATAATCAGGAGTAGAATATGAATGAGTACGCCTTTGATTTCCTGTACCGCCACTGGAATTCGGTAACCACGGATAAATGCGTAATTCTCTCCCTGCGGGTGGAAGGAGGTGGTTTCAACCTGCCCTTACCTGCCTGCAGTTGAGCACCGCTGTGAATTCAAGGGTATAAGTTGGAACACAAGCAACGTTTTAATACTATCCACTTGAAAATTGGGTTATGATGTCATCATGGATGTTTATACCCAACTAAACCAAAACACAACCAGCAGAGCGTGGTGAAAGAACCTGTAAACAAAAACCTTTTTACTTACCTATGAATTAGATAAGAAATATTGATATAGGTCCCCTAAGAACCTAAGTGGGACAACTTGAGCACAATGGCACATGAACATGATCAATACTTAACCAAGACCTTACAAAAATGCTAGTGCCGATACATATTACACATATTTTGAGTGACTTCCACAAACATGTGTAGTAAAGGTCTTTCACAAGCAGCTCCTCAAGGTCGTCTGTTATACCTGCGAAGAAAGAGCTGTTACTCCCTCCCCAGCGACGGCGGAGGAGGCCTTTTGAAATGGTAAAGTGAGTGACTTTGAAGGAAAGCGAAAGTCTTCCGCATAACCGTCGCTAGAAAGCTGAAAAACTGGTTATCAAATGTTTTTATGTACGATGCAAGTAGGTTACAGAAAAGGGTCACTCGGTTACTCTGCAATATTGCCTCACAAGCTTGCAAGTGCTCTTTCTTGCTTCAGCTTTCTCACATCTGTCCGTAACGAGCTAGGTCTCACCAGAAAGTTATTTGCTTCTGCTGAGTACCACTTACCCTCACTGAAACAAAGTTCTATTCAATGGATTTTCTTCGTCAATACAAAACAAGTAACATTACATTTATGTCCCACTACAAGCAATTGTTTGAGCTCCTGCACTAGCTTTGGCCATCACAGAGTAAAGCGAAAACAGTTCACAGTTCATCAAGACCATACAAGCATTTGGAGAAAAGCAAGTTTCAGCTGGCTAATATGTTTGTCAGATAATAATTTCACTCTTGGTAATTTTTTTAATTTGAAAAAAATTCAAAACTTTCCATATTTGTGGGCTGCCACCATGGACAAACAGAGGCAATAGAAATTACTTTTTTAAAACATGAGAAACCAGATTCTGTGAACATATAAAATTATGTGGGGAAGAAAATTCTGCTTAACGTCAATTTTAGTTAATATTGGGTGAGTAAATATTTAACATAAATGTAAAACAAATATATTTCAATTGTTGTATAAGTTATTTATTAAAATGATAAAAAAATCCTACTATTGCATTAGTAATATACTGTGTAATCACATAGGCATCTTTATCTGAAACCATTTTAGCTCGTTGACTTAAGGTAGCTTAGTTTTCCTTGTGGTATTAAAAGACTAATTTTATTATTTTTGATATTTAGCAAGAGCTCACACGATTCACATATAAAGTATGAACTATATATTTAGTGAGTGGATGCGAGTGACTGAATGAATGAATTAGTGAATGAATATGTGAATGAGTGGATGAATGAGGAAGTGTGAGTATGTGTGAGTGAATTAGTGAATGAATAGTGTTTCTGTTGTTATGGGACAGGTGGGAGAATGTTCGGCTCCTATCCAATCAGTGCTCGAGTGAAGAAGCGAGTATGAATACACTTCCGACGTTTCTGCACGCCCTACCTCTAACTTGCGTGGTGGGAGCGACCTTCCACTTGTATGGTGCTAGAGACAAGCTAAACAACTGCAACTATATCCCACGAGTCGCCCAGGTCTGGTCTAGAATATAAGAACAGAGTGTTGAAGATAACTAAAGAGTTAGGAACATGCTGTTAATCCTCTTATGCTTTAAGGCAGCCCTGGGGAGCTGGAAAACGCAAGTGAGACCCTCAATGTATAGGTGGCACTGTAGTCGCCTAACCTGCTTGGTTGGATCGCTGTCGAAATCCATGAGGCTGGTGCCCACTTGGCTAATCCTGGTGTGGAGCTGAAGAATCTCCAGCACACGTTAGGGACAGCACTCGCCCGTAGAGGGCTTTCATTTCATCCCTTCCTCCCGGAGTCTTACATACAATAGCCTAAACAGCTGGCTCCGTCTATACTGTACTTGTACCTCTAATTGTAGACACAGGGAGCCGAAGTATGTTATAGTTGTCTTCCACGGTGTAAGGGGTAACATACAAGCCTGTGGTTCGCAAGGTCACCGGTTCCAATCCAATATAGGGAGGTGAATTTTTTTCGGGCGTAAGAATCTTTAACATGGCCTTCCTTCGGAAGGGAAGCAAATCTGGTGGTCCGTATCGTGGATTTACGACACGTAAAAGAACTTAAGCCTGACAGAGAGGCCTCTTAGCAAAATTAAGTGGTCTTTCACGCCCAGTGTAGAATGGGACGCTAAGAACCACAACAGTTAAAGAAAGTCCTCAATTTCAGTTTCAGTTTCTCAGAATATGTATTGGTGGCAGCATTTGGTAAAGTTTCAAGTGCCTTTCCCTATTTTTAAAAGGAGTGCTGCTTTGTAATTGATCATTTCTAATTGTAGCTGCAATGAGTGTCGCGAAGTACAACTGTTTATAACACAATTTTCAGCCGTTTTGTCGTTCTAAACGCACAAATAATCAACTTCCCATTCTATGCGAAATTTGTATACAGAATTCTCGTGTGTCGTCCTCAATAAAACTTCACTGACTGCTCACTGACTTTTGTTATTCAAGTATATAGCTCAGCGGGTATAATGGAGTGGGTAAGGAAGAGGTGGTAATGTTTGCGCTCGATTAGAAAAGCTCCTCAAGTCCGTTTTAAGGGGAGCCCCCCACCCCCCCCCCCAATCATATTTTTTATTTGCTTAGAAACAGTACACAGTTTCCTTATAAGACTTCAAGAGTTCAGTTTCTTGTGCTAAGGCTCAGAAACTACTGGGTGTCTCATAAAGAAAGCAATCTTAAATTCAGTGCTCTTTGAGTTTATTAGTTTGCGGGACCCGATTAAGCGACTAATATGTGTTTATATTGCATTTACCATTTGTCATTGTCAATTGTAAGTTGTGCGTATTGTTATCAGCTGAAATTGAGTGACACACGAAGGGCAACGCACCCAGATTTTGAAAGTGCATTTCAAGCATGGTGAATGCTACGCGGGTAACGTAGGAAGTCTTCGTGTAATTTTTGGTAGGGTAAATGCGCCTAATGTATCAACAGTACAGAGACTGGTAAGGAAATTCAAATATACAGGATCGACAGTGAATGTCAAATCACCTGGAAGTCCTAATTCTCGTCGATCGGTAGAGAATGTTACTCCCGTCCGTTCAGTTTTTATGGCCACAATTGCACGAATTGAATGTAGAAGGCTTGTGGTTCCAACAGGATGGGCTAACCTGTCACACTGCCGATTAAACAACAAGGTTAACGAGGGAAAGATTCCCTGCTCATCTGATCTCTCGCAATGGCGATCAGAACTGGCCACCGAGATCCTGTGATTTGACACCATGTCACTTTTTTTAATGCCTTTATATGAACAATCCACGAACCATCCTCCAACTCATGGCAGCTATTAAACGTTTCATGAGTCAAATTCAAACGGAACTTCGCTTTAGTGTCATCGAAAATTATGTCCACAGAAGGCGGAGGTTTAAGGACGTTCAACTACTTGATCATCAGCGCCCTTAAAAAAAGCAATTCGTGGCAAAAGTCAGATATAAACTTTAATCTAAAATAAACTTACTTGCAAAAAACGAAAATACATAAACATAAATATACAAAACAGAGAGGCAAAAGCCAGAATTAAAACAATTAAAACGCTTGCTTATCGTCCGCCAAGACCTCTGCAAGTCTGGCAGGTAGTTGCAGAGAGTCTCGAAGGTGCGCTAGGGAGGCACACTGTAGGTTTCGAAGTCTTGGAGGACATTTGCCTGATATTTTGTTTCATATTTAATCGCAGTCTTTGTGCTTCATATCGATATAATAGTATTATAAATTTTCAAATAATACATTCATAAACAGCTCATCATTAGCCTCCATTAAATTTATTAGCCAACGTGAGTGATGTTGTCCATTGTCACACCCACCCACGTGTATATTGAGAAAAAGGAAAGAAAGGTCTTATAGATCGTCACTGGAAAGGGATACAGATTCATCGAAGGCCGAGACTGAAGACGGCGTTAAAAGGTGACGTCGGTATTACATAGGATTATTTCTGCATACCTTTTTTAGAAAGCTGTCGTTTGCTAATGCTCTGGATCAGCAACTGTCCAACTTTTGCGACAGAGGGGAGTGTGGGTTTCCCTCCTTCCAACACACGCGGACTTTGCCTTTCTTTAACCCCTTGCCGAGCCTTGTGTTGCAGTGGCGGTTTGGTGACAGTACATACGCTGCGTTTGATTTAGGAAAGCACTTTCAAATATTATACGATAAACATCTGTTCATTAGTGATTTCTTTGGTACTACTTAAGTTTAAGGAGTCTATCAATATTTGGCATAGCCTTAGAGGATCCACTAAGTGATCGTCACATAATCTATTGCGATACAGACTTTGAATATAGTTGAATTTGGAGAAACTGTTCGCAAATATATGCAGATATATACTCATTCTTGCAAATGCCTATTTCTCTATGTAGGTACTACATTTAAATCGACATAAACATTTTCAGAAATTACCTTATCGCAAATTTTCTTGTAGGTGGAAGGGGAATATGGGAATACGGTAGGCTTTAAGCAATAGTGAAATGTTTTACGAGCTGGTTGCTATACGGTGCCTTTGAAATTCCGTTCTCTTTGCAAAGCCAGGGAATGAAAAAACGAATAACATATTTCTATTTGAAAAAGAAGTATAAGTATTGGCAAATTCAAACGAACAACAAAGAATATCTCGTAAATGGTTCATACAAAAGGAAAAAAAAAAAAAAGAAGTTTTTGACATAAATTGCGTGTTTTAATGAGATTCACATTTTTTATTTACGAGTAGTAAGACTTTGTCTGTCTTTTACTGTTTACCATTTATGCAAAAATCATCCAGATTGAAGAAGTCTTCTGAGGACATTCCCAGAAAATTCAAGGTATGAACTTTCATGGAAGCGCCTGTTTGTGTCCATCAATGCATACTGCCCTCCGACTGAGGAGTAGAGTGAGGCATTGCCCCTCACTACATAAGGTTCTCCAAAGAGAGAGGTTGGGCACACCTGTTCTAGATCTTAGACTTCATCCATTCTCCGTCTGGCATCCCAATGTTGGTTGAGTTTGAATATTTGCTTCTATTTTCGGAATTGCTCTTTTCATGAGGTTACTCATAACCGTTTTTAATGAACACCGGCTTTTACATAACCTCCACCACTTGTTGGTGGACGGGTCTCTTGAACCTAGCTGGGAGTATATAAATATATTCACCAACCTTTCTCCACATTCACCACTATGGAACGTCTAAACGTCATGGCAAGACAGCGTTTGAATTGGTATTTCCTCCAATATGATGTAATAGTTACAACGCTGTAACTCGGTCCTCAGAGCCCCTTTTACAAAAGCAGGTTGCACCACGAGCAGGTGAGAGGATGGAAATTGGTTAAGATAGGTTATATGTTACACCTCACTATTCTTTGCATCCAATTTTAGAAAATTATAGCTAAAAATTCATGTTTTTCTTTACAAAATAGAAGATCGGCAAAAGAGTTATATTTAAGCAAAACAGTTAAAAGGTCCAGCTCCTCTAAGATAATACACACAGTATTGGTTCTATCTTTGTTAAGGCGTTTATATCGATGATACTGAATCCATAGACGTTCTCCATCTACTGTTCGCCGAGCTATGACACATTCATGGGATTCAAAAACAAACCTCTCTAATGCCTGATTACCTAAGTGAAGGGAAAATGCTTCATATACAGAACGAAGGAGGTGGGGTATAGAGAAAATATGCCGATGTGACGTCACATGCTGAAGATGCTCGTACTTCAGACGAATTCAGCTCGTGATGTCACACGCTCTGTACCTACTGCTGCCGCAGGGAAATAGAAAACATTTGAGGGGTGGGAAAGATAAGAAACATCTGATGTTAATAACACAATTAACGTCTTGTATATTGCAATATTAATTTTGACTTTTTAACTACACAAATGGTCACAGATTATAAACAATTACATTTTGGCTAGTTTATATGAAGGACAGTCACGTTATAAAATAAACAAAACAGAACATGTCATTTTCTGTGAATTAGAAGATGGCCATATAGAACAAAATTACGTGAACATTCTCCAACACATTCTGTTTCATTTTTCTTTAACTAGTTGATCAATGTTCGGACGTAATGTCTCAGAAATCTGTAATCGAAGACTGCGTAGTAGGTTGTAATCTGACAAGGCACTTGGGGGCTTGAACTTAGCTAATTTCATAACAGAATCAGACAGAAACACTGACTGCTTTGTTTTACTTACACTGGCCATATTACTGCCATCTAGAGTGCTACACCTGAATAGATCCTCCAGTTCTGTACTCATAGCGTCATTATCTAGGCAACATGGTATTACATGGCTCTCGCCTGATATCACACGAACTAATAGGCTTGCTCTTCGTGCTAACGTGCGATTAACGCAGCGTCAATCGCCTCATGTATCCGAAGCTAAAATCTAACGGATCACATTGCAACCTCGCATCTCGATGTACAATAATGTGCCGTTCTTTTGATATCGCTCTCGCATAGCCGCAATCATTCAGTTTGATTACTATACTGAGGTTCAGGCTAGGAGTGATGCAAAAGGGAAGTAGCAGCTAGGGTAAGGGGATGGTGCGGTTGAGAGGGGAATAGGTTGCATCATTGCCAGGTTTAGCCATGAAAGTTTATGTTTCAGTTTAGTTTATTTTTTTTTTTTAAATTTTCAACAAATCTATTATCAAACGAAATGACTGTGCACAAGCAGTTCTATTTGTAACACTGGAAACAAATGCTTCGTTTATTTTTACCGTTTTCACTAACATTTGAATTAGTTTTCATCTGTTAAAGCACAACATGGCAACTGCGTACGTAACACATGGTTGCCACATCTCTTGTGTTTCGTGTTCGTCTTGTTCCGAACCGAAAACTTGGAGTTTAAGTGTGACAAAGTGTGTTATTCTTTCACATTAGTATGCTGTATTATTAGTGAAAATGGAAGCAAGCGTTATAATGTGAAAAGAGTTCGTAAAGCGCGCCACAATGTTGCAACACTGCATGCCCAAACACGTAATGCGAAGTACATCCGGTTTGTATCGTTCGTAGCCTGAATTTCAGTATATGATTCCTCATTAGTGGAACTAAATGTCGAAATGACTGCAACAAATCCAGAATGTATACACATCCCTTTAGTAGTAATACGCATATACATAGTGAATCTCTACGTTAAAAAGTTACGGCTTTAAAATGGTTAAATAAACAATATGCACATCCAAAAATGAATTTACATGAAACAAACATTTTCAGGTTAGCGTGATTTCACTTTTGCAGGTAGTCAATACAAAGGAAAATATATAGCATTTCAGTTTAAAAGTAATATTTTAAAAATAGTATTTTATACGATAATATAAAGAAACTGAAGTCATAAATAAAGTATAGCTAATGAAATAAAGAACACATTAGACAACATTAGCACTAAAGCAGTATATTGTGTATCAGTATAAACTTATTTAATCACATACTTCATATCAAAGAGATTGTATTAAAGTCAAATACTTTAGTTCCCAATGCACTTAGGGTGTTCAAGAAAGACTGGCACTAATATTCATACAACAATGTATTGTAAAAAATCACTCATACAGACTGTTGCCCCCCTCAGAATACTTCTCCCCCAATACAATGTACTTGTCCCACCTCCTTTGCCATTCCTGGAAAACGTGCAGGAAGCCATTCTTTGAGAGCCTGTTCAGGGTCGCCTCTAAAGCTTTCACTGCTTTGGTCTCATTGTCGAACCGACGTCCCTTAAGTTTTTTTATGGCTCTCGGGTTAAGAAAAAAGTCACATGGAGCTAGGTCAGGATTATAAGGTGGAAGAGGTACCGTGGACATATGATTTTGTGCCAGGAATTCGATAACCGCATCAGCAACATGTGGCTTGGCATTGACGTGATGAAGCTTGCACTGCTGAATGAGATTCTTTAGCTTTTTGGGGATGTGATCCTTTACCAATTGCTTCAGGATAGTGTTATAGTAATCTGCAGTGTCTGTAGAGTGTCTTGGAACTGTGAGAATGCAGACTGTCCTCTGGTAATCAAAAACAGTAATGACTACGCCCTTATTGGGTGACTTCTGTACTCGTGATGATGTTTAGAGGCGATTATCAAACACGTTCACTCTCACAGGCTGTCAACAATCAACTGACAGAGGTATCACTGTGTGATTTTCAGTGATTAGCGACTAGAATACGTAGTTCAATGACACATGGGCAGATGTCGCAATCAGACACTTAATGAAAGGGAAAAAAAATCAGAGCCAGTCTTTATTGAACATCCCTCGTATGAAATGTTTTCGCGGTGTGCTATTATAGCAATTAATCAACACCATGTAAAACAAAAAGCATTTATGACGTGTTGTCGTTAACTATGGCTGCTATTAATGGCAATTCAGTTGCACTTCAGGCACTGTACCTCCCCCTCTTAGAGATTCTACCGTGACACTACATTCTCTAGAATTGACCAGTCATTGGAGTCTGGTGTTCTCCCTTGCTGGGTTATCAGGAATATGTCCGAATGTGAGTCACCTGATGACTTAATCTAAACTACAAATTCCACTTAGCGGTCAGCGATTTACAACATTAGATAACTTGAACACAGTTGTGATACAAGCATCGTAGAGATAAACTTAGCACAGAGAAGCAGCCATTAATTAGAAGAACCGGCTTAAATATGGCATACTACTTTGATTTTAGCACCTACAACTTAATCTTCAGGAAATATCTAAATGTGACACACTTAAATACTTCCCTGACTTATTTGCATTGTGATATGACACTTAGGTGACTTAAAAACTGAAAAAAAATTAAATTATAAAGATTTATATTAACTCCTAAGGGATTAGTTATATTTTTATGTTATTTGGCGAAGAAATGTAGATCATCCTGTTTATCGGAAATTAGATTTTCAATTAGCACAAGAAAGATTAAAATTGGAAGCATGGTTTAAATATGGGCTATGGCATAATAGCCATAAACATATACCTACATATTTCTCCACACCAGCACATTTTAAGCCCACATATGGCACTGAAAGCACAATATCCACAGTTCTCTCTTCAGTCTGCTGTGAAGAGTCCAACGCAGAACATGTAACTTGCATTTTTATTAGCTGGGAAGTTCCCACTTAATAAATCAAATGTATAATCATCATTGCTATCTTCCAGAACAGGATTCGAAAAAGCATATTCTGATTTTTAAGATAGTAGAATCCTCTTTTAAGCCTTTCCTCTGCTAAATGAAGCTTTCTCACTAGTCCACGTTTTCCCTTCAATTTGTGTTTGTGAATTGGCTGATCTTTCTTCAGCAATAGTCTTTTCCCCCAGCTAACATTGTTGCTTTCGGAAGTCAAACTCTTCTTGCTTTTATTTGTTGAAGATTTTTCAATTATTGTAGACAACTCTTTATGTGGAGTCCCAATGATAACACTGGAACTAGTAATCTTGTATCTTAGCATCTAAAAAAGAAAAGTTCTTATTGAGTGGATGTATTCCAGTTATCTTGCCATTCACTGCAATCTTTCCACTCTGGACATGAAATATTTCCAGCAGACCCATGGAAGTCGTGGCTAAAGCTTGTGCGCAGTCAGGTGGAAGTGAAAATATCACGCCATGATTTGTCTTAGCCATGTCAATGACAACATTCCGAACATGAATATAGTGTCCACCAAGGATGAGTAAGACGGGTAACTCTTCTGTGAAACGAACCTTATCAACGAAATGAGAGGAACACTGTAAAGAGGTTTGTTTACACCTATCCGGAAAGGGAGAGCGCTAATATAGAACCCGGAGGACATCCCTTCATCAGCACTTCCGACATGTTTTTCCTGGGGAAAATTACCTAAGTATGAAATGTTCGGAAGCACTCATACAGGAATCACTGTGGAATCTTTTTCAGCCGAAATTGAACCTGCTATCTGCCTTTTACCTATTCTTTCTATAACCTGGGTATTTTTGCTCTGCACAATGGAAAGTCCTCTCTCATGAAGCTTATACATCCTATCGGCAGGAAATTTGTATTTGTCATAAAGCTTCTTGCTGAAGTCTAAAGAGGGTTCTATATTTTCCTTACCGAAGCCTAAAACACCAGATGGTTTTCGAATAGATAGGCAACCCTGTCGTTTGAGACAGAGACCTAGCTGCGTTCTGCCGGCATCATTTGATTTGAAAGGAATTTGTGTACCATTACGAATTAATAGCTGGTATCCCGTCCTTCGTAAGTCACCTCTGGTGTATCTAAAGAGTTGTGCGAAGCAATTCAATGTCTTTGCTGCTTTCGGTGTCCTCATTCCTGGCTTATTAGTGAGGACAATAAAGATCCTTTTATCCCTAACAGCAACAATGGCGTTTTCCATATCTTCATCCTTCCAACGTTTTGTACTATTTTTGGCTGCTTGCAAATATTTAAATTAAACATTCTTTTTGGCACCGGCACTACAGCCCATGAAGAGCCAAGCCTTACCTCCCAGCCGCTGTGTCCCCACCTCGGCACATTACAGGCGTCATTGGTGGGGTGCAGTATTGGAGGGTGGTACGTGGTCAGCGTTCCGGTCCCTCCCGGCCAATTATGCGGTCTTCAGGACCTGGGGCCACCTCGGCACATTACAGGCGTCATTGGTGGGGTGCAGTATTGGAGGGGGGTACGTGGTCAGCGTTCCGGTCCCTCCCGGCCAATTATGCGGTCTTCAGGACCTGGGGCCGCTACTTTTCTATCAAGTAGCTCCTCAATTGGTCCCCCCGGAACCTAACGAGGCTGAGTGCACCCCGTACCAGATCTCCCAGAGGGGATAAAATCCCCATGCTGGTACCGGGGATCGACCGCGCTACGAAGGCGGTCTTAAACTAAATATACTAGTCCATATTTACACCAATAGTATAGCCACGCTTTCAGATGTACATATTCAATAAATACGCCAGAGAAGAAGGTTTCCAGCATCAGTAAAGTCATGCTCTTAGCAAAATATGTCTCAGTTGGATAGATTCCTTTACATAAAGTCAAATACATACACATCCTATTCGCACACTTCATCTTGAGCTTTCAGGTGGCGTTGTTGTCGAGGGCGACACATGACCTTTTATGCCATTTACCAGTTGTACTTCACTTTAAATGATATCATAGAAGGCAGTGATTTGTAGATTCCGCAATTGTTTTTTCGACGTTAGACAATGGCTAAAGTTCCCTCGTATTTACTATGTTTGTTGCATCTGCTTCAGACATTTCTTACTAAAATTACTGTTAACACAAAAGTAAAGCGGGATACAACACAAGAGAACAGCTGCAAATAAGTACCTTTGCAGTGAAACCCACAGTGTAACACTGGAGTATGAGCAACGATGCTCAGTTACTTTGGCAAAGCACACGCCTTCTTGACTGAGACCAATCCACGACCAATCATAGCACTAGAATTCAGGGCTAAGATGCAGTGTGCGAATAGTATCTGTACAATGCTTCAAGATGTCAAAGTTGGCAAAAGCACACGTAACAAGATCCGTCGTACAAAACACCGGACTATCTGCCACCAAGGCCACCAACTGCTCCTCAGTTTCCGTTTAATTAAAGAGCAACAGTTCGCATCTTTCCTGCGAGATTGCAGCACTCTTCAGATCCAATCCAGAACATGCACTTATTTAAACCATGGCTATTTTTAAACCACTTGCTCTAAAATCTTTTATAGAAAATTGAAGCAGAAGCTTTCTTCTTGGGAGTACTAAGAAGTGCAACTGTATTCATGGTTTTATGTCTTTACATGATCACTCTGTATTCATTGAAGTATTCCTTGCTTGAATTAAAAAAAAAAAAAAAGTTCTATCGTGGTTTACTTTCTAATATTGCTTTTTACATTTGGATTCATACATAAACAATGTAGCAGCCTCTGTGTTATTGCTCTGAAAACAAATCAAGCAATTGCATGTTATACATTTTGAGTTATTTGTAAACAGTTGACTGCTAAAAATAACATGCATAGTGACAAATCACGAAGAAAACTGCTGCGTAACGTTTTGCAACATAGTAGAAAGTTATTTCCTAACCTTGCCTGGTGCCAGAGGCAGAAAGGTGTTCAATTTTTGTTCAAACCTGAATTATTCGGCGGATCCAATAGTAGCAAGTTATTAGGGGAGCTGATGTGCGAATTTATTTAAACGAATTTATGAAATACTCGTACTATCACAAAAATAGTTGTAAAATTTAACAAACTAGATAGGTATGCATTTGAAACCCACATGCTACTACAAATACATTACGAATACTTATGTGATATTATGCAACCCAAAGTTAATACACAACTTACAAATATTGATCCAAATCAGAGATTCCTGGCTGGAGGATTATTCCTCAGGCTGTCTAGAGTATGGAAGTGTGAATGTGTATGTGACTTGAATGTTTATAACTAATGTGAAACATTATACGTCTTGCTGATGAGCAATTGTTTCAAAGGAAAAGCCGCCAACATGACGTAGATGTTGAAGGCGCCATATAAATGAATAATAAAATATGTATACATATTAATCCTAACTCTCCTACAGGATTAACAGAGAATGCTCTGTTGGCAATAAGTAACCTTAGCTCGATGACAGAAATTGGATTTCCAAAAGGCGCTCAAGCATTGTATAACAATTTGTTAGTAGTACACAGCACTATGAACAGGCGTTGTGAAATGACCTATCACCTCTAAAGCTACCAGCAGGTATGTCAATACCGAGCAATATGGTTGAGGCGGTAGCGTCTAAGGCCGTATTTGGGTTAATTCCCGGCATTCTCTTTTTCGGAAATTTTCCCCGGTCGGTAGGCGAATGATGGGATGGATAGTCACATTCTCTGAATATCCTGTCCCTCCGTTTCATTCATTCCTCATTTTACTTCACCTGTTGGCTATTTCAGGGTTCTAAGTGTCGGCGGGGGTTTCGGTGTGTAAGGTAGGGAATCTGTTCCCTGTAAATTCTCGTCCTCCGCATCGGGGGAGGTTTTCGGGTCCGAACCCCCCAAGGGGATGTGTAAGCTCGCAGGAGGAGGGGAGCCGGTTGTACAATCCAGCACCGGGGAGCTTCAATCTTACTTTTTGGAGATCCTGCCCTCTGTGTTATCTCTCATGTCCGACCACCCTCACCTACTCCCAGGGGTGCCCTGTCAGGAGCACAGACACAAAAGATCTTCCAGAGATCGATGTGCTAAGTCCCCCCTCTGAACCTTGTTGAATGTGTTGAATAAAGCATGTACTCTCAAGACTGTATCAAAAGCTGTGTGGTTTTCTTTTTTTCAGTTTTATTTATTATCTGTTTATTACTCAATATTTTCATATTCCACTCAGCATTTTCCGAATTTCTTGCTCTTAAAACATTTAATCACAGCAAAAATAATCTGATACTTGGAAGGGCCTGATATGGACACTGCTAAATATGTAGGTGTCAAATAATGAACTTTATTAATGCACTCAATGCAGCCTGCACAAACTGGGTTTTCTTCGTTCTGTATACAGAGATAAATAAATATAAATAAATAAGAAAAGAATATGCATATCCTAGGTGTGTCAGATACAGGACTATCATTTAGTCTGCAAATATCACCACAAGGGTGGAGCGAACCATCTGTTTTGATGAAGTGGATTTGCCCATTCAATTTTGATGGTCTAATTATTCACTGGAAAGGGAGTAATGTAGGAACAATAATATGTTAATTATTCTTTGTATTTATACATGTTGGTTTCTCCCTGAGTAACTATAACAGGAGAGCAATTGTTTTTGTCCTATGGGACTTTGGAAAAAAGAGAAGTTAAAAAACACAATAAAAATCTTGCACAATATATTGATTCCTATTCTTTAATCTACCAAAGAAAGTATCCACAGCTCCTAGAATACTCCCTCAGTAATGTTCTAACTTGAGGCTCTCGTTACTAAAGTTCTACTTTTGTAACTAGTACTATAAATATCTATTAGAAATACAACGCTACTTGTAACCACCATAGAAAATAAGTATAATATATAATGTTGAAGAAACAGTTTAAATTAGTTGAAGAGTGTCTGAGGTTATTCTGGATTATAAATAAATGAACTTAATAATAGTAATTTAGATGAATAAGTAACATTCTTCAGCAGAAGTCTGTCTGCTATATCTCTTTGCTTGCCATATTCTTTGACTGCTTGCCTTTCAAGCTGTTGAACTCAAGAATGTATGTCAACTGGTTAACATAACTCTTATGTAAACACCTGCAACTTTGAGTAATATTTTCCAGTATGTCTGTAAATTTACACATGTGAACTCTTGGCACCAGCTGTGGTACTTGAAAACATAAGCCCAAGGCTTAAATGAGTCAAAGAACCAACATTTGAGCCCAACTTTTATAAAACTAAAATTGTTGTTTTGACTCTGAGTGGATAGATAGTATTTCCTCAGTATAAAACCTACAACTACATCCCAAACAAGTTGTTACAGACTTAAGTTGTTAGATAATATAATTTATTATATTTTAAGGATATGGTTTATTACCGGGCTAATTTCTGTTTCAGCTGCAGTTCACACTGGTGTTTATTCACTCAGCTCAGGTGCTCATCTTCGACTGTGGCTATCCAAAATTGGTGGCTGCATTGCTTCTACTTCATTCTGTCATCTTCTTTGCACTCTTCTTTGACTTCTACCAGCAAGCCTACAAGAAGAGTCGGAAACTTCAGGAAAAGGTTCACTAGTTGTAACACATAATATCCCCATTTCTGTAATGGTAAGTATTATAGTTCAGTAATATCACCATTTTAATATGCATTTGAACTATAACTGACATATTTATGTAAATAATTTAGGCATGTGTTAAATTACATATTTATTTGTCCAACTCATAAAGAAACTATGCATTTTCTACAAGCAATGTGGAATTTTGACAACACCTAAGGAACTGGCACTTTCTTAAAAGGAATACTTAAGCCATTTAAACCTGGGATTTTGTTTGAGTTTCACATGCAACCAGCTTATGTGCTGTAATTTTCAAAAATTAAGTATTCCTGTCCCAAAATGATACTTAGGCTGTTTTCTTTGTTCTAAAGCTGGCTCAACACATGAAGCACAAGGCAAATCTTCCGAAACTTCAACACTAAATAAGGCAGCACTAATATTGTTTTTGGCCAAAACTGTTTTAATTTTTGAGAAGCCGGCTAACCTTGCAACCCAAGGTATCAAATAACTGGTCAACACTATGTAGAAATGTCTTTAGCATGTTCAGATATTTTTTTGAGGCAGGTCCTTTGCTCGCATGCTTTGTTGATAAATTTTTCCAGTGTTTTCGCCTATCCCATGAAGATAAATGTCAGGTAACTCTAAGCTTTAGGGACCCTGGACACATTTGAGCATTATTTCAATAAGTTTCTTCATTCACTATCCAATAGACCTATTCAGCTAATTAAATTTATCATTAAATTTATCCCAAACTCATATTTATCTTCATATACTGGAAGTTGATAACAGTGTTGTTGAAACTGCACAATACTTAAAATTGAGTTGGTTAATACCACAAAACAATGCTCATTTTTTTAATTTCCCAGAACATGTTGAGACTTGTTTCCTTCATTGTCATTAACTGATCTTTGGTGGTGAAGATGATCTATCCATAGACTGTTGTGCAGCAGTTCTAGGAATTTGTACAACTAGTTGATGGAGAGAATAGAAACTGAAGACTTAGCTCTTATTTTTTCAATCAAAATCTGTTCCCATGCTGTCAATTCTAGTTTTACACTATAAGAATGCACTTGCCTCGATTGCTAGAGTAGCCGTCAGGAATGATGGCAGTAAATGATATATAATGTGCAGGTAGGGGTAGTAGGGGAAGTGCTGCGTTGCAACTGTTTCCTATCTTTCTCAGGAAGTATTTGTACACATTATACATCATTTTTCTGGCTTGACGTGAATAATGCAACATTTTTTTGGCTCTGCCTTTGTTGGAACACTTAACAAACTTACTATCACGCAGTGGAATGAACTTATTGCTCAGAATTATTTAATTTCACTGTTAAACTGTAGACAAGCCCTCTCACATGTGCTCTGAAACAGCTTACACCTGATTAGCTAGAAAACAGTTGACTGTGATGTTGTTGAATGTTTGTTTTCTGCACAATCACCTTCATTTGTGATGGTAACTATAAAGATGGCATCACTTAAAAAAAAAGATTTGGTATTTACCAAACAATGCAATAACTGCAACCATATTTATATAAGTATAACAAAGAGAAACTTGGAAATGAGAACCCAGGAACACTTTAGAAGTATAAAACACAAAGATTTATAAAAACCAGAAGTTGCCACCCATTTTTGAACCAAACATTGCAACAGAAATCCAGAACGAAAACTATTGAAGTATGCAACTGTAAAGCAAGAATAATTGGCCACATGGGAACAGAGTTTTGCCTGAAAAAATAAGAGCAAATCTTCAGTTTCAATATTCTCCAGTGTGACCCATTGTACAAGATCTTCAGAGCAGTGTATAGATGCATCCAAGCTAAGATAAGCTCGAGGTCTGGTTGACAATGGAGGAAACTAGGCTCTGGAATATGTCCCAGGAAATTTAAAAAATGAATGTTGTTTTGTGTCATTAATCAACCCAGTTTTTATTCTTAAAAAATTACATATTTATAATTCTAATGGATTTTCTCAAAAGCATAAATAAGAAAACTGTCTTTCAGGCTTATTTAGCTTTTTGTACCTATAAAACTTATTTATCATTCTAATAAATATGATTAATTTAGCATTATAGCAGGTATTTTTAAGTTACAAACTGTTTTAGGATTAAATCTTAAGGTGCTCCAGTCCAATGTTGTTGTAATGCAAAAGGACTTTTTCTTAATGTTTGAGAAAATTTACAGTATTAATCCTTTGAAAGAATCCTCTTATTCCATTTCTAAAAATCTGCCTTGAAAACAAATGAAAGCCATGCAATTACGAGTAGTAAGGACATTCCATCAAGTTGACCTTTACAAACTTTGAATCTTGAACCATCTGACTTTTCCTTGATGAGTTATATTAAAGAACAAGTTTTGCTTGCTTGTACAAAACCAAAATATTTTCCCCAACAGCAAATTTAAGGAACTGCATAACCTAGCTGCGAAGTGCAGGGCAAGGTTGCAGAGAAACACTGGTGCACTACCAAGAAAAGCAATTTCTGTATATTCTAAATGCTCTGTGAAAACTAAATCCCACAGATTAGCAAAAATTGTCTTACATTTTCTTTTCTTCCTAAGACTAGATTATATTAGATTCAACATTAATCAGGGAGATGAACAGGAGGGACCTGAACCTACCTACTTGCACTGAAACCTGAGGTTTACTGTACAGTTGTCTCCCTGCTGGCTCTAACCATTGCCTCTAATAAGTTTAAGAAGTCCCTGGATTAGATTCTGCTAGATACAATCTCATTTGTGTCTATGTCCCAAATTGGTTGTATCTGTTCACTTGCAGTGCTTCACACTGGAATATTAGATGCAAGGTCGTTTCCTCCTCTATTTCACACCTCCTGCATATAGGATCTTAGACAGCCCCATTGTTTAGGTGTTTATGGAAATTCCCATGACCAGTCATTAGACCATCTATAAGTCTCATTTGTTTCCTGGTTAGTTTGAGAATTTCATAACTTCTTTTAAGACATGAAATCATTAGCTTTTCATGTCTTTGTTTCTGGATATGATTGCACTATTCTATATGCTGTCCTTGAATCCAGTTTAATAGAATACGTATTCCTTGCCATTAATTTGATAACCATGACAGGTTCTGGACCTATATATGGGATCTATGCTCCCATTTTAGCCAGTCTGTCTGCATTTTCATTTCTGCTCACCCCAGAGTGGCTAGGGACCCAAGCTAGTGTAGGTCTTTGCATTCCTCTAGCTTTTCTAAAGCTTCTTGACACTCCTTAGTGATCTTTAAGCTTGTAAGGGGCGCTGTTTCTTCCCAAACTATTACCAAATTTATAACTCTGTAGAGTTGAAGTTTAGGATAAGTGAACATACAAAACTCATATGTTTTCTAAGGCAAATCAGCCTTCCTTTTCAAATCTAAAATCATTTTGATGGTGAATGCCATGATTGCATTATAATTAGTAAAAGTAAGCAACACCATGATAATTGGAGCATTATAAGACTAATCGTGATTTTCTTTACTCACATTAATAGTGATTAACAGAATGTCAAATTGTTCAATGGTCAGAACCAGGGTGCGAAATCATTAAAAGTTGGTGGGGAAATAAGCACTTTAGTATCGTATGTTTTACTGTTTGTCTCGTTATATAAATCACCCTCTGGGATATTTTATTGGGGGGGAAATTCTGGGTATAAAATCATTTGTGGGAGGAAAACCTACCCATCCCTCCCGGGATTTCGCTCACTGGTCAGAACATTCCGCTTTATTTTGTTTTCATCAAGGGAATGCTGTCTATAGTAACGAAAATGTTCTAAAATGGATTCACATTACAGATATTATTCATACAACATTAGCATAAGAAGAGCAGTAATGATTCAAATCTTGAGGAAGCATAATTGCAGAAATGAAAGGCTTATGTTGTGTGCCTTTATGCTGAGCAGACAAGGGATGACAGGTTGTTGAAAACATCCCTTCAATACAGTCCGAAATACACAGATTTCTACAAGAATGTGATGTCAGATCATCATGGCAACCAATTTGTTTGGAAGGAGACACAGTTTGGAAAAATGTGTAGACTCATGTTCTACTGTACAACAAGAGTTACACTAGTAGGCATTATCTACTTCTCTCTTCAGTCAACAAACTGCACCTAAGGTTGCCACTGCAGTAAATGCATCCAGGAAATTACATGATATAATATCACATGATTTAATGAATATTACATAAAATACATCTTGGGCTACCCCTGATCAGAGTCTTGCTCTTTTGCTATTAGGACAGCCCTTCAGTAGGTACTTTTACATGCTTGCTACAAGTTTGCTCCTTTCTAACACTAATTTTAACTTCATTATATCCCTTTCTAAGCATTACTATTATTTCTGCCATTAATGTTTATTGGTTTTGTTTTACTTGTCTATCCTGCATCACTTTTGTGCTATTTGTCAAATTTTTGTTTATCCCTGTCTATTATTTACCTCTCATTTCAACTTCTTATTACTAAAGCTGGTGCAATGAAACCTTGCCAATCTCAGGATGTGTAGAAGACTATTTTGGTACCACACCCTTATGCCTGTTTGAGGGCAACAGTATTTCTATTACAGGCTCCAGTGTCTAACAATGTCTTGAGGTGTGCTTATTGCAGTGAATGAATAAAGGGGGAGTACATAATAGGACTACAGGGAGTGGAAATGGCATGTGGCCCTCAATCGAATGAGGTGACTCGACTTTAAGTAGTACCAAAGTTTTGTGCAACTCTCATTGGCAAGCTTTCATTGCATTACATGTGCCACTTCATTCGGCCTGGGTTTTCTTAACCTCACTTTTTCAATATTTCTTACCTGTACAGCTCCTCTTTCCTTATTATAACTATTAAACTTCACTTTCCATTTTTTTCACCCTTCTTCTAATTACCTACTATTTCATCTTGCTCATATCTTCTCCTCTGCCTCTCACAAACGTACTCTATTCTCTCAGACTTTCTGCAATTAGCCCAGCCATATTTTTGTCATGTCACCCTTGGCAATATGTTCCTTTTTGTTGATCTCTTTTGTTTTCTCATTTCTTTTCTAATCCCTTGTCTTCCATTGCTTGTTTCACTCTGTATCTGTTATATTTAAATTCTTTTTACCCTGTTTTCTTGGATACTGCTTTAGCTTCCTCCAAGCTGTTTACTTAAACATTATTAACACTTCCAATTTAGGAGCCTCCCTTATTTTCTTCTTCGTTTCACTGACCAACATTTCTGAGTCCCTCCCTCCCCTCTTCTCTTCCTTTCATCTGAGTTGCCCTCCCTTCCCCTCTGCCAACACATCCAAGGCGTTATAGCATATTTAAAAATAACTAGGAATGAAGCATAAAATACTCTACTGTTTGAAAATTGACCTTTAATTTTGGTAGTGAACCCATTCACTCCCTTCTCTCAGTAAGCCACTTCTGAAAACTATTTAAAAAATAATGGTTGCAACCACAAGACTTTCTCTATCTACCATTTATTTTCATATCCATCCTACAAATTATTTATTTGTGCAAAAGCCTTTTTATCCTACAGAAGACATGTTTGCTCTTTTCTATTGATGGTAATATGAATGTTTTTATTCCATTTGTTGGTGCTACATATTTCAACTAATGCTATAGTATAAGATGGATATGGTGTCTTATGACCCAAGTATTATGTATTATTAAAGTATGTTATAAATAAATACACACTTAATAAATAAATTATATGTATAAATAAAAGTAAACTTCATAAACTTATTTGCTTTAAAATAATATATCTCGTGTTTCTGTGTTTGTTTTTCAGAAGCAGTTAATTAAAAGAAACCCGGGGTTCTTTCATGAAAGTAAGAATTTAATGTTCTCTTTTTATGTGTTAAATTAATAAGAAGATGTATTAAGAAGTTTAATACATTTTTAACTGGGAATAAAATTATGATCAAATAGGTCAATTGTAGTAGATCCAACTTGAATGGAATGCATTCTTTCAGTGCTAGGTTTTCCTTCTTCTGGTAATTTTGGTGACTGGGATGATTTGAACATTAGTCTTTTAAAATATGTTATCAGACAATAATGAAGTGAGAAGGAAAAATATTATTTTATATAAAATTCATAATATCCATGTTTATTATATTTGGAATTTAAGTAGGGGTTATACTATTTATATATCATTAATAATGCTTTTTACTGTTATAAAAATACTGAAAAATAAGAATTAAACTGTAGAATAAATTATTATTTATTATTTACTATTATTTATTATTATTATTTCTTATAATTTATTATTATTTACTATTTATTATTATTGTTATTATTGTTCATCTTCTTCATCATCGTCGTCATCGTCATCGTTGTCGTCATCGTTATCATCATCATCATCATGGACAGCATAACTGAAAAACAAACAGTCGGTTGAAAACCAAAGTTGATATTTAAGTTTAATGTCTTTCAAGGATGCGGCATGAAGATTTTGAAGAAAATAGTCCCACCCTAAACTACCCTTTACATGGAAAATTTTTCGAAAATTTAGATTTTCCTAAAAATGTCTTTAATGATTTTGATTAAAATGTAATATATTTAAGATATTAGTATGACAAATGAAATGCATATTAGGAATTTTCTGGCTATAGCCTATGTAGTCCCGTTTACTCTGGATGAGGTTTGAATAACTCGTAAGCCGTAAGAGATAGACAAATTCTTAATATACAAAAAAATGTAGATCTCACTAAAACTCACAATTTATGTCGAAATAAATTTTTTTGTAGGGTAAACCATTTCAGAGATATTCCTTGTTATTTGTGTCAGATTCGGAAAACTTGAAACTTTCGTGAAATGGTACATCGTTCATTTTTTATATGTTAAGCGTGCAAAGAGAACGGGATCCCAAAGCTTTAAAAGATTTGACTCGCTCAAAGCCTACTGTATTCTAATATTCCTCTTGCACCTACAAGGAAATAAACAATAAGATAATTTGTACAAATGCTTATCTCATCTAACATGAAGAAGATAGAAGTATAAGAGTTTGTAAAAATGGTAGTACAAGAGTAGAGAAAGTCATGTGAATGCAACACATCAGATTATTTTTTCTTTCAGTTCTTTAATATACAAGTGAAGCAAAACAAACCTTTCTTCAATATTATCGTCTCTCCTCCATTAGGTATTATAAGGTTATCTTCTGATCAATAAATTATTTTAATTTTATTCAAATAAGCAAATATCGATAGTTTGTAAGAGCAATGGATATTGCATGTTTCACAACTTCCAGTACTCACTTCGGATAATTCAATGAGTACCGGTATCGAGCACCAGTAAGTACTGGCCCATCTAAAGCCCTGGCCAACTCCAACACAGCAGGCACTGAATTGATTGCTAAGGCCAACAGTGCAGTTCTAAATGGTGATTTAGTTCAAGTTAGAGGAATTAGACATCTTCACAAGGAGATTTATTTACAATTTACAATTTACGCTTAATTTCTAAGTATATATTTTGACAGTTAAAAACAATTTCCAGAAGATTATTCCATCAGCAAAACCAGGCACTGCATTCAGATAAGGGAAAAAATGAGGGAAAAAATGGAAAAATCAGAGTTTGCAATCTTTATCATTGTTATGAGGACATGCTTAGCTCTGCATACTTAGGCTATAACTTTAATAGTGGTAACTATTTATTTATTTATTACTAGTAGCAAGTGATACATCTGTGAAACTTCTAGTCCTTCACTGTTTTACCCAATATTGTATACAGCTTATTGGCAGCAATGTGGAAGTCAACATCCTGTAGCAGTTTCTGTTCTGTTCTGCCCTAATGCTTGCAGAATCTCAGGAACTGTCTGGAATAGAATGTCAAGAAGTGTTTCTTTCATCTTTGGGATCAAATCATTATCACAGGGGTTTAAGTCTGGTGATAGTTGTAGTTGGAGAAGTACTTCCCACTCGCAGTAATGGTGGAGATCAGCTACAGGGTATGCTGTGTGCTCTCGAGCATTATCCTGCAAAATGATGGGAGGGTACTGCAAAATGTGTGGGCAACACTGGTCTCTGATTATTCTCCATCTGCAGGGCTAACTCACATACTGTCTGTCCTTGATTGGTGTCTCGTAGTACGGAAACAGCTTGCTCGTCCTCTTCACTAATACTTGAATGATCTGGCCAAGCCATGTGTTCCACAAGGTCCACTCCTTGTTGAAGGCTCTAATCCACTTCACCGCAGCCCTGTATAGTAGTGCTATCTCCCAATATGCCTAAACAAGACACTGTTGTGCTGTAGGACTACAGGCAATTTGAATTTTCAGCCAAGATCGCTGTTCCTGTTTTGTGAGCCTGATGGAATAGTCCATTTACGAGAGGGAAGCTCAAACACAGACTAACATGGTGAAGGTGACAACAAATAATTCCTTCTGTTTTATTTCCACAGCAATGTTGCCACTATTTGTGTTACACCCCACATATTTATCAATTTCTTTTATTCATTAAACACTATCACATCTGATGTCCACATATTGCAGTTATAATATTACATATTAAATAACCATCAGTTGTAAACTTTGTAAATTATTTTCTAATGGAGAGATGAATTGATAAATGTTGTGAATTTTAGTAACGATGTAACTCTGGATCTCTGTAACCCTAGAATGCTGGAACTTATTATGCAGTGTCAAGATGGTGAAGAGGTATCACTTACCTTATCTTGAAATGATAAGACTTTTTATGAACTAAAGTAACAACTTATTATTATTGTTATTATTTTTGTCACTAAGCACTTTTTCATTGTGGTTCTTTTCATAAATAATTTAGTGTCTGACTAGATCTATGATTTCTCTTTATGATGGCATTTCAGAATTATCACTTCTGCTACATTTCAAATACTTTTACATGTTTTATATTTATTACAGTTTCAGGGCGATCAGCCGTGTGAGGTTTAAAAACATTGAGCTTCGGCCATTGTAAATTCCATGGCCTTCGTCAGAATGAAAATGACCGTTAGCTTTCCGCTCCCCATATATATACAATGTTAGGTGGGAGTGGATTGCGTTGCCCTGGCTAATGAGCGGGTGATGATTTGTGATTGGGCCTGCTGTTTCGGGCTATGTTTGTCACCGGCCACAGTGTTTTCTTGAGGGTCAGTACTTGGTCCAGAATCACTATAGTTGCTGTTGTGAATGTGTTTCATGGCTATTGTCCAGGCAGGGCTTAGCTGAAGTCCGCGGTCCCTGTTAATAATATTGAACATAATAACAGGGACCGTGTATACATATGGGGAACGGAAAGCTAACGGTCATTTTCATTCTGACAAAGGCCATGGAGTTTACAATGGCCGAAAGCTCAATGTTTTTAAACCTCACACGGCTGATCGCCCGTGAAACTGTAATAAATAACGTGGCCGTGAAAGCTTTAAATCTTACATATTTTATATTACTTTACTTTGTTTCTCAAGTTACTTTATTCTACTTTTCTGAGGAGATAAATATCAATCTTTATTGTAACTAATCCTCATCAGCAAGATAATTCTTATCCACTCTCAATTCTCCTGCACAGGAGAATTCACTTGATCTTCTATTGAATGTTTATCTCAATTTAACCATTCAACTGTGTGGAATAAATATTAACTCTGAACTCGCAATAGCTCAGATTTTCTGAGTCTCTTCTAGTATCAGTCCTGGTACATCTGCACTAAGAGCAGTCAACTTGCATCCCCCAGCATCTTCTTCTTACTTCTGGCACTATTCCTCAACTTACATTGTTTCTCATTTACTTTATTGCTCAGTTACATAGCTTTGAGCTATTGTGATTTTTCTTTTTCTTCCCTGACAATAATCTTTCATTTTTGTGTTCCACCTCCTCACTGTAGCTTTTATTCTTTTTATTTTTTCTTCTGAACCACAATGTATACATCTCTGAATTTTAAATACAATTTTTTACTTTAAATATCACATGTTAGTTTTGTCTGGACTTCTTGATATGATTCTATGCAAACTCTTTTAACTTCCATTTCTATTAGTTTAAGTATTTATAACATTTCCTTTCCTTGTACAATTAATCTTTCTCCAGCACAATTAAATGACATTAACAATTTTCATTCAGCTCCCACTTCAACTTAAAACCATATAAAAGACTTAGGATGTTAACATGGATTTTTTTCCACCTAGGGTTGCCATAATCCAAGAACCAAAATCCAGGATAGAGTTCAACCATTAATGCTGTCAGCAAAGGAATGACAAAAATTAAAATTAGTTTGCATTAAATAACCTTTTAATTAAAACATTTCTTCCATGTTTATGCTTGGAAATTGATCCATGTATTCTTCTTGGAAGTTAGCCTTTTGTTTCGACATTTTATTTTAAAATTCCATGTAATTATGTCACTAGTAACTGTGGAACTATCCTCCATGTGAATGTTAACTATATATAAAAACCACAGAACACATAAACAAGAAGCAGGCTCTAGAAATCACAGAGAATCGACTATAGTATTGCTTCCGCTGTCAATGTTAGCGCAAGATCAGTGATATAATGAGGGCCTTTATCAGCAATGGTGTGAAACTTCTATTGTAAGTAATGGTGAAATACTTGAATGACATTTGGCAATAAAACACAAGTTAGTAATAAAACATTTTTTAGCACTCCCTGCTTTTGCAGACTTATCTCTTCATCCAGGACATTCATCTTTTAGCATAAAGTCGCAGATTGTCCACAAACTCTGCAACGTATGGCAATCCTATTTCCACCCCTAGCTTGTTATTAGTCACTGCTATGACAACAGAATTCTGTACTCCTGACTTACCATGTTCTCAAGGAATAAAGAATTATATGTAAAAAGATTTGGACAAATATAGTCTGAGAAAAATGAAAATCATAACAAACACTTGGATTAATATTTTTGTTTTATTTTCTATTTCACAGGGAACTTCATATCATTCATCTTCACAGCAGAGGCAGCAATGGATTGGCAGAAAGTCTAGTGCTGTAGGTTAAAGAGATGCGAAGATATCCTGGCTGCTGCCTTCATTGTTATTTAAGTATTTGCAAAGCCAGTAAAAGGCAAAGTACAGAGACTCTGCTCACCATGTGTGCAGTATTACAAGCAGTGATACAGACTTTACTGTGAGCCTGACATTAATGTTGGGAACAGTGTGTTATCCTGTTGTTCATTTTTGTATGACTTCATTTATGTTATTTTATTATTATATTATTGTGACTAATGTTATTAACATTATGTACTACACCTCATGTTCATAATATATTGTACATACTTAACATGTAGGTACCTTGATTTGTAGCTAGTGCATCATGATACATACATAAATACATGCTCAATATTACCACAGCTGGTCTGTGATGTAATGTTTATATGCTAATTGGATGTGCAGTTATTATTGAAGTTTCTTCAATTTTCTCATGTTAGAAAGTACAGTAGAAGCCTGAAACAACACGCTTGTTGGGGGACATACTTTATCCCCTTGTTATAACCTTACCATGGTATATACAGATGTAACCCTAGAGGAAACAAAAACATTAATCGTGCACAGCTGGAGGAGGGAAATACGCAAAATTATAGCACAGTATTAAACTCACACATATAAAGTAAATATATCACAGTACTTTTAAAATTACTGGGGGTATATTCCAGTCCTGTAACCGATAAACACTAATCAAGGTCAATATCTGCACCCAATTTGGTTTTCGTTTCTTTGTAGTTCGATTTCACCTTCCTCCATGTTCCGAAGTTTTGAAGTTTATCTTTCTTTTTCATCCATCCCCTAATTGTTCCTTAAGGGACTCCATATACACATTATAAACTTATCTTTGTTTCTCTCCTTTTTGCACTATCGATAATTTTTAGTTCTCCTCCAACTGAATATGATTTCCACTTCTGTGATGTTTCAATGTCGATGCGTCTGCTGATGCACACTGGAAGCATACTTCAACTTTCCCAAGTTTTAAGAATAGTGTGTGGTGTAGAAGTACTATACAAAACACTATTGTTTCCATGTATTGCTACTTCTCTAGAAAACAGCAGTCAATATCAATGCACAGGGTTGGTGGTAAAAATTATACTACGGAACCCCTGCTTGTGGAATATTTTTATCTCAAAATAAATAAATGAAATAATTAACTACAATATCTTATAACAGGTATAAGATATACCCACGTTAAATCTGAATTCATGGTATTTTGGGCTTCTACTGTATTTGTAATGAGCCAATATATAGTCATATTTGTCAGTGCTTAAACATTTAAATTTGGCAAAATATTATCCTTCTGTTCTTCTTGTGGGACATCCTTCTTTAAGTTTTCTCTGCAGATATGTGGCATACGAGTCAGATATTAACTATTGCATAGACTAGTAAAGAAAATGGTGTTTTACAGTTTAGCTTTTCTGTACATGCTTTTATGTGCTACAGCTAGAAGTAATACTAAACAGTGACACACAACACGTTTTTTTGCAAAAAATTGTACTTACATTTTTATGATGTCAATATACCACTGATTGCTCAGGCTCCGTAGGTCGATATTCCAATGTTAAATTATAAGTATCAAGTGGTTATTTTTGTTAAAAATGTATTGAAGAGATTAAAATTTACAAGATGCTCAGTAAATCTAAGAGTTTTTTTCTGAGTATATTTTGGCTTTTTCCCTAAAATCTTGTTTATTGAGCAAACAGGAAGGTAAACATTTCTACAAAGAAACTGAGTGTATGAAAAGAAATTTATTAATTTGGGTAAATTTTAGGGCAATAAAATTCAATAAAGTGTCTGCAACACTTCAGAAACTCATGCTGCAGGAAAATCTATGGTACATGGCTTCACCACTAGGTGACAAAAGCATTTGAGTAACTAAGAGTTGTTGTTTAAAACGATCTAGAAAAATTCAGTAGATATTTATAAATGACATGTTTAATTGCATCAGTTTTCTCCATAAAAATGAGTCCAGTTTGGACTCAGTATTCCTAAAACCTGTAAACATAGCGCAAATTTTGAGTAAGTTCTTGCAATTTTTAACTCTGCAGATGCCTTCTAGTGTCTCTTTTTAGCGCGCACATATCAAAGCAATACAACTGCACATCCTTTCAGCAAGCAAAGCGTATGAGGTGGATATATGGGGCTGCCATCTTTTCAAAGTGAAATATGTTTGCACATCAGGCAAACAACATCAACTATGAAAGAAACATTACTGACTTTTCAAGTTTTACAGTATTTGCGTCAAGCTCTATTTTGTTGGTGCAGTGTTCTAACAGAGCTATAGAACATAGTCTAGTCCTCTGAACAATTTATTAAAATTGACTTCTAAGATGTAAACATTTTTAAACATATACATATCAGTCATTTAACTTAGATATAGTTTATTTTCATTGATAAGCACATAAGTACCTACTTATTTAGTTTTGAAACACATTTGTTTACTAGTGAATTCATTACCAACAGGTGTATCGAAAGAAACATACTTGGAACATATTGGTGCTAAAATGCAAGGTTAAAAAAGCTATTTTTGTTCCTCAGTTACTTAAGAAAATTCTTTGTATTTTGCAAAAATAATTAAACAAGGGAAAACATATGTATATGAAAAAGAGAAATGTGTGTTTTAGATTAAGTAATCAGCACTCTAGTCTTGAGACAAAGAAGAAAATTAATCCTACTTTCCTTTAATGTTCCAGATTTAAAACACTAGTGTTGAAAACTTATTAAGCCCAATAAAAAATGCTACTTGGAATTCTTGATACACAGTATAACCTTTTCCCCCACTTCTGTTATGGATCTAGTTCAGAGCAACATAAGCAATGTGTTGCTTCCTCAGGACATTTTATCCAAAATAATGTGCATTTAAATTTCAATAGAACTGTACATTTGTTTAAAACTATAAATATCTATAGAAAAACAACATTATATCTTTGTGAAGGTTTTAGTTGCTTTTATATATTCAGGTAGACAATCACTTAGTAAGTGATTGTCTACCTGAATATATAAAAGCAACTAAAACCTTCACAATGATCAGGACATCACTATATATAATGCTTCTCCTTTTAATCTTAACATTATATCTACTTAATTTTATAAGATAAAACATGCCTGTATTCATTTGGTGTTAAAAGCAAAGTATATCTTTATCTGTTCTTTTGTTATTGATTTCTGTGATAAAACATAAAGTTTAGAGAGCAGTGCAACCCTTCCTAATTACCAGGCATGGCTTTCCTGCTGAAGACTACTGGCAATAACACCAATATTATTTATCCCATAGTTATATCTGCTGTTTGGATACAGAGTAGGCCATCTTGTCAGTCCTATTTCTTGGCTAACCCCATCAAAACAATCATGCATGCAGCTCTGTCTTTCAGAAATGGTCTCAAGCAAAAAGAAAGAAATTGAGCAATCGAAACAACATAAATATATATTCACTTTAAAATTGAACACCAAACCATTATAATTTGAACTTTTCAAAAGTACTGTGGACAAACAGCCATGAATTGCTAGCCACACTGTTTTGAACAACATGGTAAAAACTGTGCAGTTCCAGAAAACTGACAATCCCAAAAGCAATAATGTGTTTGATGTGAAAGTGTAAAAGTGTACAACAGTAACATTTGAACCATGGATCTTTGGCCTTAGCTTAACTATTTATGAACAAACCCCATACATTTGTAATGCTTGAAAATCTAGCAAAGTTATTGTTGCCAATAAAAGGTGTATAAGAGCAATGCCCAACTCCATTAGAAATAGAACTGAAACTGCTTTCTATACTTTTACATTAGATATAGACTATATCAAATGCATTATTCCTTTGGGGTTATCAGTTTTCTGGAATGTGTAGCTAGCTAATACATAATATTTAAAATCGGTACTTGTGTGATTACCAATGAATCAATATCAATTACAATTTCTCTTTTCATATGATGGCACAGAGAAAACTTTCGGGTATTCTTTTATCAGAAGAAATTCTTCATTGCTGGCTTTTAGGTCAATGAAAGTGCAAATGTTTTAATGTCATGTATTAGGAAAAGAATGAGGCTGCAATATTGAAACATACCAATGAAAAGAGAAGCTTAGTAAGTTTTGAAGCACCTAGGCTGCTCAAATGAAAAGTGACCTCGTCACTGAAAATCAGTTTATTACTCGTTCTGTGTGCATTACCTTCTTATATTTTCTATAATTCATTAGGGAATTGAAGACATCCATTGTAGTCTTGCAGGAGGGGGGGGGGGGGGGGAGGCTTGATTCAGCTGTAAACATTTTCAGATTTCCATAATATCTTCTATGGCATATAATTGTTGCAAAATTTAGACATGCTGGTTGAAATAAGTGGTAAAGGTTGTCATTCTTTCCTGACCATTCAGATTTATGAGGGGTATTTTAACTGCAGATACCATTCTAAGCAACAAAGTTTGGCAACAAAGAAGCCACATGAAACATGACTTGCTGAAAGTTTGCATGTATAGCCCTTCAAAGAAGTGGTCGTTTGTACCTTTTCTAAATTTTGTTAGAAGTATACCAAATCCTATGCTTGTCCATAGAGTTGATTTACTTTGGCTTTGTGCATTAACTTCTCTAAAATACTCAATGGTTTCACTGGAGGCACCCAGTGATTTTGTTTTTCTTTTCTTCCTCTTTTTCTTGAGGGATTCTATGGCTCTAAATCCTGAATCTATCTCTCATATGCTATTTTATTGGTGCCCCATATGATATCATGTATGGTAATGTATTTCTGCAGCAGTTAGTGACCTTGTGTGTAGTTCAAGTACTCTCCCTTAACTTACATTACACATACCTAACCTCAGACAGCTACACTGAGATACTCCCATGATAATTTAAATTGAACTTATTAAGCTTCTCTGTTTGATAGCATAATGTATGTTTCAATATTGTAAACCTCATACTTTTTATAATACATTGTAGTGAAACTGGATAAATCATTTGCGATAACACTGCACTTTTTCCCATTCAGCTTAGTAACTTTGATAAATTGTTTATTACTGTTGATATTTAAAGAAGTGATTGTATTTACAAATCCAAACACTATGAAGGGTGGCAGGCCTGTAGTACATTTGGGATGGATGGGAGAGTGAATGAGGCAATCCTTGGAACAATTAGAAGTTGTTCAGTTGTCTTCAAAGAAATGTTAAATGCTGCCAAAATGTAAAAACTGATACTTAGATGTGTAGTGAGTAGACCATAATATGCCTTGCATAGTACAAGTGAAATGTCATGGCAGCAAGTTGTTTGCTAGAATGAAGCCTGTTATACAAGCTCAGTGTATTTTTTGTTCACTGAAAAAGTGACTTAAATAACTTTAGCTTCTGAAAAGCAAAAATGAAATCTGAGTATCAAATTCAGAAGTATGAGCAACTATAAAAATACATTATATACTTTGTATTGAAATCCAAGGATGTATTATTGTTAAAATTGGAATTAAAATGTACATTCAATTAGGTAATTTATAATATGAGATAAAAATGTATATTGTGTGATATGGAATATGACTATGAATTGCACAAGTTTGCTTTTCATTATATCATTTATCAATAAAATACTTTTTTACATAATTATGATTATATCTTGCTGATTTATTTCCAACCCCATTGTGAAATCTATTTTTCAGGAAACCAGTAATTTTATGATTAATTTCAACATGCAGTGAATTCAGGAAATATAATATATTCTTGGTTATAATAAAATTAATATGTCAAAATAAAAATTTAATGGGGAAAAAATGCTTTGTTTTGTATGAAATAAATTCAGGGGTGCAGTGAGGGAGAGAGAGAGAGAGAGAGAGAGAGGGAGAGAGAGAGAGAGGGAGAGAGAGAGCCATACCACTTTGACAAGAAATGGGAATAAAATAAATTTTCTAAATTAATTTGTGGTGGACAAAGCAGCACTTGGGCGGGTTTTCTCCAGGCTCTCTGGTTTCCCCTGCCATTCATTCCACCAATTGCTCCATTATCACCCTTCCAATCATCCATTTTGCCTGCACTTCATATGATCCTCTTCCTCACTCTCATACCTGGTGCTTGGCCGACCACCTGCTTCCTGGTCTTCACTCTGTCTGGTCCAGAGGTCCCTCTGCTCTCCGACAGGCATCTGACCCTAGGCACTGGCTTGTAAGTCCTAGGGGCTGTAAGTCCTACATAAGGGGAGGGTAATCAGGGAAAGCAGAAAGAAGTTTTGAATCATTAATTGTACAACAAAGTGCTAACTTTTTCTTCCTAACTTACAATAAAGGAAAAAGGTGTAAATGTCAATATAAAAAGTATATATGTTATAGACATATAGTGAGTATAATTTTGATTGTATACCCACATGGAACACCAACATTTCATACTAGTCTATCAAAGAGTTTTATCCTGGCTTACATACCGTTTTGTGAATTAAAATTGTCTAACCAGCTTACATATAAACTGCATAAAACAAATGCACATCTCTTCTAAGCAACTTCACTCTTGAATGTTCCTTGGGTGTTAGTTCTTGATAAACACTGCAAAAAACTGGAGGTATGTATGGCATTATTGTAATGAAATCCTTTAACTTCAGGGATGATATGGCATGTATAGAATAGTGGTATTTCTTCAAGATGTTCAATCATGTAAGAATAATCATGAATAATTATATGCAAACTATTTGAAATATAACCTTGTGGACACTTAGAGTTCAATGTAATGTTCATGTAGTTCAGCTTAATCTTTAAAAATTGACATATATTACACATATGAGTAATTCCATGTAAAATCACACAAAATTTGACCTTCACGTCTCTGATTTCATTAATATTAAATTTATTTGTTCTGTGAATGGAAAACTGATACACCTATTCTTTCTTTGATGAATGACAATGCTGTGCTGCCTCATGGTTTGCATTAAAAGAGATACCCACAGTGAAAATGTCCAGATCAGAAGACATTTGAACATCTCCATTGCCATCTGTGTGTTCACGGGAAGTTTGCATCTCCTGGTTTGAGGAGGGGATGACCAAGAGCTGCAACTCCAGCTGTAGGGTGGGGATTGTGGATTCTGTGAACAGGAAGGTTTTAGTTGCCAGTGAATGTTCCTCATACAAGCATCTGGAGACTATTGTGAGATCACCAGTTGTATCTGTATCATTTGCAACATGTACAAGCCTTATCAACAGTGGATTACCTGCTCGATTGAGGTTCTGCCAGTTGTTTGTGTAGCAGTGTGCCAGAAATCTGAACCTTTCTGCTTCAGTATTATTTACAGATGAATCACAGTTCACACATGATGGCATTACAAATTTCCACAGTCAGTATGTATGGGCATATGAAAATCCAAATGCAATTGCTCCATCTCATCACCATGTGCGGATCACTCTCAGTGTGTGCACTGGTATAATTGGTGATTGGTTAATTGTACCAATGTATTTCTAAACAGACTTATGGGGCAAGCATACACAACCTTCCTCGAAAACAATATAACTCATGTATATGAAGAGAGTCCATTGAGTATTCATCAACAAGCCCACTTCTCACATGACGAAACTCCTGCACATTCCAATTGGGCTGCTTGGATGGTGGATAGGTAGACGTGGCCCAATTGCTTGGCCACCAAACTCATCTGATCTGAACCCTGTCGATTTCTACTTGTGAGGCTATTTAAAAGAGTTGATGTATTCGTCTCCAACACCTGGCGTGGGAACCTTCAAGAATTGAATTGTGGCAGATTGTGAGAAAATACGCAGTACTCCTGGAATTTGGGGTCGTGTTGGCATGGCCATGAGATGTTGATGTGAGGCCTACATTTAGGCATGAGATGCATACTTTGGTCATCTTACCTTGGGTAAGAAGAACATTCTGGTGTATATCACAATTTTGAAGACCATAATTCAGAATTCAACCATATCCGGACTTATGCTGTAAGCAACTGTTTTACTATCTATGCGCGGGGAATGCATACCTGAGTTTATGCTCTTTATTTTTGGTACATCTGTATATGAAGTTTGCAAAGAAGTTTAATCTTAGCATGACGCTAGGCCACGCTGTAATGCTATACCAACAATATTCAGGTTGTGTGCACTAATGTTCTCAAGTGAAAAAAAAATTAGAAACATAGTTTATGAAAGATCTAGCAATAACTGCCTTTAAGTTATAAGAGTCAGACTGGGTGGCTTGGTTAGATGCTGGCTCCCAAGGTCGCAGGTTCAAATTTGGCCCAGATCGATGGCTTTTAAGTGTGCGTAAAAATGACAGCTCCATGTCACTAGATTTAGTGGTAGCTATGTCAAAGAACTCCTGTGAGACAAAATTCTAGCAGACTGGCAATGCTGATATGATCCTGGCAATCAACAACATTGTTAAACAACAACAACAACAACAAAAAACCTTTTAAAAAAAACAGTTAAGCTATGAGAGCAAAATGGAAAATTTATTATGTACATATAACTTACTTAAGATGATAAATGAAAGCAATCTGTTCTCTAGTCCTGAAGATATTACCATTGAGCAGTAGTCCATCTTATGATTTGCAAACTGGACTTTTTCTTATTCACTAGGATTTCACTCATTATCAAGTTATTAACTGATTTATTATTAGTGTTATCATGCATAAGCACCCTAGAGTCAAACCACAGCTGACTTGCAAAAGGTAATACTAGCCAAGCACAGTCATAAATAAGGTTTTATATTTAAAATAAATAAACATGTAATGGTGGTACAATTCAGGTTATGTCATGATTTAATTTTGAGTATTCTACTTTATTTGTTGCATGCATACATCCTACTTACCAAACCTTTATAAAAACAGATTTGCTTCCTTCTTGCTGCTCACATGTTCTCGCATGCCTTTCAAGTCCCGAGAATTTTACAAATCAAAGAATATTTTTCATTTCGCTACCGTTAAAATACTATCCTGTCACTCCTTTGCTATCTCCAGCTTTAAAATTTTATCTCAAATAGGATACAGTTAGAAAATTGAAGGTTTTATTCACATCATACATTGAGCTCAAATACAGCACAAGTTAGTCCACTAATGTTATGTAAAGGAGTTTATATGTAATAAGCTGGTGTAATATATCAAATTTTGGACAAAATAAGTATTATTACTTTCTATACTATGCATAGTAAAGTAGAGGAAGTATTGTATTCCAACCACAAATTTATGTCGAGATTTCACAGAAAATATATGTTTTAGGCTCCCTGAATCCAAAAAAAAAGAGTATTTTTAGAAAAAGGTCCATATATGTGTCTGTCTGTGTATAGCATAACTCAAAAGCGAAAAGTCAGTTAAAAGCCAAAGTTGGCATTTAAGTTTAATGTCTTTCAAGGATGCAACACAAAGACTTTGAAGAAAGTTGCTTCACCCTAAACTACCCTTTACATGGAAAATGTTTAAAAAATTTTGATTTTCTTGAACATGGCTCTAACGATTTTGATGAAAATGCCATAAGTTAGAGATATTTTTATCACAAATGAAATGTATATCTTGAATTTTCTGGCTGTAGCCCCTGTAGTCATATTTACTCTGGATGACTTTTGCATAGCTGGTAAACTGTAGGAGATAAACCAAATCTTACTATAGAAAAACTGTTGTTGTTAGCTAATGCTGGATTTCTGACAATGAAGTCATTAATCCTCTTGCTCTCCAATATTTTTCACTGATGGATGGGGTGTTAGAAATAGCCGGGCATATTTGAAGGTGGTCTAGTTCCATTTCCTCTTGCAGATCACATAGAGGACAGAGTGGTGAAGAATATATCCCAATTCTGTTTAAATGTCTTGCCAGACAGTCATGTCCTGTAATCAACCTGAACGTTGCAACTGCCGTTTTTCGAGGATACTCAGGAATTACTGTTTTAATTATTATTTATTTATGCCAACAAACTTACTGGCTTGAGAATTTAATGCCATTCTGGCAGTTTGTCACAATAGCTCAGTGGTAAGAGCGTCCGCCCGGCAAGCGGAAGGTCTGTGGTTCAAATCCCAGTTGTGGCATTGAATTTTTAAGTTCCAGTTCTACCTCTTATACTGTTTGAATGTTTTGGTAGTTCCCATCTTTATTTTTTGATTTTTCATGGTAATATTTTGCAATTATTTTTTTGAATTCAGAGTTGACTAATCTTTTAGATGCATAAAATGATAGATTAAATGTAGATTTTGCTAACATATACAATTTATGTCTAAATGAATTTTTTTTTAGAGTGAACCATATTGGAGATATGCCTTGTTACTTGTATGAGTTTTGGAGAACTTATAGTTCTCTCAAATATGACATAATTATTCATTTTTTTATGTTAACTATGCAAAAAGAACGGAATTTGAAAGCTTTAAAAGATTTGACTATTGCACAAAGGCTACTGTGTTCCCACATTCTCATTGTGCCCACAAGGAAATAAGCAAAAGATAATTTCCGCAAATGTTTACCTCAACTAACATGAAGAAGATATAGGAATTATAGTTTGTAAGGATGGTTAGTACAAGAGCAGAAAAAGTCATGTGAGTGCAACACATCAGATTTCTACTTTCTCTACTGATAAGTAGGGGAAGTATTGTATTCCACCCAAAAATTTGATGTTCAGATTCCACTGGAAATATGTTTTGAGACCCCCTGAATCCAAAAAGAAAATTTTTAGAAAAAGGTCCATGTTTGTCTGTGTGTCTGTGGACAGCATAACTCAAAAATGAAAAGTTGGTTAAAAGCCAAAGTTGGTATTTAAGTTTAATGTCTTTCAAGGATGCGACACGAAGATTTTGAAGAAAATAGCCCCACCCTAAACTACCCTTTACATGAAAAATGTTTCGAAAATTTTGATTTTCTTGAAAATAGCTCTAATGATTTTGATTAAAATGTCATATGTTTAAGATATTTTTATGACAAATGAAATGTATATTTTGAATTTTTGACTATAGCCTATGTAGTCCTGTTTACTCTGGATGACTTTTGAATAACTCGTAAACCGTAAGAGATAGATAAAATCTTACTATACAAAAAATGTAGATCTTGCTAAAACACACAATTTAAGTCCAAATAAATTTTCTTGTAGGGTGAAACATTTTGAAGATATTCCTTGTTATTTGTGTCAGTTTCGGAAAACTTAAAACTTTTGTGAAATGGAACATCATTGTTCATTTTTTATATATATTAAGTGTGCAAAGAGAACGGGATTTCAAAGCTTTAAAATATTTGATTATCACTCAAAGCCCACTGTATTCTAATATTCCTCTTACACATACAAGGAAATAAACAATAAGATAATTTCTGTAAATGTTTATCTCATCTAACATGAAGATTAGGAATAAGAGTTTGTGAGTATGTGAGTATGATTCTGTTCTCTTTGTACATTTAACATATAAAAAAACGAACAACAATGTTCCATTTCATGAAAGTTTTGTTTTCTGAAACTCACACACATAACAAGGAATATCTCCGAAATGGTTCACCCTACAAGAAAATTTATTTGAACATAAATTGTGTATTTTAGCAAGATCTACATTTTTGTATAGTGTGATTTGGTCTATCTCTAACGGTTTACAAGTTATGCAAAAGTCATCCAGAGTAAATACGACTAGAGGGGCTATAACCAGAAAATTCAAGATATACATTTCATTTGTTATAAAAATATCTCAAACATATGACATTTTAATCAAAATTGTTAGTGCCATTTTCAAGAAAATAAAAATTTTCCAAAAATTTTCCATTTAAAGGGTAGTTTAGGGTGGGGCTATTTTCTTCAAAGTCTTTGTGTCGCATCCTTGAAAGACATTAAACTTAAATACCAACTTTGGCTTTTAACCGACTTTTCGTTTTTGAGTTATGCTGTCCACTGACTGACAGACACACAGATTGACACATACACAGACCTGTTTCTAAAAATGCTGTATTTTGATTCAGGGGGTCTCAGAACATATATTTCTGGTGAAATCTTGACATAGATTTTTTGGGTGGAATATAATACTTCCCCTACTTACCAGTGCAGAAAGTAAAAAGAATTCCATTTAAAGGCTAGTTTGGGGTGGGAGGATTGTCTTCAAACTCTCTGTGTCACATCCTTGAAAATTTCTAAATTTAAATATTTTGGTTATGCTGTTCACACATGCATGCACAAGTTTTTTTCTAAAAATGCTTGGAGTTTATTTGCCTCAAAATGTGTATCTCTGGTGAAATCTTGATATTGAATTTTTGGTTATATTGAGACAGGATATTGTAAGACCCCAAAAGAAAATCATTTATGTGAATATTTGTTAAGAGTGTAATTTGTTTTTGGTGTTGATACGAGTAATGAAAACGTGTTGCTATTGTTCATTGTTACAAAAAAATTAAGTTTGTTTAAAGACGTCATAAATATTTCGATATTTAAATTTAATATATATGTATAAATAAAAGAATTATAAGTGTTCAATATTAAAAGCGAAGGGAGAATAGCTAAAGATCGCTTCCGTAACAATACGCGAACTATTTGATGAACGCATATGCGAATGTACACAAAAAGAAGGTAGCATCATGTGATGCGGCACTAGAATTCGTTAATAGCATCCGTGTCTTTGATATGAGAAGACGTGTTTTTATAGTGCTCTTGGATGTGAGTAGAAAACTGACTAAACTTTCATGGAGCTTTTGTTCTAAAGTTGTTAAAAAACTGGAAAGACTATCTATATAACATAAATTGGTGCGACGAAAGTGTAAATACGAGAAAAAGTGTTAACAAAGTAATATATTATAGTGAAATAAACATCGAGTGTTTGTTCATTCCATCTAGTACCACGACCTGGGGTAGAAAAAGAATCTCATAGCTCAGCGCAAACAAAGCAACATATTATTATAAAAACAGCACCAATATACAATACTTTACTTACTGAGGTATGTAGTGGAGAAGGTAAGAAGGACTAGGAGGAGGAACAAATATATTTATTTGTAGTAACCGTAGGATTCAGGGAGAAATTCACAAGTCCATGGATTTATTTAAAAGTTATATTTACTACCATAAATATCTTTAGTACATTCTACTACTGCATAGCATAAAAATGGCTATAACAAACTCCTGAGCTGCTCATCTGCCACATTGGAGATGAGAATAATTACATTTGCTTCTTTCAAAACAGTCATACAGAAAATGGTGAGAGAAACAATTATTGTAACATCTCTGTTTTCTACCCCTAGTATACCTAATAATAATTTAAACGTGTCTGGACTTTATCTTATTCAGTGAATGTTGAATTTTTGTTGAAAGTTGAGTATTTCTGGCACCATTTTCTATACCATTGCATATTATAAATAAAATGGGGTATTTCTTTGTGGTGAAGGATTTCAACCCTTTCAAAAGCATGATAGAAAACTTGGCAACATAGTAATAGTGTATAACATTCTAAATTAAAGCTGGAACAATCAGGAAGAAGTGAAATCTTGGAGTGAAAATTCAATAGTTCCTTTCTTGTTGAACACTAATAATAATAATTACCAACTTAGAGCATCATTAAATATATGCTTCAGCACCTGGTTTACAAACAAGCAAATGTACAGACTTTGGCATAGCATGGGAAGGGCTTTCACTCTGGGCACAGAATTTCCAAAGTGAGTAATAAATATAAAACATTAGAAGAGGAGAATTTTGTGCCCTCCTGCTTATAGGGAAATCTTAAAATGTTGGAATATTACCATAATTTTGGAATATTATACAGTTGAACCTGCTTTATGTGTAACTCAATTCTAAATAATATATATTTATATGTAACTTTTGTAGGTCCCAGCAAAATGTAATTTAGAAACATCATAATAGTCTTATTTATATGTAATGCATTTATATATAATTTGCTGTTACATTAAACTTCAGTGAAATATAACCGAGTTTTGCATAATTATAATAAACACACGGCATACACTATCTTTAAAGAAATGAGGCATATTTTCCTTATTTCTGTTGACAAAGACACAAGCTGAGCAGGTGGTTTTTGGCTGCAGAAACAAAACAAAGACATTTGCTGGTAGAGCCAGAAGCTTTTGGCACGACAATATCATAGCAATGAACAAGAAGTTTGGTATCTGGTGTTTACTGTGTGGGGAACTACAGGATAAGGACATTATTGCTAATGTATGCCAAAAACATGGTGGTGATCAAGAAAGTGGATCAATTATAAGCACACTAACATGATGGAGATGACAACTCAAATCATGAAACACCTAAAGTGAGAAGTGTTAAGTGCAATAAATGCATGAAGATGTTACATCAGTGTGAAACAGTGAAAAATCTCTAAGTTTAATAAGCTTTCAAAATCAGGTATATGTGCTTAATGCAAGAAAAGCAAAACAAGCAGGTTAACTGATTTCTTTAAAGCAAGACCAAGTTCAAGATAACATTTTCTTTGTACATATCTTTGTTATTTGTAAAATTTTACACATCTAGGCCCACTGTATCATTTCATTTTAAATATGACTGATGCATTATCACAATCTCTTTTGTAAGTAATTCTGAGTTACAAGTAATCTTCTCTCTTCTTAATATACACATAAACCAGGTTCAACTATACTTAAGTTTAGAAATATTTCCTTTTAGTGCTGCCATGTATATTTCCTGTTTGAAGATATAATTTGTTATGCAAGTTACATAAAGTTAAAATAGAATAGGTACATAACGTAAAAATTAAACATTTTTCGAAGCCACAATGATAGTAAGGTATGCAGAATGAATGATCCATGCAATCCCACTGCAGAGATTTTAATACTTGTGCACAGTACTCGACATCACACAATATTTCTTTCATTTACAGATTTAATAACAATAATAACAAAAGTTATATGTTCCATTACGTAAGTATTCTTCTACTTCTAGTAATTAAGTTAAAAATAAGTTTATATTGCACATTGCCTAACTTGTTTTTACAAAAAGACACACCTTCTTTCCGATAAATACAACTTGCACACATGATCCTTGCACGATTATATATATAGACTCTTTCATTGCTATTTGCATACCATCTATTGCAGAGAAGAGGAAAAATTAAAATAGAACTGAAAAGGCAAGTTGAAAAGAGTGTTTATCTAAAGACCAAAGAGATCTAGGCATTTTTTAGTACAATCATTACTGTATATAGGAGAATCATTTTGGCCAGTAGAATTTAGCCATATGTTGCTCGAGTGAAAGGTTCTTCCAGAGATGCACTTAAGGTTAGGAGCTCTTTTAGACAGTCAAAGAGAAAACAATTAAAAGGAGAAAATGAAGCCACTGAGGGGTATAAAATTATAACACTTCAGAGTTACCAACTTTGGCAGATGTGAAGATTATTATTTAAGAGGCTTGTAATGGTGGATAATTATGTAATCTGAAAAACTTGCCAAAAATTTAAAACCGGCAGGGAGGGTCACATTAGAATTGCTGCCATATACATATATAAGGAAACAGTAAGAAACAGCATATAGTAGTTAAACATGACAAATACCTGCAACTTCATGCATCTTAGTATCTGCTGCAATTTCTTGAAATTAAGTGCAAACTATTTTCATGATGCATTTATCATATCCACACTGTTCTTGTTTATAATAGTCACCATTGTTACAAATGCTCAATTACTTAATATTTCTATGTATTACTAACCACTGAAAACAAAGTAACTGAGCATCTGTAATGATGGTGACCATTGTTGACAAGAGCACTGAGGATATGATGAATGCATCATGAAAGCAGTTTGCTTTTAATTTCAAGAACTTGCAGCAAACACTAAGATTAGTGACGCTTATAGTCTCTAGATATTTGTTATATTTAAACAGAAATAGGGATCATCACAACCAAACTGAGCATCACAGATATGAAATAAGTAGAAAAAATCCAATTCATAACCAATAAGTAGCCTATAAATATTAGTGACTGTCTAAAAACAGGATATAACACACATGTTCAAAGCAATTTTATTCTCCTTGCAGAATTGCTCAACGTGCTACACACGTTTGCAATAATTTCTGCTCACAGAATAAAATCTCACTTTTAACTTTTGTGTAAGTACCTATTATGCATCCCATGCTGGAAAAATAAATTTCCTCATTTCATGTTGGGTTAGTGCGACTTTTAAATACGTAGAAACAGTAGAAAGTACGCAATTGATGGAAGAAGTATACATGTGCATTTAATCCTTGGGTCCTTTGAGCTAAAGCATTATAATATATATTATATTATAATCTTTTTTAACAAGTATAATACTGAGGGTATATTCATTATGTTTATTCAGCAGAGAAAACAAAATAAAAAGTTTACAATTTAATTTAAGAGATTTATGCTAGTTAATACCTAACATAAACACATGGGAGATAATTCCAAAGAGTTATTTTCAAAATTAGAATGAACAATTAAAATCGTGTGACAAATGCAATTGAAAACTGGAAACAATGGCAAGCCATAATCAAAATATACATAAAAATTTAAACCATAGAAATTGAAATTGTAAAATCAAGAAATAAAATAATTTGTATTTAGAAATAAGTCACTTCAAGCAACAACAGAAAAGAGTAAATGAAAATTACTTTTGTAAGATGTATGGCACTAGTGCTCTGCAAAAAGTACTTTGTAAACAGGGCAAGGAATGATACTGCTAGAGAGAAGATGAAGGTTCAGAATGTCATAACAGATATTTATACAAAATAAGAATTATAAAGGTGTGATGCTGGCTGGTGGCAGTGCACATCAAAATGAGCCAAGGCCAGGCTGCCTCACGCCACCACTTGTGAATACATGACTGACAACAATGGAGTGCAGCAGAACAAAGCATTTTGAGAATGTTTGCATGACTTCTGGCACTGGCTTGCTTATGAATTTTGAGAAAGATCCATGCTGCGTCATTTCCTGTATAAAAGCTTGCAAGATGTGAAAGAGCAAGGAGACGAAGAGTTAGTTGTTGGAGTGTTGAATGGGACACACAGTGTGTGTACCTATGACATCATCATGAGAGAACTGTATGTGTAGACAGATACGGTTGGGATATTGATATATCACACTGAAGTCTTGAAGTGAAGTGGGTTTAGTGAGTGTTGAGTGATTGTATCATCAGCCAGCAGTTTGAGAGACAGAGAGTAAAGAAAGATGTGTGTGTCAATGTTACAAGAAGACAGAACAGCTGTAGGAACCTACAGAACTGTAGATTGTGTTGTCGAAAAAAGAACTGTTTTGTGCTTCAGTTTTAGAAGAAAAATGAAGTGACAGAAAAAGAAATTGGACTTTGTTGTCATTTGCTCACAATGGTATGACAACATAATATTAAACCTCACACGGCTGATCACCCGTGAAACTGTAATAAACATAATATTAGAAGAATGACCAAAAGGTAGAAGAAAAAATACAGGTAGGTATTAACTGGCTTGGTAAACTTTGGTACACATTCAAGGAAAATGTATTGGAAGACTGAAAAATAGAGAACTTCAACAGAATAGACTAATGAGAGTTATAAAACTGAACCCATTTACATGAGAGCATTAGTGTGGAAATAAATACTGCAAGAATAAGAAATATAAATTTATAAGCAAACTAATGATAGTAGTTTGGATAGTAGGAGATTACACCAAAAGTTTGTATTTTACTCATTTGCAATAGAAGCATACAGGTGCTCAGTATATGTCTGACATTTTAAACAGAGAAAGGTAATCAACTAGTTGCTGATGAAAGAAATGGAAGGGAAATACTCCAATATTGTATCCGCTATTAAGCCATAGCTCCTGCGATTAGCACCAATTTTGCATTACTATGTTCACTATCACACTTCTGCATTGACAACAGCTTGATCATGATATGCAACTCAATTGTTTGAAGTCTAAATTCTTCTCTACAATGAATATGAAAGGGGATGAATTAAAGAAATGATGTGAAAGAATGTTAAAATAGTTTGGTTAGATACTGATTCCTTCATACAAGGATCATAACTGAACCTAGTCAGATATCTGAACTTGAGTTTCAACATCTGCACGCAGCATTATTTGTACTTAACTGCTGTGATGATGGTTCTTTTCATTGTTCATTGCAGTCTCTTCTGCATTAGTGAATGCAAGAACCAGCAATGCTATGATAATTCTTCAGTCTTCATTGAACTCTATGTTCATCACAGAGAATTCATTGCGGTGACCCTGTTAGCTACTCATGTGCTTTCCAAATCTTGCGATAACACTGACATTCCACTCTCAAGGATCCCTGTCCTTTCACAAGCAATCCAAGATTCTAGAATGAGGTCCTTCTGCAATGTATACACTTGGTGATTGGCAACTTCTGTCACTAACAGCCATAAACACACACACACATACACATACATGAGATTCTAACATTTATCTCTAACTTTCACACAAAATGTCTGTTCTCTTTCACAACTTAGTTCAGGATTACGCAGATTTTTGCTTTTTATATGCTTGTCTGTAGAAATTTGCGAACAAATAAAAGAAGTACACTGCATTTATTCCGAGAAGGAAGACAATGAATTTAGGATAGTTGCATTCATAGACCAGCAGTTGTGCAGAATGAAGAGCCACAATGACAAACTGTGCCTGAAAATGATACAGAAAAAAATAAGTAATATCAATAAATTCCAGCTATCAAAAAAAATTTAGTAATAACAACTTCAACACAAAGTGATTTTAAAAACCATAAAACTACCTGTGTAATTTCAATTTTTCACAAAATTTGTGAATAAGGAATGCAGGTTTATCAACTTTTTGTTTACTATTTGTGCCAATCTAATATTTGTACACAATTGGTGAATCCAGGAAACATTAACATGTGGTTTCTCTTTGCTTCCCCAAGTAGCATAGGTAAATATTACTTGAAAATCACTTCCTACAGTTTTAAACTCAACCAAAAGTCAACTTGAAGGTTTCCTGGCAGCGATTTGAAAATAACTTGTTTGGGCTAACAGTTAGGTAAATTCTGAAATAGTTTCCAAGCTTTCAAGAGCTAACATCACTCCCACCTTCAGGGAATGATGTAAAGATACCGTGGAACTTGGATAATTCAAATGTTTATAATTTGAAATCATTGTTAATTCAAAGATTTTTTGTTGATCTCTTGAGTTGTGTATTAAAGCAATTTAAAAAGCTCACATATAATTCAAATTTCATTTTCCTTAATTGAAAGTTTTTGTTTAGAAATGTCAGTCAAAAATGGAAATTTAGTATAACTTTGTCCATGTATTTCTGCAAAAGAGGTTATTGCTCCAGGGTTGTTTGTTTTATCAGAATGCAGTTGGAATGCTGTTTGGGGGGGAGGGTGGAATAGTATTCCTAGATGCTAGTCTTGAGTTTCTATACCTGCTCCCACATCCATTTGTTTAAAACACATGCCACTTGAGCTTCCTGCTGTTCAGTGTTTCGTAAGTCAATGCCACGTCTTTTAGTGAACCACTGTTCCAGTACAAGAATCTAAATGAAAAAAAGCTGTCATTCATTCAAGAAGTTGAAAAGGTTTGAAGAAAAAATCTGAAATTGTGAAAGAATATAAGATACCATTGAACACTTGTCAACTTATCTGAAGAATAAGAACATTTTAAGCAGTGCCTTGAATGAAAACGGAAAGAGTCGAAGAGAACTGGAAAATCCTGATGGATGTATGTAATTGTATTGTTAAAATGTGAATTTTAGATGTAACTTTTGTAATCCAAATTTTTTTCTTGTCCGTTCAGCTGTGAATTACCTGAGTTCACCTGTAGTCTGGGACTATAAATGCCCAACGCTACTCAGTGATAGACTTGGGTCTCATGAAGGAAGTGGAATCTTGGGACCAATGGCATCACTTGTGGAGCTGAAGCTCTCTAATTGGTCTGTTGTGGAATGTATGCTGCCGCTAAAACCAGAGTGGCCTTTGGCCATCTGACGAAGCTTCCTGCGTGTTTTTTGAGCAGTGACTTCCAAATGATATTGATCTACAAGCTGTTTTCCCTGTTAATGTAATTAAGGTAATTACTTTGGCTTCTTAATATTCTTCAATGTAGGTGAACAGGAGTCTTTGCATCATTCCCTGAAGATGAGAGCAATGTTAGCTCTTGAAAGCTTAGAAATCATTTTAGAATTTATCTGGTTGATAGCCAAGAAGAAGTTATTCTCAACTTTAAAGCCAGTCTAGTATTAAAAACAATAATATATATAAGAAAACTACTTGCTAAAAAAAGAGAATAAAGAGAGAGAGAAGTAAATAAATGGTGGAGAAATCTGAAGCCTTCATCTGCCATTAAATGAACTGATTCATCAGGAACATGCAAAACAAATCTAAAATTGCTGCTGTATGACCTAAGAGCTTAAGACAAGAATATAAAATGCAAGTTGTAAAACATGTGCTAATTAGTGCAGTAAAATGTTGTAAAAATGAAAAATGACTTTAATATAACTTTGCTTGATTTAAAATCATTATGTGATTGGAAATAGTGAAAAAGATACTTATGGCACATAATTATGCTTTAACTCCTGGCTATGGTAGTGAAATTTTCTGCGGTGCAATTTTCCAATTTTCTTAATTCATAATGAGCCTAACTTAAGCCACTTACAAAATGTACTCACAAATATGTTATGATTGCTTACCATTTGAAGGGTTGTGAGATATTTCTTCCACCACAGGTACTTCTGAATCTCAGGTCCAAAAGCGCTCAGGAAGTAGTAGGAATACATTATAATATGTACAAAAGAGTTAATTAGACCAAGAAGAGTTCCATGGCCACCTGGAATGAACAAAAATAATATGTTATGTTCTAGGTATACAGTGTGTAAACCTAAAATGTTTTGGATTTTATCCAGAAAAGCACAATTTATTCCCTATAGTGAGAGAATGAGGTGGAAATAAAAATGTTAGCAGTCATTTTCAAGTAAAAGTTACCTTTGTTGTTAAAGAATATCAAAAGAATGAGATTAATATTCAGAGGTCTTGGTATAAAAGTATTGGCCAAATTCTGAGGTAAATCACCAAGAATTGTAGGCAGATAAATGGAAAACAACACATACCATTACTTTCATTCTGATAGAACTGTGTGTTCATTCCAATGCAAGTGTAAATACTTGTATGAAAATTCCGTTACTATACCGCTTGCAAAAGTTAAAGGCATGTAAATGCTGGCCAATGCTCAAGCAGAGAGCTGTTGCCAAGCATAGTGCGTGTACCAGCAGAGGTTCTGTACATAAGAGCATGTGAGATGCGTGTACCACATTCGGCAGCACTGGTAGGAGGGGCAAGCTTAGGATTTGCTGGAGTCTATAGTACGGCCCACCTCCATATGCCTTTAACTTTTGCGAAGATTATAACTGTGTAGGGAAAGGGCTGAAAATTATAGTATTGATTTGGGAGCAAGCGAACACTAAAAGCTTCAGTTCTTTCATGAAATGGAGCAGTTTTAAAGCACATTAGCTACCAGCAAAGATGAGTGTGAGAGTGATTAGCATCTTTTCATTCTAAAACTTTTGTGAGTACGCTTGCCATATTTATAGCCCATGTGTTTCTATTCCATAAAGTCTTTCTCATTAATTAATACAATTTACCTATTAATAATTCACATAGTCCATAAAAATTGTCATGTTTAACTAGAAAGTTACTATACTTCCTGTGTAATCATAAAATTTTAAGCACTGAGCGAGGCTCTTAGTTAACGTACACCTAACAAATGAATAGTATAGCGTTAGCGCATTACTATTTGGAACATAATGCCTCTATAAACAGAAATCTTTCTTTATGTAGATCTACATTTAGGTTATGCTCTGCTAAGCAAATGGTGCCTTCCTTGCACTGAGTAATATGCTTAATCTACAAGATAGCTCAATATGCACTAAGTATACTACACAAAAACAACCATTTAAACTCAATATCTTAAATTTATATGCTTCTATGATATTATGACACAGTTATGTGCCTCACTTATATGTGCCAGGTTGAAGTGATAAGGGGAAGAGAGCGCTTCTTCCACCACACCCGAGTAAATTCCATAACCGTTGTCAAGAGATAACGGGATTCTTCTGGAAGCTTCCTTCATCCCTCTTTTATGGCTCTTAAGGTTTTCTGAGTTCTCATTGTCACTTCACTAATGTGATTTAGTTCAATTTTCATTATCACTTCGCTTTTCCTTGTGCATAATGGTGTAATCTAACAGATGTGAAGCAACAGCTTCTTCATTTTACTACACTTGTTGGGGTGTTGAACTCAAGACCTCTCTAATCTCTCACAGCAGCATTCACTCATGTCAAAACTGTCATAACCTCACTTTTAGAATGCAATGAATAACCAGTGAACTTTGGTGCAAATTTGTCTTATCCTGCATTATTTATTTTATTCTACAAAACAGATAAGTGAATAATTACCTGCCAGGAACCTGACTCCTACCCAGGCACACACAGGCATAAGAGTATGATGCCACAGGTGCAGATACGATATCTGATTATTCTTCTTACGAAGAACAAAGAAAACCTGAAACAAATCAAATATATCTCAATTTATTTATATCTTTCTTCAAAATCTTTAACAAGCTTTACTCAGAATATTATCTCATCAATGTTGCCATACTTTTTATGACTTTTTAGATCATTAAGGCTCCTCTTTTTTGTTAACAAAATAATAAAAGTTTAAATTGCAAAAAATGTAAAACAATATAAATACGAGAATAAAGCAATGAGTCTATGTGGTGTAACTTAAAAATATTATATTTTCTAAAATGTATGAATTCTGAAAAAATTCTAAAAATGCTTCATAAAATACTGTGACATTGTACATTGAGTTGCATGTGGGAAGTATCCTAAGTTAAATGCTCCTTGGATGACATCACGTTGCCAGGGAGGCAGAGAGTAATTTTTAGAGTTGAAGTCCTAGTTTGTGAAAGTATATGTACAGAAAAGAGTTTCTGAGTGTAATAGTGATAATTTGTGTTGAGTGAGACCATAGTTGGAAGTAAAATTAACGGAAATAAAGCAATTGAAAAATTAAATTGTTGTTGTTGTTGTTGTTTTCTAGTGCCTTGCATCTGGCAATGAAGCCATTAGCATTCGTGCTTTCCAATACTTTTGAACTGTAGTTTCTTCTGATCTTAATGCTTCACAGGTCTTCAAGTGGTCTTCGTTCATTTCTACTGGATCGTTACACAGGACACATATTGGTGAAGCTGAGATACCTATTCTGTAGAGATGACTTGCTAAGCAGTCGTGATTTGTCAATAGTCGGAAGGCTGCAACCGCTGTTTTCCTTGGTCTCTGGGGGATTATATCTGGGTTGGAAAGTAGTGTAATCCATTTTTTATCTTTGGCATTTGTTTCTATTTCTTGTAGGTATGAATGAGAAAATGTTTTAATGATCAAGCATTTTATTGAGGAATATGAGAAATTGAATTTAGACTTTTGTTTTATTATTGTGCCTTTCTTTGCAAGTGAGTCTGCAGCTTCATTCCCCATGACTCCACAGTGTGCTGGAATCCATTGGAGACGAACAGTCTTATTAACTTTTTGGAGTTGTGTTAAATTGTTACAATACATATGACTAGATCATAGATGGGGAGAACTGACTCAATGTGTCACTTCCCCTACATCATACTTTTAACCGCTGCCTCACATTGATTAGCTACCAGACCACACCTCTGTCCATCTCAGGGAACCAGTCACTCCTTCAAATTTTGTCAGTTAGTGGAGAGGATAAATACTCAATTGCATTGCTATCACCCCTCTTCTCCATGCCTGGACTAATAATTTATACATTGTACCTAAAAATTGAATAGGTACTTACCGTATCAAGGAGCTCGGTTATTTTACAGAATAAGTACCACCAGCAGGCATTAGCCATCTGCAATGAGAGAACACAATATTTTAATATTTCATATCCTCATTAATTAGTGAGTTATTTCTATATTTGTTTAGCAATAGAGAAAATATTTTTGAGAAGGAAATAAGATTCTTATTTTATATCTGATGAGTGAATCTTTTACTGGCAGTAGTGTTTATTATTTCAGTAATACTGAATTATGCTTTTTCAAAATCAATGAGAACTGATAGCATATCTTGATTTTTGTTGAAAGATTCTTTGACATCTTAGGATAGTTGAATTGTATTTTCTTTTGTAGATAGGTGTTGTTTGAATCCTGTTTGTGCTGCTATTAGTATGTTATTACTTTCTAAGGACCAATTTAACCTTGCTGAAATCATATGTTATGCTGTTTTTGCTTCTTGAACAATAAATACGTCTATTCCTTTATTTTCTATGATTGCTTGTAGTTACACTTTTTTACTCTGTGTAAGTCCTGCTCCACTCCATTGGAGAATGTTGAAGATGTTCTGCAAACGACATCCTGCAGATGTCCCTATCCAGAGATCCAAAAGGGGGACTATTTTATCTCCAGAAAATCTATCTGATGGATTTGTCATTTTAATTAGTTTAATGTAAGTGGACAACATTTTTTTTGCTTGTAATGGTGGTTACCTCATCCATTCATGTAAACCCCCACTATGTCTGGAGGGCCACACCTGTCGTTGTGTAATGGATCCATTGAACCTGGCCAGGAGGGTTTTTTAAGTCCATTGACTTTTCTCACAATCACCACTTGTGGAATGTTTCTATGCCATGACAGACCAGTGAAGAAATAGAGTAAAATATGTATTTTAATTTTAAAATTTAAGGAATGCAATAAAAAGGCCAAATATTTGGATTAACATTCAATAAATGTGATTAATAACTAATCCATTTTACCTTTATTTAAACATCTAGTAAAAGGTAATAAAAATGGTATGCATTGTTGGTTACCATCTTCACAATGAAGATATGAACATGTGATAGCAAGTGCTCAAGAGAGAATCGCTGCCATGTGAGTTGTGTATGTAGTCAGTTTTTCAGCCGTTGCTGCAATGTTGCAACTGCTGGGTAAATTACAATTTGTAAGGAACAAATTTGCTAAATTGTGGCAAAATGAGACATTTAAGGAGAGAGCAAAGATGATAAACACTAAAGTAGATTGTTTGCTGTCCTATCATATTCCTGAATAAGGCTAGTCTTAGTCATTTCTCAACTGAATTTTAGTGCAACAAACAGGTGCAAAGCTTATTTTTTTGTGCTGAAAAAAGTACTCAGATTAAAATTATATTATGATTTTAGTTGGTTTTTAGGTAATCACCTCATAAGAGGGCGGTATTCTCCTTTGACCCATGAAAGTTGTTTCTTCAGTTTGACAAATTCTATATAAAACTATTGAATTTAAAAGTACATACTTAGTGTTTGACTTACCCTAACTGCTGATGGGCTGTTAGAGTAATCTACAGGTTGACATCTAAAACTATATTCTCTCAACCAGCCGGCCATAAGTCCCTGTAATAAAATAACAATTTTTCATTAGTAATACATTTAAAACACTTGCATAGTCCTAGTAGTTTACATACACTGACCAATATGATTGACACTAATAAAAAGGTTGATTGCTAGTATGTTGCCACAAGTTCTATGACTTCTTGCTTCATTATCATAAACAAAAGCATGGATTTAATAGCTTTCGTTGGTATTAAAGGTAATTTTATTGGTATATTCTGTTTTTATTACATATACAAAGTATTTTTTTAGTTTATTTGTTTATTGCTAGCAAAATTTACAGCAGAAAACTATGGATTTTGTCATTCTGGGGTGTTCTACTTTCCTACCTCTGCAACTGCTGAGAAACGAAGTGGCTATGGAATATGTTGTTCAACGATGCTGATGAAACGATCAAGATTTTGTAAGCATTGGACTCTCTGCCGAAACGAAATTTTCAACTAATTTCAAACAATTAATTGGAAGTAAATAGAAAGGCAATAACGTTAACAATGGTTTGTATTTTGTAACGCAGATGAGGGTCAAGAGAATCAATGCACATTCATTCTCGTTGTTTTTGAATTAAGATACCACTATCACAGATTTAAGAATCCTATCATGCATTTAGGGGCCATCGTCACAAATTTTATTTCTACAATTTTTTAGTATACAAATACAACTTTTTAACTCTCAATCAGGTAAAATATGAATATGAACATTCTAATTGTGTTCTTGAATCGTTTTTTAAATGACTGTTGTCCATTTATGACCAATACATAATACTTATTCAAAACTACCATGGAATTAGGCAACCTTACCCTACTTGAATTCTAGCAACACCCCAGAATGACAAAATCTCATGTATAGGGTGGATTCTACAAATAAACCTAAGTGTCTAGCTACACATGTGCATATTTCAATAATGAATTAATTTATCAACTAATCAAATAGCTATAAACTAGTATAAAATTTTGCAACATAATTGCAATTAACAGTAACAATTTAAATGAAATAACTGCTACATCTAATTTTCAGATAAGAGTAGGTAATATTTAATTTTAATTTGACTCAAATATAGAAAACATAACGTTTCGGTATGTAATTTTGAATTTATAAATGTTTAACTGCACCAGATGTGGATAATTGTTTATAATAACATTGTAAACCTTGGACCAAGAAAGTCATTATGTTAGTGGACTGCAGTTAACATTTTGATTTAGTTAAACATACCACCATAAAGTCAGAGCATTTGGTTTAATAATTATGGGAGATAAATAGAAATATATTACGGTGACAAGTTACGTTATTCTTCAATAACAGCTTCAGACTTTTTTTACCACATTATCCAGCTTAGCATTTGTCTAGCGACTGAGGAAACCCGCGGAAAGGTTGGTCGGCCCCAGAGTTTGATCCCGGTACCTCCCAAATGCGAGTCGCACACGTTACTGTGGCGCCAGCTCGCTAAATACCCATCTTTCAAATCAACCAAAATGAATATATGACATCAATTTGATCAACACATTGATTTGATACAACGGCAAAAAAGAGCATCGTTTTCGAATCAATTTTGCCTCTAGTCTTTCTTTAGATGAATATTGATAACTTTTCAGTGTTTACTTAAAGAAATGGCTCAATCATTTTACTCTTTACGCCAATCAGCAGATTGCTGATGTAAGCTAGGCTCATGTAGTTAATATCCTAAAACCCTATGTCATTCTGGACACAGCGGACAGAGTGAAAAAGATTAAACTGAGGGATAAAGTTCAATATTTGCTGGATTAAAAACCGAAAAAACAGAGTGAATGAAACGAGCGTCAATTTAGAAAGCTAATCATGACGCAGCAACAACCGAAGTGACGTAGAAGTTCAATTTGAAGTTGCATCAAGATAATGGCCGGAATTGCGCCTTCTAGTTCGGGTAACAGTGAAAAGTGGCCGCAGTTCTAAGTAGACACAGCCGCAGATGTACGTGAGAATGGGTGCCGCTTTGGTCGAATTATTTCATCGCTAATTATGCTTGCTGGATTTCCTCTCGATGGTATAAACTGGAAGTTGCCTGAGTAATTCTCCAAGCTATCTTGCAATTCTCTCCATATTTGAGACTTTCTGTGCAGTTTAGTAATGTTGTAAGTTTTGGAATTAAATGTTACATGATGTCATTTTTACCAACTCATGGTGTTAAGCCTTCGACATACCACAAGGTGGTCAAATAAACACACCCATTTATCATTTGGTAGTAATGAATCTATTAGCTACTTAACCTAAAAGAGCAAAAGATTCGAAAGTTGCAGTAGATTAAACTAAGATTAATTATTTGTGAACATAAAACCTTTATAGTAACGTAACTGTGTCCTTTTTTGACTTCACAACTTGTCATTCTTTTGAAATTTCCTTAAAACTGTTGGTAACTGCGTCCTTGATTTTCATCACGTTATATACATATCATAAATTAAAACTAAATTTATCAAATTTATAAATATAACTGGTAATATCTACTCGCACATAGACACCATTTACAAACACAAACCTCATGCTCGAAGCGGGATTCAAACCGGCGATCCCCGCCTTAATATAATCTAATTTGCATCAGTTATCGGAATTGGAAACACTTGAAAGACCAAGTACCTGCGCGCAATTTTAGCGCTTTTTATTTCTACAAGGTAGACGTTGCGCGGTGTCCGCCATGACAGGCCGATCTCTGAGGCAACATTAGCAAATTCCCATTCTCCAGATAGGAATCGAACCTGGTACCTCTGGATATGGAAGTTAACATGCTAATCACCAAACCACAGAGGCAGTCTACACAATATTTGATCACTAGTCGACTATTCTCTTGAAAATGAACACTGATGGCAGGTACACAAACAACTGACTGCAGCTTACAGGATATCGCGTTTTTTTTGTTTAGCGGCAACTTGAAAGCAACCTGCTGCATTTGTGCATGGCATTCTGCTTTCTCCACGCCCTAATGGTGGTGCAATAACACGATCACTTACCTCGTAGACCAGCCATATGCTGAAACCCACTTGGATGAGATTGTATACCATGAGCACATATTTGAGGTCGTATGGCTTACGATCTTTCATCCACCTGGGACCCGCAGAGTTGCAGAAATAGTTGTATGTGACCAGAATGAAAAGTAGCGGCATAGGACTGCTCATGAACATCCAGTCCTTCGTTCTTGGGTCTGAAAAAACAGTAATACAAAATTTCAGACTAGTTAAACCTGTTCAACACGTAAAACAATCTCACCATAGTTTGATTCTAATTCAAAACTTGTGCAAAGAGGTACATTCTTCCATTCATCGGGTAACTCTAAGCGACGAAAAGAGAACTGTGTATTTATGTAAAAGTTTTGAAGAAAAATAGTGAGAAGAAGTAACTGAACTGGATTTTGTCGTCGTCACAATTATATAGTATTCGAATGTAATTCTGTCTGTCTATACATATTATGATCACATTCTCACATTGATCGGTAAAATGAACTAAAATTCAACGGTAATTTTGTATTAGTGATGCCACAATATGAATAATATACAACAATAGAATGCTGAAGTCATAGAAGAGATAGCAACATAGTCAAATTTTACCCTTTTAGACGGGAGTAAGTCACAAGGCCAAGTATGAACGCTACCTGTAACTGATAACATCTGTAGTTGTTTGAATCGCCATTTCCAGCTTTCTCTCATGGTATTTGCTATAGAAAAACAGCAGAGTACACGTGTTCCAGTAAACATAGTATTCTCGTTATCTCAGGAGGAATGTTATGTCACTAAATGCCATTTGTTTCCAACGGCATATTCTCTAGAATGCACTGCATACGTTTGTAGAGTAATGGAATGAATGGGATACATCTATAATTGAAATAGAACCATTTAATGGCAGTGCAGCCAACTAAGAGAGAAGACCACAAATTCTGTTCCAAAGAAGAAATTATTATAGGCTGAATTCAGTTTAATTCCTCTAATAGCCTAGGTGAGGTGCTGATGTATTCTCACCACATAGCATGCTATCATGACGTAACAGCAATCTGTGAGTGTGGAGAAATGCATGCACCACATGTCTGTGAATTCAAGGTGTTTGAGTGCATTCCAGTGAATTTTTTCGCTGAATATTCAAATTATCGGCGATTCTAATTAAGACTTTTAATCACACTCATTCAGTTATAAATTAAAATATCGTACACGTTTGAACGCATATTTTGAAACTTCTGGAAGTAGCCTTGACGTTCTCTTTGTTCTGATAACGAATAATAGGTATTATTTTTATAGTCTTTATAATTAGTAAACCTTAAGAAATAGACAAAGTATTACCACAAAATATGCAGGTCGCGTTAAAACACACATTTATGTTGAATAAAATGTTTCGTGGCGTTAACCATTTTCGAGATATTCTTTGTTATTAGGTTGAATTTTCAAATATATTATACTTCTCTCAACTGCAAGTAGCAATTATATTTTTTATTTTTGTTTTTCGTATAGCTACAAAGAGAACAGCATTTCAAAGCCCCCACATAGCGACCGACCTTTGAAAAAAATTTAATTATCGCCTTAGCATTCACTATTCTTTTTATACCTACAATGAAATGTGTAACTGAGAAATGAAAGTTTATTTATATTAACAAGAAGCAGATAGAAAAATAAGCTTTCGTAAGAATGCTTTGCAGAAAAGTGAACAGAGAATGTTATTTCAAACCAACATAGCTTTTTACTTTCTCTACTGGTAAGTAGGGGAAGTATTGTATTCCACCCAAAAATTGGATGTCGAGATTTCACCAGAAATATATGTTTTGAGACCCCCCGAGTCAAAAAAAAAGAGCATTTTTAGAAAAAGATTCGTGTGTGTGTGTGTGTGTGTGTGTGTGTGTGTGTGTGTGTGTGTGTGTGTGTGTGTGTGTGTGTGTGTGTGTGTGTGTGTGTGTGTGTGTGCGTCTGTGCGTCTGTCTGTGGACAGCATAACTCAAAAACGAAAAGTCGGTTAAAAACCAAAGTTGGTATTTAAGTTTAATGTCTTTCAAGGATGCGACACGAAGATTTTGAAGAAAATAGCCCCAACCTAAACTATCCTTTACATGGAAAATTTCGATTTTCTTGAAAATGGCTCGAAGGATTTTGGTTAAAATGTCATATGTTTGAGACATTTTTATGACAAATGAAATGTATATCTTGAATTTTCTGATTATAGCCCCTGTAGTCGTATTTACTGTGGACGAGTTTTCATAACCGGTCAACCGTTAGAGATAGACAAAATCTTGCTAAAATACACAATTTATGTTGAAATAAATTTTCTTGTAGGGTGAGCCATTTCGGAGATATTCCTTGTTATGTGTGTGAGTTTCGGAAAACAAAACTTTCGTGAAATGGAACATCGTTGTTCATTTTTTATATGTTAAGCGTGCAAAGAGAACGGAATCTCAAAGCTTTAAAACATTTGACTATAGCACAAAGCCTACTGTATTCTAACATTCCCCTTGCACCTACAAGGAAATAAGCAATAAGATAATTTGTACAAATGTTTATCTCAACTAACACGAAGAAGATATAGGATTAAGAGTTTTTAAGAATGGTTACTACAAGAGTAGAGAAAGTCATGTGAGTGCAAAACATCAGATTTTTTATGCCCTGCTTTTCCATGTTTTAAGAAAAAAGTTGACCTCATAAATTGAAAACTAGTTACCATTTTCTCCATTACTTTTTCCGTGACATGTAAACATGATGCCTATAATTCGCATAGAGTGATTACACTACATTGCACAAGAGCTTATGTCATTAGTTATTAAAGAAGGAAATGTATCTAGGCGATAATGTATAGTTAATACTAGTGCATGCGTTAGTGGTGTCCTACTTTCATGTTTTTGCTATATATTATACAGAAGTTAAGTTTCCCTCACCACTCTTCTCTTCCATGAAGATTTTGTACCCATCGACGAAGCTTGATATTCCTGTAGCCATGTTTGCTGTAGCCTGCGGACCTGAAACAAAGGAAACAATGCCTAGTTTAAAATATAGCACAATAACGAGAGAATTTGTAAAAGTAAAATAAACTCATACTGGAGTAGATATAATTTTATTGGTGTGAAAGCAGCTCTGGTATTTCATAAGTTTCATTATCTGCTAAGAAAGAAGTACTTATTTTAGAAATTATCCTTACGATGTCCCATAGGATAATAATTTTATTACACTATAAACGGATTGCTTACATTTGGAATTCTATGTACAATAAGCTTTCTATTAACCTAATTTATAAAACACTACATTAAGTTGCTGCATGCCGAGGTGGCGCCGCGGTAGCGTATGCGATTTGCATTCAGGAGGTCCCGGATTCAATTGTTGGCGACCGCGGACTCTGATTTGGGTTTTTACGTGGTTTTCCTTTGTTACTTAGACAAGTGCTGGGGTGCTTAATTTCATTACACGGTTTCGTTTCTTATTTCATTTTCCTTGTCATCTTTCAGACTCGGTTGTCAGGGCGATAGCTTGGACTGCTGCGGACGGATGGTGCGGTTGCTTGCGCTCAATACTGGCTCCGCTGCCCAAGCCGTTAGGATCGCTTCGATGCTCTAGTTAGTCGTAAGCTTCAGGAGGTGCCTCCGGTGACTCTCTGTCAACTGTTAGGGACTTCTGCATATCTCTGTGGCGCTGCTTTCGCCGTCCTCTGCCGGGCTTGTGGTCTCCCTTCGCCTCATCTGTTCTTCCCGGAGCGGGGGTAGCTTGCAATAGATTCCTACTGGATCACAGTGGCGGAGTGTTCCAATACCTCAATCTCAACCTCAAGTTGCTGGGACCTAAAGGCTCGGACCCTGTGGTTGTCGAACTATTGGGCTCTATTTACTACTTATTTATATTGCCTACTAATATATCTCTTCCCTCTCCTTGTTAATGATTTTCCTTAGCTATTTCCTCCTCACTGATCCTACATAGAACTTTTTCCTTCAAAGATTTTGCATTAGCCTATTCCCATATTTGTTGAAGCCATTTTTTTTTGGGGGGGGGCGTCCTATTGATCTTCGTCCCCTGGGTTCATACTTGAAGGCTTGTTTTGGTATTCTTTGTTCTGGCATGCGATAAAGATGTTAAACCTATTTGTTTGTATATCTTTTTATTTATTCTAATAATGGCTGTACTTCCAGTTCTTCTCCAATTACTTCATTTCGAATATGGCCTTCTCTCGTACATCCCTTAACTAATCGTAAATACCTCATTTCCGCCGCTTGTATCTCATCTTTTTTTCAGTGCATGCTTCACTTCCATAATTTACCACTGGCACTGTATGTGTGTGTGTATGTGTGTATGTATGTATGTGTATGTATGTGTGTGTATGTGTGTGTGTGTGTTATATTTGTTTGTGTACGCTTCAAAAATTCAAAAAGTTCTGCATCGACTTTGCTCAAATTTTGACACGATATACAACTCGCTTCAAAGATTGTTTTTATCTATTTCTTGCGACCGCAAGAAAACAACTTTTTCAACGGTCATTACCGCTGTTTGCCAATAATGGCGTTAACAATAATGATCTTTTTATACAAGAAAAGATTTACAAAAAAAAAAAAAAAAAAAAAAAAAAAAATCCCTTGCGTCGCATTCAGATTGTGAAATCTGACTTAAATATTCATCTTAATCGATGTGCTTTTGTGTGATCGTGTAGTGGTTGAGCTGGGCCGTTCGCCAAATCGTAAGTAGAGGTTATGTTTTGTATGAGATTTCGTTGTAATTATGGATCAGTGAATGAGCTGTCCTTGCCACGAAGAATAAAGATGTTTATAAACTTAATAATTGTATAAAATCCAGCATTCAAAGTGAGGAAATTATATATAAAACGATGGACACCGTTGTGGAAGCAGATGAAGTAGTTAATTACCCATCGGAGTTTTTGAACCCTCTGCCAGGAATGCCACCACACACATTAAAATTGAAAATAGATGTACCAATTATCATGTTGCGTAATGTTAATCAGCACGAGGCTCGCAATTAAGAAATTGATGAACAACGTGTGGAAGCAACGATATTAACTGGGCCTTTCAAAGGCGAAGATGTCCTCATTCCTCGAATTCCTATGATTCCAAGCGATACTTGTTCTAATATGAACTCCTCTAGTACAATTTTAGTTCTTATTTGATACCTTTCCTGGAATGCCATTACTTTTGTTCTTGTCTTTGAAATAGTCATATCCCATTTCCTAAATAGATAAATTGATATTTATGCTGAAGATGTTACAAATAAACCACCCTTAATTTTCTAATGATTTCAGCCAAATTAGAACTGCGTCAACGAATTGTCCTCAACATCTAAGGCATAAAATGCCAGTTTTTTACATGCAGCGGTTTGTGTACTATTTCAAACAGCGGACAAAAGGGTCATCAGGCGGACAGAACAATGTAATAGCAGTAACAATGCACCTGAAACTGCATTACAGAAATAAAAGAGACGAGAATATGGATACAAATCTCCGACTCTCCTGGTTAACCCTCCGAACAAATAGGTACTGAGGTGCTTGTGGAACAGTTTCTGATCTATTACGTTGTCCTAGTTCACCTGCTGACTTAAACTGCTGGAAGTGACATATGTTTCAGTCCAAGATCTTCGCATCTGCACTAATGACTTACTGCCGGAGAAAGTTAACAGGCACAAGAGTTCACAGGAAAAGTGTTCGCCTTTAGTCAAACGTTGGGACCATATTCGAATTTTGCAGGTGAAATTCAAGCCTTCAGAATTAGGATTGATGAACCTTGTTCACACCTTGTTCTGTGACCTCACAGCAGCAATACCCTAAGTTCATTATCCGAAACCCAATCAAATAAGAAAATTCATAATGAGATTAAAACATTGCAGCAAAAGACCAAGGACATTGCAATAGTAATAGAAGAAGAAGAAGAAGAAGAAGAAGAAGAAGAAGAAGAAGAAGAAGAAGAAGAAGAAGAAGAAGAAGAAGAAGAAGCAGTAGTAGTAAGAGTGTGTGGGGTTTAACGGCCCGCCGACAACGAGGTCATTTGGGAGTAGTAGTAAGAGGAGGAGTATAAAAGACACAACTGTTGAGGTTATTAGCGCAAAGATATTTTAATGCAAGAGATACCATCTCATCATGACCTTGATGGTAGTGACAGACTTCCTGGTCTGAAAGATACCAAAATTAAACAAATTGGAAAATAGATCGCATTGTACTTGAGTAATTCATATATTAGGTATATTATTAGCAAAATATTTAGAGGCGGGCCTAAACAACCTAGCCAGGTTTCAAGTGAAGGGAAAAGTGTTGTCTAATGGATGACAACACAATATTGCCTGATGATCCAAGAAGAGTCTTCTGCTTGACTGTTGGTCAGAACCGCATACCAGCCCAAACTACATAAGTTCCCAATTCCAGCATTTCTACTCTGTGTTCTATGTTCTAAATTGTGTCATTCACAAAAAGGACATTTACTGAGGTTTATGGAATTAAATGATACGATTCAGTAGATGAGAGAAGCAATCGGTTTATAATCGTAGTAAAGAAAAAGTGGTAACAAATTAATAAATCCTTAGTTAGTGATTTAAATTCTCAGTGGCTACTAATCTTCAAGGCTGAAGATCATTTAAGATCATTGCCTATCGCTTCTGCAATGCATTACAAAGTTCCATACATTCGCATCAAGTCAACAGAGATAATGCTGACCAATTCTGATTTAATCAAAGATTTAAATCTTCTGAACCCTTTGCCCTGAAGGCAACTTACACGCATAGGTCGTTAAGAGCGAATGTGTTGGGAACCTGTACAAGTAAATGACCGGGGAACCTATAAAACTAATCCAACTCTGAATGTCACCCTCAAGCAAAGTCAGATCCGCAAGGAAAACTTGTAGGAAGTTTACTAACGGTGATCTTGCAATACTTGCTACTGCTCTATGCTCAATGGCACAGGAAGAATATCACACCTGGAGAATATCTGAATCTTTAGGGCTATTTTATTAGCTTTATAATTTTGTGATAACTGCATCGAGTTTATAAACATTTTCTGTGCTGTTTACAAATATATTTAATTTAACAGAGGAAGATCACCTATATTAAATTAAACTGGGGGAGAAATAAACATATGGGGTGTTCATGGGAAATTTCAGTAAAAGCGTTGACTATTCTGAACTTAGAATGCCTTCCTCCGTCAGATCAAATTCCATTACACCGAAATTTCAGACACTATATAAAAAATCCCTATATTGAAGTATGTAATGTAATTTTATAGTTTATGTAGCTTATATAATTATAATTTGCACCTTTTTAACTTTTTCGTGTGTGTTTATAAAAAATATAACATATATTCGTAGAGCCGTAAAATTTAGCCTGGCGGCCAAGTGTCCAAACAATAGGTATAGCTGAAATATCAACAGATGGCAGAGTAAACATTTTTAGATGATTTCCCATCTCAAACATCCCTTTACATGCAATATTTGTTAGTTTTGGTTTATTTAAAATGTACTAATTATTTAAATTAACTATAGAGCCATGCATTAGTTCTATACGATCACTGCTGTTGAGCCCAGTGTAGTGGCAAGGTCTAATGTGTTTTATAATTTCCAGCATAACCTCAAGTTTACCATATACCCGCTGGAGTGTGTTCAATTAAATCTGCGTTTTGCTCTCTTCACTTCTTATACTCCTTTTTGTAAAAGTAATTTTAATGACCAGTATATTGGGAATATAAAATGATATGTACATGAAATTTGCTGCATATATCATACAAAGTTATACTCATTCTGATTACGTTTTACATAAAATGTGTGGGTTAAATACAAATTTTAGGTGATTAAACGTTTCCGAAACGTTCATTCTTGCTCCTTTAAACTGCAGCACACCTTGAAATCTTAAATTGAAGAACTGTTAATATAAAAGCTATCACGTAACTAACCTGCATTTTGAAAGTTTAATGTTATACTTTGGCTCTTGCTTGGCTATGTTAGCATTTTATTTATAACAAAGAAAATAGGACGATTATCATTTATACAGATAATTTGTATGAAATGAATGACAATAGTTTTTTTATTTTAATATCTTCCTGTTACAGTTACAGGCTGCCAAAAAGACAAAGAATACTTATACAAAATAGTTAATAAAACATAACAAATATAAAGTACAAAAGCTAAAATTTATAAATGACAGAAACACTCTGTCAAATGACAGAGTGTTACACATATATCAGTGTTCCAAAAAATATCTGCAAATTGAAAGTTTGGGCCACATGAAATACCTCCTCTGTACTTAGGTTTAAGTAGAGAAGTAAGTGTGCTATGAGTTTATAAACTCCTGTAGAACTGATGTCGAAGATGAAAAAACAGAAGAAAGATGTTCCAATTATCTACCCACTCTCCGTACTGCGTAATACTGATAATAACTAAACGCATTGCGGGTTGGTTCCAAAGACTGGCGATTCTTCCTCTAAATTTTTCCGTTCTTTGTTCGGACATTCACTACAAAACACCTGAAGCATAACAGCTGTTGCGTATACACGGCGATCAATTACTGCACCTCTTTCTTAATACTGTTGAGAAACGGCAAGTGTTTCGTTCCGAGCATGGGTGCTTACGAATAATATTTTCCCTAGTATAGCAAACCACAGAAGCTAGTATACGTTAAAAAAGGTTAATCAACCGAAATAACCTCAGAACAACATTCGTTAGTACTTACACACTTTCACCCAACTAGCTTTCATTTGTTTACCAATCTCATGGCGTATCAAATACATATATCCTTCCTGCTGTTAACGAAGAGCTCAAATATCGATTCTGCAACTGGCTCATATGAACACGTGGTGTTGTATGTGACGGACTTGCAAATAGAACAACTGACCTATTTCCAATTTGTGTATAATGAATATAAGAAATATATCCGTGTATATGGGTAATAAGATTACTTGCAAATTGTTTACTTTCTCGATGTCATGTTTTGAGGTCCCTGAAACCCAAAAAAAGTATTTGAAAAATGCCTGTGTGAATAGCATAATTCAAAATTGAAAAGTTGGTTAAGTACTAAATTTCGTATTTAAGCTCAGAACCGTCCAAGGATATAACGTGAAGATTTTGAAGAAATTATCCCCACCTCAAACCACCGTTTACATGGAACATTTCAAAATTTTTTATTTTCTTAAAAATGACCCTAACAATTTTGAACAAAATACATGTTTAAGCTATTTTCATGACAAAATGTTAATTTACTGACAGTTGCCTGCCGAGTTATCTGTAATTTGAATGACTTTTATATAATTAGTATATAGTAATATTTTGTAATAAACTAGTGTATATCTATATAGTGTCTGTCACGGTAGAGATTGCGGAATATTGTGCGTCAGACCCTGGGAGGAAGGATGAGATGAAGTTACCCTACAGGTGGCCAGAACGTATCACAGACGATGGGTCCCTATCAGGTGCAGGTAACTACTTCAGCGACGGAGTTCCAGGCCGCCACAGAGGGCGCGGCAGCAGTCAGGTCTGGAAAGGCAGCCGACAGACCACAGCACCTCCCCTTAGTCGAGCACCGCATTTCCTGAGCACAAGCAGCACTGTAGCGCAGCCCACCGGCGACTCCGCTAAGACCGGATAAAGAGAATAAAATGAATGGAAGTGAAACGGGTGATATTCTTGATAATTCTTCGAGGTTGGGAGATTTTTCTTCAAAATCATTCTGTGTAGGTATCCTTGGCAGGTCGTGAACTTAAATACTAAGTTTCATATTAAACCAACTTTTCGTGTTTAAATTATGTTTTTCGCAAGCACGCACGCACTCGCACTCATACACAGAACACACCCTTTATCTTTGTTTTTGGGAGTCCCCTGAACGAAGTCGATGTCGAGAGTTCGCCTGAGAGTTGTGTTTACTAGTGGTCTAAGTATAATGGGAAACATATGTGCATGGAAAAATACATTTTATGAATAAATTTATTGACAAGGATTTATTTTCTTTGAGGGTTACACTGTAGCAATTCTATCAGCAAATTTGACCTTCTGACTTGACAACTCATTCATTACTGAACAAAAGAACTAGTTTTTCAGGACATTGTATTGGCTAAATCATTATAAAAGTTGCTTTTAATCCCTCTACATGCGTGCGGTCTCAAACAGTATCCAGGACAATATGTAACATCTGGCAAATTATACCCTAAATGTTGTTCCCCCTCAAGAGGCAATCACAAAACGGGTTTCCCAGTGACAGTTAAACTTCAAGAATTTGAGCAACTCTTGAGAAACAGTATCAACACACAAAGTACCTATTTGGTGATAGTCCTGAGAAAGTTAATTGGACAGAAGCCGGTTACAATGTTATTTTATTTCTGCACTTTACCGGAATGAAATCCAGACATTGTTTATTGCGTATATGCCGAAGGACATGAAACTGAAGGTTTGGCTGCATATAATCTGCAATCGAAAATAATAGAAGTAAAAAGAAGTACATTTCGTAACCCTTTTGTATAATAGCATTAACCTGCATACAGTGTGATGTAATAATTTGTAAGTAAACTAGTACAGGAGAAATTGAGATTTGTTACTATGACCTAATGGGGAAATTCATACATACATGCGCCAAACAAGTCAAGCAATTAAAAGGTCGATTTGTTGAGGCTAAACAAGTTTTCTATTACCCGAATAAAACAAGATTCACTTAAGGGGACCTTAATTAAACCCCAGTATTCTCTAGTTACGTACTGACCCCTTTCACCTTTCAACGCCTTTTTACTTTCTCTACTGGTAAGTAGGGGAAGTACTGTATTCCACCAAAAAATTCGATGTCGAGATTTCACCGGAAATACATGTTTTGAGGCCCCCTGAATCCAAAAAAAGCATTTTTAGAAAAAGGTCCGTGTGTCTGTCAGTCTGTGGACAGCGTAACTCAAAAACGAAAAGTCGGTTAAAAACCAAAGTTGGTATTTAAGTTTAATGTTTTTCAAGGATGCGACACAAAGATTTTGAAGAAAATAGCCCCGCCCTAAACTACCCTTTACATGGAAACTTTTTCGAAAATTTTGATTTTCTTGAAAATAGCTCTAACGATTTTGATTAAAATGTCATGTGTTTGAGATATTTTGATGACAAATGAAATGTATATCTTGAATTTTCTGGCTATAGCCCCTGTAGTCGTATTTACTCTGGACGAGTTTTGCATAACTGGTAAACCGTTAAGAGATAGACCAAATCATACAATACAAAAAATGTAGATCTTGCTAAAATACCTACACAACTTATGTCTCAATTAATTTTCTTGTAGAGTGAACCATTTCGGAGATACTCCTTGTTATGTGTGTGAGTTTTGGAAAACAAAACTTTCGTGAAATGGAACATCGTTGTTCACTTTTTATATGGTAAGTATGCAAAGAGAAGAGATTCCCAAAGCTTCAAAAGATGTAACTATCGCTCAAAGCCTACTGTATTCTAACTTTCCCCTTGCGCCTACAAGGAAATAAGCAATAAGATAATTTGTACAAATGTTTATCTCAACTAACATGAAGAAGATGTAGGAATAAGAGTTTGTACAAATTATTTGTACAAGAGTAGAGAAAGTCATGTGAGTGCAGCACATCAGATTTTTTTCCCTTTTGCTTCAGCTTATGTCACAAAAATTGTAATTTAGAAGAAGAAATTAAAGCAAGATTATCATGATGGATCATGGGTCGCCCCACATTAGATGCCATTTTGGGACGTACTGGATGATTTTAATTTAATATTAATTTTGAGTATTTTGTAATTTCTCTTATTACCAAATAATTTGCTTCAGCTTAACTGCAGTCGCATAAGTTATTTTAGTTTCGTCTATAAAAGTATTTTTAAAGAATGTTTAGGAATAGAGGTATTTAAAGTTGGTCCCAGAGACAAATATTACGTATAAAGTAAATAAAACGTAAAAATATATAGAAAATCGGATTCCCATCTCTCGGTAGAGCTAAAAATGTCTATAGTAGACATGCCGAATTTAGAAATGTTAATTTAGTGTTTATTCAAGATTATCAATAAATTTTATTATACATGTGTTAAATTTGTTTGGTCTTATAAATACATATAACATCACTTTGCAGTGCAATAGTCGATTTACATCTTATGTCATGCTGGAAGTATCAAAGACTGGCTCGGCGTTTGGACATGGTTGTTCTAAACCTTAAAAAAAGCAATGCACCCCGATGTGTTTGTATAACATGCCTGGAAGACAGATATTTTGCTCCTACACGATGGCGCGCCTTTTGCACAGTGACTTGAAACTGGATGGACTAAGTCCGTTGGAATTCGGTTACGTGAATGTAAAAGTGATGTATAATATGATAATTAATGCCTTTCCTGAATTCAAGTTACTAAATGATGATGTAGCAGGGCAGTTGTTAGGCGTGGCAATGGACCTAGTTTTTACTGTGCGCTGTTTGAGGCAACCTCCAAACAGGTATGGCCAAAACCTCTTTCTGTTCGCAAAATGACACGGAACTGGAACTGTAAATGGATTCCAGGTATTATAGCTATAACTAATTGTGATTTTATCGAGTGAGATGGCTACGCGGTAACGCGTGGGGCTCGCTTTCGAGAGCACCCGGATTCGATTCCCGTCGACCGTTCACTCTGACGGTATTAATGATCAGTAGGCGAATGTTGGTGTGGTTTCTAATCTACCACATATTTTCCATAATTTTCCTTTCGTTCTGTTTCCTTTCATTGAAACTTCCAGGTTTCGTGGTGTATGGTGGTGCTAGACAGATCGTGCGGATGCTTGTTCGAAAGAAAGACGGAAACACTAGAGGACTGCTCCGTCGAAGAGTCGTTCACCGCTCTAACCAAGATTCCAACTCGGAACCTTTTGTGTTGAGGCAGACATGCTTACTCCACGCCACAGGAGTGGGCCAGAGATGTTATTTTAGGCACACTTCTAGGGTGGGTGAATGTGGTCGCAAGGCAGCAATCGCCAAGAGTTTCAAGCATTTCCAGATCACATTATAACCTCAAAGTGAAAAAAAAAAAAAAAAAAAAAAAATGAAGACAATTTTGCGGTAAAATGATATAGTCGTATATGGGGAGAACCAGCACATTGTGTCACTTCCCCTACATCGTAGTTTTAACCCCTTCCACTGCCTCACAGCCGTTAGCTGCCAGGCCACGCCTCTCGCTATTGTCTGTCTTCATCAGAGAACCGGCCAGTCCTTCAAATTGTGTCAGTAAGTGGAGAGAGTAAATACCTGATTGCACTTCTATCACCCCCTCTTCTCCATACCTGATATACACCATGATAAATGGACAATTAAATGTATATAATTCTGATTCTACCAGAAGAATACCACAGGCATGGTTCCCACTACAATACTATAGCTTGAGTTAGATAGAAAGGGGGGGGGGGGGGGGGGAGTGGCGGCTGGTAAGTAACATAACCCCATCAATCATATCAATGGTTGCAACTGGTCTGTGATGGTGATGGCTGCTTTTTGCCCCCTTTTTAACTCGTTAACATTGCGACGCTATCTATGGTCACATAAATTGTAGGATTCTAGATTAAATAGCCATATATGCACATGGCTCGACGTATTTACTGAGTAGGAGCATGAAACTGGTCTTAACGTAACCGGTATAATTACGTATCACACTGCGATACTTCCTTGATTCATTGCAAATAAGACTGTATGTACCACAAGGTCAGTCATATCGGCATATTTGTGTTTAGTACACACCTTGTGCGACTGAAAACCAGTTAAAGCGAAAACACCAGTGTGCTGGTTTCAGCAAAAACTCAACCAGAGCGATCCAGAAAGTAGAACAGAATATTTAAATGTGATCGGAATTGCTGCCTGATTCAAACCCATTCAAACCCATCCACTTTTCCTTCGATAGTCATTATACCAACTGGAGACTTGCTGAGAAATGATCGGAACATCCTCAAGAACTTGCAATCCTTGCTGACGTATGGACTGAGTGATTGCAGATGTCAGAGCTATAGAGTGAAGTAACGGGAACACTCAACGGAAACTCGAGTAACAATCCACATGTTCAAGTTTCGTCAAAACATGCCCAGACATGCGAATGCTGTTAACGATAATGAAAGCGAGCTCGTTTGTCTTCTGTTGTTACTTTTCCTCTTAAAGTGTCAAGAACAGATGATTTTCTGTTTTAAAGTGTGAAGTGACTCATGCAACATTCTCTAAGAACTCTTTTCGTGTAAGAAGAGAATAACCACAAACATATTGTTACCATGACCAATAAATGTAACTTCATATATTTTGTTTTTATAGTTATGTAAAATGTCTTGCGTTATTTCCGTAGTATTTATCTTTAGCTTTACTTACTCAACAATTCGAGTAACTGAGATAAGCAGTGGGCTAGAGGAAACAATCGAACCCCTCTGTAGTCTCCATGTGGATATGAGATAAGACAGAGGGAGACTTAATTACTTTCGACAGTCATATAAACAGAGTTTTGTGATGTGGTACAATGAACGTAAGAAAAGATTGAAGAATTGAGAAAGAGGGAGTGAAGTTTTTGTCCAAAACAGGAGGTACTAAACTATTCAGAACAGTTTCATCGTTTTATATTTTCTTACTGTGTTAATTATACTTAAGTCATTCCAAATTGGGCCGGTGTGTTGAACTAAATATATTTCGCCATATTTTTTTTAAACTAATATCTAGGTATGTTTGCACGACTACAAATATGACTTAATTCCGGACTTTTGCCCTTTGAGGACACATGAAAGCAACATTAAACATTTAAAACTCCAAACATGCATCCTTGGGTAAAATGATTATGGCTGATGCAAAATTTAATGGCGGATGGCTGAAATCACAGGGTTGCCTCGCCTTGCGGTGTTGTATAATTATAGCATGTTGTAAAACCGGTGTGTAAATATCATCCGCCATTACATTTTGTGTCTGCCATAGTTACACACACTTCATTCTATCACTCAGTGTTTGCAAGTGCCAATCGCGTTTAGCAAGAAGTTGCAGTAATCTTCATTACTTTGATGAATAATTTTAGAGATAATACCTTCGTCAGCACGTACCTGAAATGCATCGATGCCGTTGGAAGTTAATTGACGGTTTATAATTATTAAGCTTAATTAAAGAGGAATGAATCAGTCACACACGTCTACTATAATCAGCCAAGCGTTGTTGCACGAGAAGCCGAAACCGGTTTCTCTTGTAAAGCTTCCAATTTTCGAGCTGACCGCTTCGCTTTTGGCGAGAAAACGTCTAAAAAATTTAAAGACTTCAGTGGAAGCCATCACATAAGGCTACAGTGCTTTGTTGCCAACCTATGAACAGGAATCTTATTGATGATAGAACAGGGCCTGCTTTCCATACAGTCTAACAGGGTTGGCAAACACTTCCAGGAATTCGTTGGTGAATGAACGTTCGTTGCTCAGTGAAGTCGGAAGAAAATCGTGTAACATAAATGGGAATTGTGGCGCTCAGAAGTCATAAGATCTGAATTAAAATTCACTTTTACTTTAAATACATCCCCTAGAATATTCTAAAAATGCTTTCAGCTTTACCAACATATATTGATCGATATTCTCTTGGCTGTGCCGCAGAGATAGCACGAATGCTTGCTCAAAGCAAAGAGTGCTTTCTGTGGAACTAGAGGGCTCTGGTCAACCGGTTATTGCAGCTCCAACAGGTCTTCGTGCCTGTTAGGGACTTCCGCGCGTTTCTGTGCCCTGTAGCCTATAGCCTCTTCCTTCACTTCATCTCTTTCTCCTGGGAAGTGGTAGCCGGAATATGTGTGCAATTCTTCTCCAAACGATTGGAGAAATTTTAAACAAACAAAAGCAATGGATATACAGGTATATATTAAAATTAAAGTTCGATAATAAAAATATAATATTTTGGAAAATATTTTCCATTATATATATTAAGAAATTGATGTACTCCTATTACAATGTTGGGTATCTCTATGTAACTTCACCGCATATTTACTACAAAGACAAACTGAAATACTATTTTTATTTAAAATAAATCTGAGCTAATTTTGAATGTCAGTAAATATCAATAAAACAGTAGGTGCAGTCAGATAACATTTCATTACGTAATGACAATTACTTTTAGACTATTTTTCGGAGTTAATACAAATTTCATAAAAAATAAATTTGTAGAACGTGGAGGAATTTTCTTTAAGATCTTTGTGTTGCATGTTTGAAAGACATTAATATTAAATATCAATTTTGGTTTTCTACGGGCTTTTCGTTTTTGAGTTACCTAAGCTGTTCATAGGCAAACACACACAGACACGCACGCACACACACAGACGCTCATGGACGTTTTTCTAAGAATGCTGTTTTTGGATTCAGAGGGGCCTAGGTTCTCTTTTGAATTTCTATTCTATTTGATAATAAATAGAAAGTCAGAACCTTCATCTCATCATGTGCGAATAATCTTATCCGAAACATAAGGTTTGTATATACCTACCAAGCGAACTAATATAATACTAGAGAAGGTTGGGTATAACTTTCCTGATGTCAGGAAGAATTGCTGGGAAGTGTCATATGGTTGTAGGAGTGGCATGCGGGTTTGAACCTGAGACACGCGATAACCCAAGGAAAAAGTAGCCAAACGACTGTCACCACATTGTTGGCGTTTTAAAACCAGTTTAAAGTAAACTTCTGTGTGGTTTCTTGGGGACACACCCTTATTAGATTTAAGCCCAGACAAAAATAACTGAGTTGACCTACATCAATAAACCTTCTTGTAAAATAAAAAAAAGAAAAGAAACCAGATAAAGAAATCAATTAAAATCCCGCTGTTAAAATGTTACATGCATAAATTAATCTAAAAATCATGAATGCTTTCAAACAAGGCGTAGTTAAGGTTTTGGGGCATTTATTTTTGTTGGATCATTACACTGGCTTTCATTGTTAGGTTAGGTTAGGGTAGGTTAGGCCAGCAGCAGGCTCAGGTGTTTCTGGTGATTATAGGGCAGATTCCAGTAACTTACTGCCCCAACCGTGGCTCCAGTGGTTCACTGTAACCTTCTTCAACACCACGTGCTATCTTTTTAACTCTGTTTCATTGTTTTTGCATTGTTTGTTAAAATGGAGGTTCATAGAGAATTAATTACAGCAAGGTTCACAAATATCAGCTTTTCTATAATCCTGAAACGAAATTTTTAACAACAGAATACGAAGGTAGAACATAACCGAGTGTGCAGAAATAATTTTACAAAAAAAGACTATTTTATCACTTTTGAAGTATGACATACCCGCGAAACGAGGTGACCGCAAGTTACCTGGCACATGGGCAGAGCGTGACGTCATTGCCGCAGTACATGGACAGCACAAAACACACTGCCTATAGTGCAAAGTCTCTCTTGAATGTGTTCACCAGTCGCACACAGTAAAATGCTTGCAGCACGAAAATGGAAATATTCATATATTGTTGAATTCGCACAAAAATTTGGGAGTGAATATTCTACTGCATTGAATTTAAGTTATGCAACAACGTTATCTGCAATTTGTACCTTGCCTCCACTTCGCTGTGATCATGTGACAGACTGACTCCATCCCACTTCCTATAGTTCAAACTCCGCAACATTTCGTTCTTTGTATGAAGATTCGCTCCTTAATAATACTTTATTAGTACCAAATTATTTACACAAAGGGATCTAATAGGAGTGATCCTGCCCGCCAATATAAAATACTTAATTACGTTTTTCAACTTTTGTTCTAATATCTCCTTCATATTTTTCCTTTTCACATAATATTTTATCTTTTTTCTACTCCCCAATGCCATTTACTTTCTCCGTTTTACAAAATTCTGCTGAAGCCCTTACTTGAGACAGGGTTTTATAGTATGATATAAAGCAACATAAAAATATAATATGCACATTCGTAGGTACCTACTCTATTTTACAGTAAATATAGCCATCCTGTTTTACTGCTATAATATACTGTTCATAAAGTTGTAAATTACTGCCAGTTGAACCCTAGCCTTGCTGAAGCGGTTGTCACTGTGAAAGCCTGATTTTGTGGGATCTCGTTAAAAACGTCGTTTTTTTCCCATGCATTTAACATATTAGTATCTAGCATATACATTTCTATATAATTACATAACTGTGACAGTCTCAAAGAAGATATTTTGAAACCTGTGGAAGCTTTATGAAGCTGGTTTATAAAATAAGAACTCTACGTATCTTTTATTATACCGTAGCTATCCGGAGTTTAAAATACGACACTCGCAAAAGTGTACAGTCGCCGTCTATCTATATACCAGTAATATTTTCTATATGGAGATAACTGTAATATTATCCTCAGTTTATAGTGCGCTGAGGTAATTAACCACAACCGTAGGTAGGCTACTGTCTTCTTGCAGACAGATTTCTCCGCAACACATGGTCTATAAAAGGATATTCGTGGTATTTCTGGAAACAGGGCCTTAGGCGAGAAGTATGTCTCAAGAACTGGGCAATTCCAAACTGTGTAACAGATTTAGATCGCCGTCAACCTTGTGTCGAAGTCCTCAACACTCTCTCCTCTTTTACCATGAGGTCACAGACCCCTCACACTTCATTGTTGTAAACAAAGAATTATTTCAATATTTTCTTACTTTGTTGTAGGCTGAGCACTGTTACTTTCTCTACTGGTAAGTAGGGGAAGTATTGTATTCCACCCAAAAATTCGATGTCGAGATTTCACCGGAAATATATGTTTTGAGGCACCCTGAATCCAAAAAAAGCATTTTTAGAAAAAGGTCCGCGCGCGCGCGCGCGTGTGTGTGTGTGTGTGTGTCTGTGTGTCAGTCTGTCAGTTTGTGGACAGCATAACTCAAAAGTCGGTTATAAACCAAAGTTGGTATTTAAGTTTAATGTCTTTCAAGAATGTGACACGAAGATTTTGAAGAAAATAGTCCCACCCTAAACTACCCTTTACATGGAAATTTTTTCGAAAATTTTGATTTTCTTGAAAATGGCTCTAACAATTTGTATTAAAATGTCATATGTTTGAGATATTTTTATGGCAAATGAAATGTATATCTTGAATTTTCTGGCTATAGCCCCTGTAGTCGTATTTACTCTGGACTACTTTTGCATAACTGGTAAACCGGTAGAGATAGACCAAATCATACTATACAAAAATGTAGACCTTGCTAAAATACACAATTTATGTCTCAATAAATTTCCTTGTAGGGTGAACCATTTCGGAGATATTCCTTGTTATGTGTGTGAGTTTCGGAAGACTTAGAACTTTCGTGAAAAGGATCATCGCTGTTCATTTTATATGTTAAGTGTGCAAAGGCAACAGAATCCCAAAGCTTTAAAACATTTGACTATCGCACAAAGCCTACTGTATTCTAATATTCCCCTTGTACCTACAAGGAAATAAGCAATAAGATAATCTGTACAAATGTTTCTCAACTAACACGAAGAAGATATAGGAATAAGAGTTTGTAAGAATGGTTAGTACAAGAGTAGAGAAAGTCATGTGAGTGCAACACATCAGATTTTTTTACTTACGAACTCAAGATCTCGTCATATTGGTGGTTAAGCCCTGGCAAGGGCAGGTACGCCTGACACACCTCGGGCTGTCCTCAGGTTGCCTGTACTATAACCACCATCACTCACATCTTTCTATAGGTGCTAAAATTTAATAGCGAACGATGTGCCACATGATGTTTCACTTGCACTATGTTCGAAGTTAAATCTTCGCAGCGACTTTTCACATAATATTTACTGAAAACATATGCAACTATTCTTGAAGAGGTTTTCATAGCTTACAAGCAACCATTAGCGTGGTGCATTTCATTGCTCTCAGTAGGTTATTCCCCCTGGCGTACTGAGCCTAGCGTACTGTCGAAAGTCCGCAAACATCACTTATTCGCTCACACTTAACTTGTGTTAACTATGAATCACCTTGCATAGTATTTATTCCTTAACGGTTCTTGTGATGTTCAAAATTACAAAAGTAATTTGAATTTAGGAACAAATAATGACATATTTATAGTGTTTTGCATATCTTAATATACAGTAAATATCCATTTAGTTCAATATTTCACATACGCGCGCTGTAATAAATACGATCATCGTGAGAAGTTCTCGGAATGGCCTACAGAATGCAGCAGGAGCTTTTAAGAAGTTTTGTTTCCAAAACTAGCCATCATTCATGAACACAATTGTGGAGTAACATAGGAATTGTTCAGGAACCAGAGGTCTTTTCCAAGTGGATCACGCGATTAAACGGCCGTTAAAGCTTGGAAGATAATTCAGCGAAAAACTGAAATCTGCTTCAATAACATAAATCATCAATACTACACAACTTGGCTCTTCAACGCCCTATAGCGCGGCATTGCTTATGGTTCAGAATGTTAGTTACACATTAAGCACTTAATAGCTTGATGTCTTAACAGTTTTGATTAAGGCATTAGAGTTAAATTAAATTATGTATACCTTGACTTTTTGATACATACTTTGTCAACTTCTCACTGAGTTTGATATAGTGAGTGAGCAAGTGTGGTTTAAGGGCCCGGAGTTTGATATTACTGGAGAGCAATAAGAGTTGATCAAAACCCCACTGCAGGAAAAACGTGGAGTTGTTAAAATATGCATTTTAATCCTCTATACTTGTAATGGCACTAGTCGTTTTCAAAATAGTAATGTAGAAGTTTTTCTAGGTTGATCTTTACAGATGTGAATCCTTGTTCTTCTTTAACCTTTTTTTTGGATTAGCTTATTAGTACAGAAATTGACTTTTGGACATTTCGCTAATGTTCTTCCGCATCTTTCATATAACTGGTTTGAATGTCCAGTTTGAATATATTTCTAGACAAATATGTACAATGAATGATTAAAGCGCCCAAAATTATTTCGTACTTAAGCCTTAACGGGCTACTGCTCTTTGCTGACATTTGAGTGGCCTGTATTTATGAGTCCCGAAATAATGCGGTTGTGGTTTCGGTTTATTCAGCCGTATAATATTCCGCGCACGACTTTAGTAGTAGGTCCATCTTATTAAATATTTATTCAAGTTGTTTTAACCTTGAAGTTCTGTGTTCAAGGTTTAAAGCTACAGTGAACTATTATTACTTTGTGCCCTAAGTATAGTGTCCGTATATCTGTCTACCTTATGCCTTTTGTATTTATTTTTCCCAGACATGTATATAAGGTTTAATGCACTCTATTTGCTGAGAAGTTATTTTGTTCGATAGTAATTTGCTGCCTTCTTATGTCAGAGCTAATTTCACCGGAGTGCAAGCATGACTCGACAACTCCTAGACACCAGGTGGCATACGAGTATATGTACCTACTATCGTTTGTTTCCAGCAGGGATCAACTTATGCAATCAGGTAACCATTCTGGAGGTTTATTACATTTTTTAATCAAATTTCAATTTTTGTTCCGTATATCTTATACATTTTTCAAATTATTTGCAAATAAAACACGTATCACTTTGGAAAACAAAGCAATATTATTGCTATCTACGCATTTTAATGAATAAAAATTATTTGAAGTAATGTACTTTGATATTTTCTAATTATAACTTTAATTTATTATAACCTTAAAACTCTAGTGCTTAGCAAACGTTTACAACTTAACTGATAATGCGCATTGAACAAAACAACGAAGAAAATAAATCAATTTTAAGGGTAAAGAAGTGATTTTATACTTCAAAGTTGCACTCCTGTGTTGGCCGACTCTTGAATTATTTTACTGTCTACACCATTTCCAACAAAAGCATGAGTTATATATACCGTTTGTGCAGGAATCTAAAAAGGCTTGATATAAAATGGGTGGAGATAAAATATAAGTCAGGCCACATCAATGGGTCATTAAAATAACGATATCAAATTTAAAGACGGAGGTACATAACCTGGAAAAAAAGAGATATAAATATATGCTGATTTATTCCACACCTAAAATTCTCTATCACCACATTATGCTGGATGCCTGAAGAAAGGGCCGTATCAATATTACGTATCAAGTACGCACCTTTCAGATTTATCGATAACAATTTTAATTCCCTTGAGCTAATGTGTAAATCTTTCTGCTTAGTTAGTACGCATGCGTGACCTATTGCCCAATATGTTATACAGCATGAATAGTGGATGGTTTTCGTGCAACAATCACAAGTTATTTAAGAGCATATTGTTATGACTTCCTGCTATAATGCGATTATCGAACCTTTCATTGTTACGCTTCTGTTGTGAAAGAAAGCACGGGAATATTACATAAAAGTGACTAATTATAATCCTTTCTTTCAGCTCAATTAAAAGCTTGCCCCAAATATGGACAAGAGAGGAGCAGTTAATGATAGCTTTTGTTTCAGATTCTACATCACGATTTTCTACTGATTGGAGTGATGATCTTTGGAATTGCAATGACGAAAGTGTTAGGTACTCTGGAATATTGTTCATGCTTTCCATACAGTAGGGAAGAATGTGGGTTTTTGGACATGACAATATTTTTAATTTTCTCTGTGTCTGACTTTGAACAGCGTAACTCAAAAACGTAAAGTTGGTTTTTAATATCTTTCAAGGATGCGACACGAAGATTTTCAAAAAAATTCCTCCATGCTAAATTACCCGTTACGTGGAAGATTTAAAAAAAAATTAATTTTCTCAAAAATGATTAACGATTTCGATTAAAATGTTTGAGATATTTTTCTTGTAAATGAAATGTTTATTTTGAATTTTCAGGCTATAGCCCATGTAGTCCTGTTTACTCTTGATGGCCTTTGCATAATTGGTAAACCGCAAGAGATAGATCAAATCTTACTACACCTTGCATACCAGGCAGGTGTTCTACCGACTGAGCTACAGGATGCCGGGTTCTATTCTCGGCTGGGAGTCAGATTGTCTGTGTGAATTTAATTTAATAAATAAAAAAGGTATCAAAGTAACAGAACCCCAAGGTTCAAAACCACCGCTAAGCGACTGAACACCATTGCTTTTGAGCAATTGTTGCAAAAGGTTAACAGCCACCGATAAGACCTTCGATGTTAAAGGCAGAATATAACACTCTTAAGAAATAAAGATTATAAGGAAGAAATTGCAGATGTTTACACTTAATGATACATCAGGCAACATCGACAAAAAACGGAAGGAACACCTGTGTAACCTTAGAGGAAAAATTTAACACGACTCAATCTACTCTCTGTTCCACAAGATAATAGCACTAGCCTATCTACTTGTTGTTAACTCACATACATTTTAAATTACTATTTACACATTTTGTTATAGAATGCAGTAGGTAAATCAGATTCTTAAAGGGCGTGTCGCTATGCGATATTTTTGAAATTCTATGCTATTGACATAGGTATAAAAGTAAGAACGAAACAACAGAATAACGACTTCCCAATTGAGAAAGTATATTTTGAACATAGAAATCAATAATAAGCTATATGTTTAGCTATACTAAACTCAGTCAAAATAAAGAGAATTTCGTAGTCTATATCCTGAAAATTAAACATCTTACATTTTGTTTATCATGAAAATAGCTTTCAAATTTGGTATTTTAATCAAACTCTTTTCTGGTTTTTGTTTTGAGGCTTAAATTTAATTTACTTTAGTTCAAGCTTGATATGGAATAAGGGAGATGTTTCTAATTATAAAGGATAACGATCACAAAAGCTTACGATGTATGTCTTACATAAAGGGAGGGGCACTTTCTGAAATTTATAAAGGTAAACAAAGTTCCTTTGACGGTTTAATATGATTATAATTTAATTTCATACACGTGTGTTTGTCTTTAAGTAAAATACATATATTTTACATACATGGGGGTTCCATTTATTGCGGAGAATTTTACATTATACCAATTGTTGCTGAAACTTCACGTCTCGGGTGGGGGGGGGGGGGGGCAAGGTAGGTTAATTTGAAGAGCATTTTACAGTTGAGGTAGCTTTGAGTGGCATTGGAAATATGTAGCAAGCACTTGACCTCCAAGACAAATGAAAGGGCACTAAAAAATATGTAGGGATATACTGAATTCTCTTGAAACAGCATCGTTTTGGGTGACCGTCTGAAGGTAAACTAGTAGGATGGGCAGAGCCAATGGAATGTTTTGACCGGACAACTAAATCATCTGCAACTTAGTTCTTTCTCGAAGGTAGACCAGCTTTTAGACGTCAGCAACTGGTTTGTTTTCAAGTTCTAAAACTCTTCCTCCAGCAGCAAAATAGTTAAGATATGACGTCATAATTAGCTCCTGGAGTAACGTTTTGCAAGATATTACGTGTTAATAAATACCCTTGAGAAGGAAAAAGTAACAGAGGATATCTGTATGTGTTATTGCTGAATTCAGCTCTTGGTTTTCCTCGCAATTTGATGCTTAAATGGGAAAAATTAATCTTTCTAATTTTGTTATTGAATACAGAAACATTCAAACATGCATAATATTTTATTCATATTATAATTCCGATTAAATATTAACACTAATTATTACATAGAGTATCTTTATTTCATATACGGAAACAATAATTTCGCTTTCAGCTGGGTGGGAATGTGCGCAGACGGCGAAGTACTGATTGGATCAGTATAGACATGAAGAAAAGGAAGCACAGGGCCATCCATATATCGTGTCTCCGTAGCTGAAGCAGAGTGCCCCTCGGCCGATAAGCTATCGCTTCCCGCTTTCCATCTGTCGGTTAATACGAGTGTCCGTTGTTTAGCAAGTTGGGGCGACTGCCTTATGTACTTAATTGCACTTCAAGAAGTCGTGTACTCACTGAATGTAATGGTGGAAGTGCTGTTTTCATTTTCAACACCTTTCAGCAATATTTCTATGAAATTATCCATTCTTTTCCTTAGTTCCCTTTGAGAGATTCAGTTGATCTCTTAGCGAATGTTATCTTTAACTGGATTCCTTTTATATACGTTATAATTAAACACTTGCTGTAGAATAGGCATATTATTTGCCATTGCTGTCACTTCACGTGTTACTCCAACTGAAACTCAATACAAAGTGCCTTGCGAGACTTTGAATAAACCAGTTATCGTCGCAGATCATCCCCTCTCCATGCAAATTCTGTTCCCGTTGCTGTAGGGAACCCCGTCTCAGCTACGGAGACCCGATATATGGATGACCCTGTAGCTAGGCCAAGTTTATGTTTCGACACAAGGGACATTAGTAACAATCGATAAAAATGGATAGTGCTGATTTATTTAGAGGAGTTTTATTAGACAGCTATTCGAAGACACCTATTTCTGAGGCGATTCAATGATTCCCACTATAAGGTGGAACTTGTTGTGTGATATTTGACGTTTAAACAATGTTGCAAGTTATTATTACAAGCTGCATTACACGCAGAATTTAATAACGAGCCGGTACTTACCGGTTGGAGAGCCGTAGCACACGTTTTAATGAAAACTAACACTCAAATAAACACCAAGAGTTAAATAAGAAACTTTTGTTTACATAAACTGCAATAATTATATACCGGATGGAAGGTACTGTCGATATTGGACTTCAGAAAATGCTGCTATTGCATTAAACGCCTCCCTACGACTTTAAAGTTGGATTTGGTGCGAGATAAATCCTAGAAAACTAATAGAATACATTTTCTTTAATGAGACAATGAGAGATATACAGAGATATTTTTAGACGTGGCGGATGACCTTGCTAGAATCGCGCGAGTGACGTGATGCAAATTGATGACGTGGTTAACGTCTCTATTTGTTTCTTTGAAATAAAAAGAGACTGCTGATAATGCGAGCGGCAAGGCGCCATGATATTCCGTTTCCTGAACCTAGACTTCAACAACTGCGCAAGTGCAAAATAAATGCAGTTATTTGTGGAGGAATAATGAAATACATTACTTAATTTCCCGTTTGTATAAGTGCATTTTCAGGTTTACTTACACACCCATAATGTGTTTCTGTTTGTGCAAATATCAAGGCGATTTCGCTAAGGAAGTGGTTGTTAATGGTATCACCCACTCAGATCGCTTTACAAGGTTGGCTGTAGGCTTGTGGTTTTTCCTCTAACCCCGGATATGATCCATCACCAAAGTTTCACCTCTCTGTCTGGTCTGCAAGGCAGAAATTACATCATTCCCCTGCTCGTGCAGGGATTGCATAACTCGTGCAGGTGAAACATTTACATACACTGTTATAATAAAACAAGAGATAATGAGACCTTCATAAGATCACGTGAATTAGCTGCCCTTAGGGATTAACCAGCAGAATTCGATATAATCACAATAAACCACTTAGTTGAGAATAATAATGGTTTTAAATACGTGTATATTTCACTTAACATTATTCTGATCACTTATTTTTTTATTTTAAAATATACCTGTATTGTTAGATAGTTGTGCGTTTGTTTTTAATATGTTGTATTGAATTGCCAATGAGTCCTGTATTTTTCTGCATACCATGTCAAAGACTTTATTATTGTGTATGATTGTACAAACTATCAATTGTTTACACAACAAACGTTGCTAAGCTAAGGGGGAAACCAGAGCGAGATTTCTGCAAGGTTAATGACTCCAGACTATCTGGGCAGTAGGTCAGATATTGAAAGTGTGAACGCGTGGAAGCAAACTGGACGGTCTATGCTGAAAGGCGTTGTTCAATTTATGGTCGTGTGCGAAACTTCAGATAGTGATGTATTTGTGGGAAAACTGTCAGACGTTTCCATATTTTACATGCCAGTGAAACTTGGATACTAAATAGGGAAATAAAAAACAGAATTCAGAGTGCAGAAATGACGTTCCTAAGAAGAAAGATTATACGAAATGATATTAGAAATGAACTCCATATATTTTCTATACACAATAAAATTCTACAGAAACAGCGTCAATCCAGAATGTATCAAACAAGGCTTTCTATGTTGGTATACCGGTATCCAGAGACATAGGAAGATCAAAGAAAAGACGGAAAGACACTATAAATCGGAAGAGGTAATTTACCTAAACCATGAAGTGTAGAAGAAGAACAGGAAGAAGGAGAAGAAGAATTATCAGATTATCTGCACTGCAGCACCTGTACATTCAGCTTTCTTTACTTCTGACTCGCATATCTACAAGCAGATCGCTGTATCCTTGCTAACGCCTTTCCTCTTTTCTCCCTTGGAGCTTTGTCTTAACCACAGCTCTGTAACCTTCTGTGTAGAGGTCAGTACATCGCGAGTGAGTAAAAACCCTCTAACATGACACGTAATCGATCTGACACGATTAACCACAAAGCTACCCTTAGTCTTGACATTTGAACTTAGCACTCCCTTCCCATGCTTGGAATTTCCGACACCTGTGGCATGAAGCATAGTTTCACACAGCGAGCGAGCGAGCGAGCGAGCGACCTCGGCCAAAGATAAATGTCAGTTCATTATACCAGACGCGATTATTATTATTCTTGTACAAAACAACCATCTATTATTCCTTGACCAGCGGAGACTTGCAATTTTCTGAAGATGAGCTGTTCAAATTCAAAGAACCGCGATGCCAAAGCAGTTGTTCATCAACATGATACTGAAAATTTAGTTGGTCTAGAAGATGACTAACACTAAGAATATGTCTATCAGACGCCAATCTAAAAAAATTATGTTCAATATTATTTACCTTAATGAAATCCATATATATATATAAATTTCTGCTTTAATTACATGTTATTTGGCAGCTGTCCATCGGTTTATTCAGACGTTTGAAACCTTTAATGGAAGCCTAAATGCTTTTCTTGTGAGTAGCGTGCATAGTTATTCAATCAACTTGTTCACAGATGCGATATCTCCTTGAATCTGATGCGACAAAGACATTCCTTTGCAGCTCGTCATGTTTTTTGCTGGTCATCTGTGTGAGGTCTTCATATCTGGAGTCGTTCACCAGTCAAAAGTAAACGAGTAAGTTTTGTTACCTGCTTCAAGGAACGTTCTTCTTAGGCACTTCTGCTACATTTCCAGTTTTGGCCTGTTAAAATTCTTGGGCCACTATTTAGCTATCACAGACATAAATAATAAATTTGATGATATAATGGGTCGACTTTCTGTGCTTTGCGCAACCCAGAGAAACAGGTGCAGAAACCGCTGTCTTTACACCGCTCCTAACCACATTTTCCCTGAGTTTTCCTCACTTTTTTTCCATTCAACTTGTAATTTAGTATTTTTACCACGGCGTTTTGGAAATCTATCTTAGTTCATTCTTTTTAAATATTTAAATCAATTATATTAATTGTCCATTATCCTGTCATTTAGTCTGAAAACGTTTAATTCGTTCCTGATATCTTTATTCCACCTTTGGCCTCCTGCGACCCTTCTGAGAAACCCCATTTCGGCTGCTTCTATTTTTCTTTCTTCCAATTTTGTTAAACATCATGTTTCTGAGTTATAAATCAACGTTGGTATTACGATTCTAATATACAATTTTAATTTTGTTCCTTAAAATTTATTTATTCCACTACACATAAGTCGAACGTTTTTTTTTAAATTTCTTTTCTATTTCCATGTTATGCCTAAATATTTAAAACAGCTACTTTTAAATTATTTCTGTTCCGATTGCAATTTTTGGTCCAAGAAAAGCCATGTGGAATCTCAGTGGAAGAAAAATTCCCACAATCCCTCCCGGGAATTGAACACGGGACCACTTGTACAGTAGGGAGGTGCTGTAATTTATATACTGTTTTTTGTCTCAACCTTTTCCAGAATCTAAGAGATTAACTGTAAGTAAAACAGTATCTAAATTAAAATAACTTGATGTAAATTTTTATGTCTTTCCCATTGATCTATGACTTATCCGTTTGCTAATAATGAGAACTGGGGAATCGAGCTGTTGATATCCTGCTAACGAGGTCTACTTTTCGCTTATCGTGACTGTTGTACTTTATAAAATATATTAATTTTAATGACACTACTAGAAATAAACCGGCCATTAAACTTGTCATGTTTTTTTTGCCGAGCAAGTGTGTTGAAATTTACTAATGGTTATTTTCAAGTTATCCGAGAGCCAGTTTCTAATGAAATGCCACATTTTTATGGCAGTTCACCTCTTTCTCGTTACATAATATCAAGAGAACGCACATATTTCTGGTAATGAACCAGTAAAACCAATTTGTTCCACATCTAGAGTCTGCAGCAAACCTTTCCCTCCACAAACAGCAGGCAAGCAACGAGGCGCACACCATTACGTCTGTCTGCGTCCGATTAATTTGAAGATTACGAATTGCACAACGTTTAAGTATGGCTCCAAGCGCTTTGTACTTCCCTGTTTTGTCTATGGAAACGCCACCAGAAGATGACTAAAATAAGTTGTAACGTAACAGAAGGGAGTTCAAGGTAATGCACCTGTTTAAGTGGATAAACATCTGGTAAAAACATGTAAATATCAACTTTTTACTGTTTTTATACTCCATACTTGCATTTGGCGCTTTTCATGTACTAATATTGGCAATACTTATTACTCTGTGTGGTCTTTGAAACCTTCAGAACACAATACTATAGTGCACATTGCAATTTCCAAGTTTACAAGTAAAATAAAATCCGACGAAATCCAGTAAAAGAAGAAAAATGACGGAAAAACCACTTTCAAGTAAGAAACATTCATACTTTCAAGGATGTTATATTAATGTGGTATTTTAAATTAACCTTCCATAAGTTTGTCTTTACTGCGACGTAAGTAACTGTTTACATAAACGACTGAAAGTACTATCATGTCGGCCAAGTAAACCAGTTCATTTACAGGTAAATCGTCTTTTTGTTGTAACACAAGCAAGGAGAAAAACAGACCATGTTAACATGCATGCATAATGCCAAATTGCCGAGGTTAAAGTAGGATTTAAGCGAGAAGAGATCTGCGACAGTTGAATCATCAGGGAAGTGAAAGATCGTGTGCAATATGCTAACCCTCAAAATCCAACATGTCTGCTATAGTGCATAGAACATGGTGGGTTTGTGGCTAATTTACAGCTGGTTTTTGATAACTCAAGCTTCGTCCGTAGGTTTTACATATTCTGTAAGCATATTAGAAAACACAAACATCTATCGACTTCTTTGGGATCAGAAATAGCTGCCAACGTTGTGATAAGCTTTAACAACTTTGCCATTTTTAACCTAACAAAATAATTTCTGTGAAAAAATCAGACATTAACCTATGCTGTTGAAACTTATTTGAATGTAAGAGTTTACCTACACATTTGATTACTCCTGGCGTAAAATATATAATTTATAAAGGGTGCTTTATTGCCATTGCTTATGTTAATTCACTCACCTTGCTGGAATGAAGTGATTCTCTCTAATTTCGAAACTCAATCCTGTAACACAAAGAATACCATGTTGTTATTTTACATAACACAAGTCTAATAAATGTAATTTGCATAGAGAATATTGACTTTAATAAGATTTAAAGTTTCTTACTTTGTGAGGGTTTACTTAAAGGCAGAAATATATTATGTATTAGTGTGTATATACATATTTGGAGGTTAACCAGAGATTCTAAGATCCTTAAACGGCAAAAGTGTGGCTTTCCGCTAAACGTAAGTTGACGAACAGAATTGGAACTGTATACAAAAGTGACAAATAAGTCAAAGAACATTATTTCTTAGTGTACCCATCGTCAACTTTCTAGTCCTGATACTAATGTGCTAAGTTATTCCGCATATTGAGGAAGTACTACCGAGAAAAAGCATGAACCTTTAAGATGAAATATAAATAAAGCTACTCATGTCCAAGGATGATTTTGCAAGTTTCTATTGTTAGGACAGGTAAGCATGACTAGGAATTCCCGTCGGGGAAGCCAATAATTAACATTACCAAGTAACCGAACCTCTTCTCTCTGCGTGGGCTTGGTGGACTTTAGATTTGGTAAATCTTGTTCATCTCAGATGACGTCAATGTAACTTTTGAGCTAATATACATAGCTGTATTGGCACATGCTTATGTGACAGTTTAAATAAGGTCTCTCGAAATTGAAAACTTCATGCTTTTTTCTTTTCAAATTCTGTAGCTTCTAGAAAAATATAATTATTCTAGACTTTCTCTGAACATGTAAAATAACCTGAATCTCAAATATGTCAACTAAACTGGCTGTTTAAATAGTTATTAAATTTAAAATCGAAAATTTCTCTTTTTTCCACTCTGAATTTTTGTTTAAATAGCTAAGTGCTATTATATGGCATAAAATAAAGTTGAAAATTATGAAATATCGCCATTTCAAGTGCGAATATGTACCTTAAGAGTCTATTACTTGTAGCGGAAAAAGGAGAAAAACTGCAATAGCAGAATGTAATCAGAGATTTTTGTATATACCAGAAATAGTTGAAGTCCGATTTTATGGTTGAACTACGTCATCTTTGCACGTCAGGTATGGACGTATCTGAAGTTGCCTATGGTAGACAAAGTACGTATTGTAACCTTGAATTAGAACTGTATACAAAGCTGACAGAAGAACCCAAAATAGAATTATTCCTTACTGCACCTATTGCTAACCTTCTTGTTTTGATATAAGCTGTAATTATGTGCTAAGTGATTCCTCATAAGGAAATATTACTAAGAAAAACCATGAACTTTTAAGGTGAAGTCTGAATAAAGTGACTCATGTACAACGATGAAATTCCGATATTTAATAATGACAGTACACATTTCCGTCGAGGTATCAATTTAACCCCTGTTTTAGTTTATAGTGCTGCCCTCAGGAAAACAGGATATTTAGTCCAAGTTTTAGAATACTTTAACAGTTTTATCGTTATCTCGTATAATACCCAGTTTTGGTGCGGGTTTTTATGTTTACAAAGAAGGAATTTGCTCCAAAGAAGAATGTGAGAAGACAATGGGAAGTCGGATTATGCATTTTCCAGTGTTAATGAAAATAAATGTCAAGCAAAGAAAAAAGAAACAAAAATAACTTGAGTGTATAACTTTCTCTGCCATTGCCACTTTGCAAGTATCCTTCACAGATTGTGTTATTCATATATTTAATGCTCTCTGCACTTTACATTAGTCATGATTGTTGCCTGAAAATTCCTTCCAATTTCACTAAATAGATGTGATTACCTGCAGAAATTATGCTCATCTGTTTACGCTGTTTTTCTCTTAGGAATAAGCTGAAAGTACATTTAAACCTGTGGGAATTAAAGATTAAAATCGATTTTGGAAATATCAAAATTGTCTCCCCACACTAAGAAGTTACTATAGTATGCTTTTTCCACTTCTCGTTTTATACTTATATACATTTCAACGATCGTTAAAGCAACTTTTTTTTTCAATTAATTATTTATCTTTTGTGAAGAGAATATTTAGCCTTGCATCCTTGAAGTATGAATTGTCCATGTTGAATTTTTCATTTTGGAACCGGATATTCCCACACCAAGCACCTTGAGAATTTTCATCGACTGTCAGCTGATTAATTATAACCCTGACAGGCTAATAGACGGCTTCGGCCAAAGATAGCTCATTCATGATATGGAAATAAACCCCCCTCCGCACACCCCCTGCGAAAGCTGATTCATCAATGAAAATGCAGAGTCAGTCATACTTGAAATACAATGGAGAAGAAATGCTAATAATTTTTGCAATATTGAGTCTGCAGTGACTATGCACATTAATACTTATAAGTAGACATTTCGATGTCAATGTGTTCCACAAACTATGCGAGAAATATCCCACTTTAGCCATTAAAGATATTGTTGACCTTAAGCAGAGTTTACAGGTGTAGTGAAAGGTTAAAACAGCGAAATAAATCACGCCTATAGCAGTTAGATTCTGAGTTTACCACTGGTCACAGCAAATCACGTGAGCGTGCGTTCGTTATATTCTTATAATTCGTTATTTGTACAAGCTTACATCTCTGATTCACAGTAGGTTAAGTTGGCGTTCGTTTTATTTATAATTTTAGGTTAATTAGCAGCCACTGGGTATACCAAAGATAAAGGGAGAGGGGGGGGGGAGCAGAACTCCGATCTAGATGGAATACAACCCCTTTCAGATCCAGATTATGTTAAAGCTTTCTTTTCTATAGCGATTTTAAATTATATTTGTTATTATATTTTTAGTTCAGAGTGCTACACGCAATTGTTATCTAATTAGTACCGTGTTTTGAATTATCGCGTGAAGGATTGATTGGTGGATCGAAGGCAGGCGATGATAGTTCCAGGCTCCACGTGGTTTTCTCTCTTAGCAACCACGTGGTTACGAAAGTAGTGCCGTTACTGCTCCAATCAGAGCGAGAAAGCGGAAGGATACATTTTAAGCATTGTTTACATCGCTGAAACCAGTTATAGGAATATTTCATTGTTTTTCATTTCTAAGCTACGCTGTAAACACACACACACACACACACACACACACACACACACACACACACACACACACACACACACACACACACACACACACACAACATGTATTTCCGGTGAAATATCGATACCGAATTGTTGAAGTGTTAGTGATAGATCACATTTTAATTCCAGGGCACAAAAAGTTTCATGCACAAGTTATGAAATGAGGTTTATTAGCTCTTTGACATTTTAATATTTCTTGCTGTTATTTCACAGTGAACAAACTCCGCAAATTAGGCTGTTGAAAATGTTGCTGAAATTCTCGGAGCATCCTTTGGTACTTATCTAAGGATACAGTGCTTCACGATGCTTCTTTGTTTGATGCAAGCTCCGATGCCTACCTCGCGACCTTTCAGGCATCCTGTCTGCTTTACCCTGTAAATGCATTGAACTCACTTTCACATTGCCTTGGGTTCTTACATCATGATCCCTGCCTAACACACACATACACACACACACACACACACACACACACACACACACACACACACACACATACACACACACACACACACACACACACACCTCGCGGTATGTAAAATTGCATAGTAACGCATAATTATTAACTGCAGGAGCTTATGAAAGATGAATTACGGGAGTGATTGTGAAACTATTGCAAAGGCTTGTGCGTATCTGCAACAAGCACAGCACAAGTTGAACTATTATTGTCGCTGTATGTATTATTGTGTTCCAGTAATGTCAACATTTCTCATGTAATTGGGCTTCATGTGCGTGCCCAAGTTACGGTATTATAGCGTTGTGTCACTCGTAAGTTCTTACTTCAGTAAACAAGGTCATAATTGTAGCAGTTCATATCGTACAGACATAAGGTTTTCGAGATAAATCTAAAGAAAATTAAAACGTGGCTTTTGTACGAGGCCAGGCGTATCTGGCCTTCTCCACCCCCCTACCCGCGTTTTCTTATCCTTACTACAGCACTATGTTTCTAGCCTCGTATTGCAGCTGTCAGCAACTCATTGGTCAGTAGTTATGCCTCACCCCTTACGAGACTCCGTAAGACGATAAGAAACTGAGAGATGCTGACAAATGGCGTATTTTATAAATTCACTTTTTGTACCTGAAATGGTTTAAGATGTCTCAATTCAAGGCAATCAATTTAAAACCAAACCTGAAATTATATCCTTCAATGAATTTACATATAATTAAAGGCACGTTAAGGCTTAATGACCAAAACTTTATATACAGTGGGAAATTTAAACCTGGTTTCTCGTAGGTAACTGCGATTATAAAGCATTACTGCAGCTGTTTGGTGTAGGAACATAGAAAAACCACGTCTATAAACTAAAAATATCAATTACTATGGGCTTTTGTTAAATAGAAAAATTTCAAATTTAGCCTCGACTCCAAAATATTCAGCTGCTACCTCGAATAGATCTTTTATTTTAACTATCATGCACTTTCCACTTATTTAAACACTTTAAATATGTGAACAATTTTTTTCAAACTCTTGTATATAACATTTGCATTCCATACGAGCGCTGTTTCGCATAACAATAGAACATTTGCAGCACACCCTCCACGCGTATTGTTACCACTGTAATCAAATTTGAAACGCGATGAGAAAGTTTATTTAAACTCTTGTGCACAAAATTTTAACTCCGAACCTGCTGCGTTTTGCCTAAAAAGTCAGTAGGAGACGCAATTGAATCCACCTTGAATTTTATAGCGATTGCAAGTGGATTTCTTCAAACTTGGATCTAAGCTCCGTGCTTGCAGTGATTGGCATTTGTTTCATGCGCAGGGATGCGCAAACCAACGTTTAATATGTATTGCATCTCTGTGGAGATTTCAATGCATGATAATTCACTGTCGTTGAAAATACAGCATGTGTGTGTGTTAAATGTATTGGAATTTCAATTTCAATTCGTGTTTTCAAACTGTTTTCTCGTTCTCCAGTATTGCAATATCTACTCACCGCACTAGTATTGCAATATCTACTTCTAGTTTCACTTGGGAAATACGGAACAAATGTTGCAGACCATGGTCAAATTCCAGACTCACATTTTCAACAGAGCTTTCTGTTAGCATGTGCAACTGTACTGTGGAATGCTGTTCTGACCATAAATATCGAAGAGTGCAATCTGTTGTTTCAGCACAGTAATTCGTGTTTAAAATTCAAGGCTGCTCATTTCTTTGAAGGGCTTATCGACTTCAACGAGCAAAAATGTCTGTCACAAACAACAGATGTTGTTTCCTTATGTTTCTTTACACTTAACATAATGCATATCACAGCAATAAAAGCAATGTAGCAATGTATGTTCTCACTTATGAGGTGGCTCAGGTGGTAACCCTTGGAACTCGCATTCGGGACATCGCGGGTTCCATACCACGATGGCCAACTAAATTGACCAAAGAAGAGGGCGAGTTGTAGGAATGTGCTACGTAAACTTCTGCAAAAAGTGCTGTTATTTTTATTTTCTCAAGAAGGACTTTAACCATTTATTGAGATATAACATGTTTGATATATTGATATAGTAAATAAAATGCATATCTTGAATTTTATACGAGTAGCCTCTGGATTCAGTTTTATTTGATTGAATTTTGTACCGTTTTCAAATACAAGAAGAGTGTTTATAGAGTGTTTTAAGATATAAAACTTTATATTCAGTACGTTTTTTCGTAGCGTAGCCTGTTTCTATGTTGCATGTTTTGATGTTTTACGTACGTAATCAAACGAAAACTCTTAAACATATTTTTATTTACTTTACTTTCCATAGCTGAAGTTTGTTACCAAGAACAAACAGTTGAATGTTATTTCCGCACATTATAACTAAGAACCTATTCCATAATTTGAAATCATTCCATGCGTCGTAAAGTGGATAGAATCATCTTTCATCAATAGTATAATATATCATGTATACAATATGTGTATTTACCATTGGTAGAGAAAGTCGTGAAAACATACTCTGACGCTTAAAGTCAGGACAAATTATATTCATAAAACGTGGTTATAATCATCTGAAGCTGATTGACTCAGGGCGTGCAACATTACAAGACTGAATGCTTTTGATCTTTATGAAAATTAACTAATACTATTTTTCACGACAGCAAATATACTATCCGATAGAAGAATTCCGGTCAGTGTTGAAGTATGTTTTCTGCTAAGTCAAAGCTTTAACCATACATGCAATGAAAGACAAATGTTAACTGTTTTGTTTGCTATCGGGGTCGATCATAAATTACAGCTGCCTTACTTCCAGTAGTTGAAGACAAGAATTGCAATAGCATCGTAAAAGTTGACCTCAGAAACACTATATGTAGCCTCAATGCCAATGCTAAAAACTATGCCTTGTTGCGAGTTGAAGTTCACGCTACGCGTGTCGTAGTTTGACATAACCCCAAAACGAAACCAAACCAAAGTTTATTTAATTTAAAATTAAAGTTTAACGAACTTTTCAATTCACGTCTTGAGTTAATTAAAAAAGTGAATATGCCTTTGATGGCAAGTACCTTGTTGGCTTCGAGCTTTTTAGAGGGATTTTCCCTCTGTATCATAAATTCTAACCCCACCACAAAACTCACTCCTTGACTCACCCAAAGCTAATCAAGGCGTTTAATCAAACTCTTGTCCGAGCAAACCCAACATTCCCCAATCCTCCGCTCGTCAGCCTGTACAAACCGCCTATTACCTGCTCCAACCTATTATTTTACTGCAACTCTTAGCAAGCTATTTTGTTCTCAATTTCCACTGCTACTCTTCATCACTTTCAGCATTGTCCTTCGCCTAATATTACTTCATTACTTATTTTCCATGTCACAGCCTCTGTTATTCATATGGTTCGTAATCCACAATTGAAATGCTTGCAGTTAATTTTACTGATTTCGTCCACATTAAAGGTTACACAGGATTTAAGGCAAAATTAAAGGCTACACAGTAAGTACATCACTGATTTTTTCTTAGTTATTTTTAAAGGCTTTACAGGACTTTATTTTTCTATTACTTTTAATGCCTTCAACTTAACTTTAAGACAGCAGATCCTATTACTACTTTTTTCTTTATCTGATTACCCTCTCCGTATGGAGGACTTACAAGCGTCAGCTTGACTTGATTACATTTTCAAGTAAATACATTCTAACTTATTGAATTAGAGATAATAAACCTGTGTATTGTTTACTCCGAAAATGAAATTTCTCTTTTAGTTACTTTTACTTTATGTTGCAAGCAATGGAGGTAACCTACTTGCACTAACTGTCCTTGGTTTAGCACAATAATCGATTTTACGAGACCACAAATCGTGCCCAACTCCCCTAGGCAGAGCTGTAAAGCTTAGGTATGCAATTTTATCTCTTCGAGGAAAAGTATCGGTCACGCAACACTGCTTTCTGAAGTTATTTCTCAAAATAAACTAAGCCCAAGATTGGAGAAAATTACATGCTATGATGGTGGATTGCTGTCTTTGCTACTTACTCTGTGGAAAACCTACCATTTTGTATGAACAATTGAAGCACGATGCTCTATTTTCTCTTTAAGTTCGTAACAAATGAAACACTCCAAATATAGTTATTTCGCACATCAGTGTTTTTTTGGGACATCCAACTATATTGTGACAATTATATTATTTGAAATGTGTGTATAAAGAAAAATTACTTGGAAATATTTAGCTTTTTGACTTAAAATGATAGTTTTCATTAAGACAAAATAATGAAGACGAAGTGAATATGGTTGAAATATTTGTATTTTACATTAGTGTTAATAATAATAATAATAATAATAATAATAATAATAATAATAATAATAATAATAATAATAATAATAATAATAATAATAATAATAATAATAATAATAATAATAATAATTGCGACATACAAAGATAAATGTTCATACATTTTTACTAGTAACATTTATTACTATGGCTGACAAAAAATTTAATGGAGTGTGGCTCAGTAAAAGATCCAGTCAGAGGCTTAATTAAATGTTAAAATGCAAATTATTATACTCTTTGATTTCCTGAGTAATCATCAAGTAAAATACCTTGAATGTGCACAGTTTTGTCGGTCACTTCCTTGACAAAAACTGGAATTGCAAGGCATCGCTTATTAAAATGATATAGGAATTCCTTGAGGCCAGTGACAGAATTTGTCCTTTTGCAAAACTAGCAAAATACATTAAAGGAAAGTGAAGTGGTTTGCGAATCAACAGGAACCTTTGGCAAAGTATAATCAATAATTTTGTGTGTTCACTTTCGTATGGAGGTAGTATGCCTTGTGCATATCCAAACCGGTTTCTCCTCTTAGGTCGTTCATCGCCGTGAGAAGTAAATGACAAAAACTCGGCCTTGCAAGTCATATCGGCAAGGCAAATCTAATTATCAAGGTCACAGCCTTTATTCAGGAAATTTGATACAAATTGCATTGAAATGTCCGCTTTCACTGACAATGATTCTTCGTATTTAACACATGTAGTGGTTGGCCTTACAAGATTCCTAACGCTAGAATGTATTATGTATCAGATCAAGGGTCATTAGTTCTCAAACTCGAAGTTCAGAATATTTTCAGGCTTTTTATTTAGAATCGCAAAACTCATTTGTTTTCTGTGACCACAATATTACATTACTAAGATACCTTATACCATGCGAAGTTGGTATTAATTTAATAAAATTGAAAGAATAGCGAGCTTATATGTGATATTTCACTGAATGTTAGCCATATTTAATTATTACTAGCATTTCTATTAATCTATTTTGATTTATTATTAGTCAATCTAAAGTTAGACTGAAGTCAATGCAATAAACTAATCGAATGTATTTAAAAGTGGCTTATTTGCTTAAAGATTGACCAACCTAGGCACATTTCCCCCATATTTTCAGTAAAATTTCCATACACACAACAACAACAACAACCGTGTGTGAGTGTATTTGTTTTATTTGTTCTTCTTTTGCTAGCTTATTTACTTGAAGTTCAACATCATTTGACTTGGTATTTTCAATGCAACTAAAATATTATTTGCTAATTCACCTCAAGTATTTCCTAAATAAAAATTAATTATAAACCTCACGTGTACAAAACTATTTTAGTACGACGCAAAAATGTAGTTAAAAATTGCATAAACAGCTAATCTCAAATTTCCTAACCTATAAAGGATAGTTATATGACAATCAGAAAATACTGCTTTTCGACAGATTGTGTGCCAAATTCTTGTTCGTAGAATGCAAACACATAATACTGATGAAGGTTAGAGGCATATTTTTCTTTATTAGTTTGTTAATTCACTGAACTTCAATAAATTTAAATAGCTTATGAAAACTTTAAATGAAAGGTTAGGATTTTCCGTTTATATTCCCCACTGTATAGTTCGGAAAAATCTTACGAGAGAGAGTGAGAGAAGTTAATATGCTTTTTAATGTTGTGTTAATACCATAAACTTGTACAGTGGGATGTCACTATTGATGAAAATTTCTTATCAAGAAACATCAAGACTTGGAACTGAACACAAAACATCTGCCTGATATAGAAGCGCAAGCAAGAATGAATACAATGGCATTTATTTATAAAAGAAATGTTTAAGGGAAGATTAAAAGTTTTAGTTTACAGAGATTAACAACAGATCTTGAATAAAATCCATCCACCTCTCTTGCTGAAAAATTTTAAAAAGTTGAACTTTCAAACTGGTGTATTATTTCAGGAACATAATTCTTTAAGTAAAACAAACTTCTGTAACGTTAAAACTTTTGATGGAATAAAGTATGTAACACTTTTAATATTATAAAAATCAATCATGGCTATAAAATTATTAAAACTCTAACTAGGCTCTTTAATCTCTACAACCGTTTTCAAGGACCATATGTTAAAAGAAATTTACACCCCGATAAGCATTTTAAAGCGCCAAAAGAGTAAGAAAATGTGGTTAGGAAAATCAAGTTTTAAATTTTCGCATAGTACCTGCATACTCATGCATCGAACTTATGTATACAACTCAAGTCGGGTGCAGTAAAGTTTACTCTTCATTTATGCCACTGAAAGAAAATAATTACATCAGTACCTTTAAGTGCACTACTATGATAACTATCGGTAATTAAAATTTACGGAGAATGTTTCAGATATCAAGACAGAATACTTAATGTTTCGATTTTCCCGTTATGCTAAAAAATGTTTTGTGAAGGTCGCAATTAAGTATCCGGTTTTGCTAAAAAGGAGATTTTTTCCTGTTTTATACAATCCGTGTAGGCAGACAAAGACGCTACTTTTGTCCAAGCAGTGGCCTGTTCGAAACCTTTCCACTGTGCGTTTGTAAAGTTTGGCTCTAAAATGGACTTTTATGAATATAAGAGCATCAAGAGTCACAAATAACCTTTTCAACTCTTCTCCATCCACAACTGTGAGTTTGTTTTCCTCTTTCTCTCTCTGCCCCCTCCCCCAGTTCATAAGTTTGTGCTGTATTGTTAAACACACTGTGAAATCACAAAATGTACGCGCAAAGGAAAGAGACTATTTCATTCATGATATGTTTCTCTAAAAATTATTCTTTCTCATTTGAACTAGGCACTCTTAAGCTTGCTTAACTGAGCTTTTACGACTTTATGGGTTAATAAATCGCAAATCTTCTCTATACAGTGGTACCGTTCTTCATTATAAAAATTCCTATGGTCTCTGAAACGACTGCATCTTCTGAATTTAAACACAGCTGCCACCACATAGAGCAGGAGTCTATAGCTACAACAGCCTGTGCTCCATAGCTCCTCAGGAATGAAGTTGGATTGCGTGTTTGCCGTTGTCATTATTGAGGAGTTTATCAATTGCCAAACTCAGTGTTTTTTTTATCATGTTCGATATGTTGCATCTTCTGTTTTCTATTCTCGACACTTGATCACAGCTTCCATCAGGATCCGCAGTCACTTGTCACAGATCAAGTATAATCACCATTGTACAAAGTGCGCCACAGAAAATCTTACTCACTGTCTTAGGCTGCGGTGCAAGGGTGTACCACTTATCAATAAAGAAAACAAAAGTAACAAAATGGCGTAGAAACGAAATACTTGATTACGCTCTCGATTGTATTGGCTAAAAAAGATAGTGTATTCAATTTGTCATACCGACCTCTGATTAGTAGCCATACCTTATCGGCTAGACAGGACACGCCTTTGAAGGGGTTGAGTTAAAACCTAAGCATTGCAGCCTTCTGTTTACTGTACAGTAATTTGCTTCAAGCACTTTTTTTTGTTCAATTTCCGATGAAATTTCCTTATAGAGTTTTGGGTCAAATACAACACTTACACTGGTATGAGCAGTGTAAGAATAAAAGATAAAAGAAAAAGTTGAAGTACATAAACAATGCAGACAACTTGCGGCATCTTGCAGGCCAGTCAAGTTTAGGAAGAAAGACAGGAAAAAAAGAAACTGAAAGAAAAAGGTGACCACTAATTAGATAATTGCGCTATCTGAGAGCACTGAAGGAAGATATATTAATCGTATGTGAAAAAACACAATGATTCATTTAGATTTTTAACTAATTTATTGATCTTAAACTATGAAACTTCATAAACAATCACAAAGATAAACTTTTTAACTATATAATACGTCAATTTCTCTTGTTTTGCTTGGGACTTCAAGACACTGTTTTTGATTCCTCAGTGTTTACAGAGGACCTTTCCACGAGAACATTTCTAATTGAACATGCCGACTCATTATCGCTCATTCCTTTAATATAGCTACATATATGGTACCCTACCCATACACACATCTGCCTAACCACAGTGCTATTTGAGTCTAGGATTAAGAATAAAGGAAGAAAATACAATATAAGACACAACAGTAATGTGGGTCAAATTTACCGCTGTGATCATATAAATGTAAACACCTTGGAACCATTTGATAAATTATTCTACACCACTCAGGATTTATAGAAGACTGAATTTAAATAAGTCTAGCAAAAGATCCTAGTTTCTGCTTCAGTTCATTCTTCAACTTTGGTTACTGCAGGGGTTCATTTGTTAAGAAAGGTTATGAGTAATGTTTGTTTTAACAAAGAAGGAAAGTTTCTTATAGTGTAAACCAGTAACAAGACTGGAAAATATAAAAGTTTCTCCTAAGGAGGGAAAAAAATACTTTTGAGGAATTTTCCAGAAAATTCAAGATATATATTTAATTCGTCATGAAAATATCTTAACTTCTGGTATTTTGATCAAAATAATTATAACCATTTTTCATAAAATCAAAATTTTTGAAAAATATTCCCTGTAAAAGGTAGGAGGATTTTTTAAAAATCTTCGGGTGATACCCTCGGAAGATGTTGAACTTAAATACAAGTTTAGCACTTAACCAACTTTTCGTTTTTGAGTTGCACTGTTCAAAGGCGGACATACGGCGCGCGCGCGCACACACACACACACACACACACACTCGCACACGCACACACACACACACACACAGGCACACACTCACACACACACACACACACACACACCTTTTTCTAAAAATGCTTTTTTTTTGGATTCAGGGGGTCTCAAAACATATTTCCGGTGAAATCTCGATATCGAATTTTTGGGTAGGATACAATACTTCTTTCTACTTACCAGTAGAGAAAGTAAAAATGCATTCTTTTATTCGGAGAGCCTTCAAATACACATGCACTTTCAATGAACACTTTCTAATCAAATTAAGCATTTTCTCCCCGGAAGAGAGAACATTCCTACAAATTATTTCGAAAGGTTATAGTATGTGTATATGCCTGAAACAGTTGCTTGTCGCAGACGTCAGTTCGTCAGCTGCAATCAAAGTCACTCTCACATTCACTCACGATTTCTGCTCCGCTGTAACTTCTAATAAGCTTGTTTACATCACACATGTTTGGTGCAAAAGCTAATATGTTGAATTTCTAAATTACTTTTCGTTTTGGTATATTATATTCTCAAAATTATGCAAAACTATCTGCCTCTTACAACCATTTCGTTAAAAAACGTAAAATATACTGTAAAACCCAACTCCAGTTTCAGTGCAGAAATAAAAAGACAGTTTTATGAGTTTGGATAAAAGATTATAGTATTGAAAATACCAACTTTTATCATTACAGTAAAAGGTAAAAGAGGAATGTCATAAAATGTTGAAATATATCCGAGTTATCTAGGAAATATCTGCTTGATAAACAGCCATCAATTTGAAAATGTTTAAACGCATAAATGGAATACTTCATTTTAAACATTTTGGGGGAGAAATATAGTGTTTTTACACGTCAAAAATTCATTGTTGTGGTTTCTAAAGTAAAGTAAGCTGTATGTACCCCATTGAGGATGCTAGGGGAAGATTTGGGAAAATTCCAACTTAAAATACAATTTTCACGAAAAAAATAATTTACTTGTAAGCGTCAGATGTTTGAGAACATTGGTATGACAAAATGTGTGTATTAAATTTTGTGTTAACAGCCTGCAAAATGTTATTCGTTCTTCATTCTAATGGAAAAGCATAGAGAGAAAAAGAAAAGAGTTGTATTTTTAAATTTATCAAGTTGAACTCCAATTTTGATATTCTATTTAAAAGATCACACTTCTTTTGTTCTTTTTTCTCTCAGCAAAAGCTCTTTGCTGAAGGATTTTGTTTCTTTGTGCATGTAAGTCAATCCATATTGTCAGTTTGAAACAGTTTCTAACCAAACATTTATGGTGATTAGCGTGAAGTTGATAGAAGAATAACTTTCTACAAGAATAATGCAATATATATAAACATATTTGTAAATTGCAGTGTTATTTTTTTAATGAAAGATTTGAAGCTATTACAGAATTTTTTTGAGACTTTTCCCATAACCTCAAAGGTTGTATAAGAGTGTATAACTTTCAAATCTCTTCTTAAGCACGTAATCAAAACTAGGAAGAACACAAAGGGTCAAGAAGTTGCAGACAATCATTACTAATATATACGTGAAAAGCTGCAGGAATGGGGAGTGTTAAGTCAAAGGAAAGTAATCAAAATAATTATTAATACTATGTAAAATGTGAAGCTTAAAATAAAGTAGTATTCTGCAATATAGCTATACTTTGTTTCCCAGATTCGGTAATACACTTGGCAATAATACTGCACGCAATTATGGGATGATGCGTCATGATTGTTAATTGTCATGATATCTATATATTAGTTGCTTGTTAACTTCTGGTTGTAGTATCAAAACTGCCCAAACAATATCAACATTGAAAATACCGCATATAAATAAATAACTTATACATGGCCAACATTATTTTCAAATACACGCCAGATGAATTGAAGTAGCGCAAAAGTTCATTGCAATCGATTAGTTTCACCTTGCATTAGAGCATTAAAAATTGGTTATGGTGGAAAACTGTGTCGAAAATCAAACAGGCAAATAGAATGTACTTCTTCAGTTCGGCTACGAGGGTCGACATTCCTTTGTTTGAAAATCAACATGATGTGCGCGGTATGAATGCGCATTAAGAAGCAAAAACACAAAGACAGGAAATTACAAATTTTACAAAAATGTGGATATATTCAAGTGTAACAGTAAACGATTTAAAACATTATAGTTGCAATGTGACAAACGTCTTTACGCTACAAACAATAGCGGCACGGCATTGTAGGTTAGGTTGGCTACAACGAATTCGAAAAAATGGATTTACCGTCCATAATGAAATACTCATGAAAAAATACTATCGGCCAAAAATGACATTTAAATATAGATATAAAATGAGTATTAGCTATGTGACAATATAATTTAACACAAAAAAGAAAAGCCAAATGGTTTCCTTGTACGTGTTAAATGGAAAAACTAATTTATGCTTAACTCGATTTAAAGGTAAGTCTTTGAGCAGTTTTAAGTTTTCAGAACAGAGTATTTAAGAAAATATTATATAAAAAAAAAGGTTAAAACTTAACCGTTGTAAAGTAATTCTGCTTTATACTTGAGATTACTAAACAATGCAAATTTACGCAATCTTGAATTAAAGTGTCATTGTGGGAAACTAGCACTAGAAAACCTAGGCTCAGTTATGCTTACGGACCAACAAACTAATACATTTAACAACTTTTAAAAGAAGATAGCTTTTAATTTTCAGGTTCATTATATTTATCACCTAAGGGAGCCAGAACAGCTATTTGAGCAGAGAATAAATGATCTGCGTTAGAATGCTTTCATAAACTATTCGTGTTTGAAAATGCGAGGGAGTTCTGTTCTGTTCATATTTTGAAACTGCAGCTCCAATCGTTTTACCAGTTAGGCACTCTCCATTTCGATTAAGTAGAAAGCTCTATAAAATGCTGTTTTTGTTATTTGGAGTAAACACATGCGAAAAAATGTTTCCTCAAATATGTACTTAAAAATGTCGATCACATTTTTAATACTAGTTGTATGGATAAAACTGGATGTAATGTGTTTTACTATACTTTTAGGAAAAAATCGGAGAAAATAGCAGTTCAATTGCTCTATAATATTTTTGTTATAAACATTTAAAGTTATAAGTATTTGACATGCGAGGAAATAGACAAAATAAACCGCAGTTGTTACTGGGTAATATAACCTAAAATTGCTTAGTATGGTGTCTTTAAAGAGGCGGAGAGCAAAAAGTGACTATTAAATGTCAAGTGAATAAAATCATAATTTTCGTAACTTTTTTCACTGATTCTCCGTCAGTTTGGGTCGAAATATTGTATATCTGTATTCTTAAAAGAAGTGCAAATCCAATATTCCACTTCTGTTATCACTATATTTTTCAGTTGATTTGAATATAGTTTTCTCAATTTTTTAAAAAATGCAATCTTCTTGCTGTCTTTGTCTTAGAAACAAATTACAAGTCCAATCTTTCACTTCTGCTATTACTACAGTTTTCAGCTGTTTTAAGTACAGTTTTGTCAATTTTTTAAACAATACATGTCCTGTAACGTTGTCTTTGTCTTAAAATAATTAACTGTAAATCCAATATTCCACTTCTGCTATCATTTCAGTTTTCAGCTGTTTTAAGTACAGTTATGTCAATTATTTTTAAATACAATGTTTTGTAGCGTCCTTGTCTTTGAAATAAGTTACAGCTAATGAGTGAAATTCAGAGAGCTTTTAATGGGCAATTTTACATATATTTACATCTTCTTCTAGACGTTGAATAATAAATTGTTGATATTAATTTAAGGAGCAAGGTTTTTATTTATTATTTTAATAATTGTCAGAATTGAGAGCTGTTCTGTGAAGACAAAATGCGATACATAAAGCCTGACATAATAGTCATTGGAAAAAGGTAGCTTTTGATAACCGAATCGATAGGTGTAAGTCTTCACTTAAACACATTTCTGAAAGCACTGTATACACTGTTGTGGTTTTGTTTTTAGGGAGAGATGGGAAGGAAGAATCCTGCCTGCTGGTGTTGTGAAGATCACAGTGAAAAGTGAAAGGGACTTTACCGTTAAGGGTAACTAAACGTCTACGTACCAGCAGAATCTTGTGTGTTGGTTGGTCCGCACTGCGAGCACTTGCCACTACAGCTACACCTGCACTCTACCAACTGACTGGACGGTGCAAAACTCCTTCTGAAGTAACCTCTCATCCGCAGGGGCACGCCCCCCCACCCCACCCCACCTCTGCAAGTTGCTCATTCACAACGTCATCCCTCTGTCAACATGCAACGTCAAGGTTCACATGTTTTATTATTCTCAAAATGTGATTCAACCCTGACGTCTGCTACGGCGAAGTGACCTTGACTCCTTTACTCCTTTATTTACCTATGCTCCTTAGTGTCTCGGAATAGATAATTGCAGTCCTTGGAAGGGTGGGAAGGAAGCCCTCCATCATCTGCCTCTTCAGCAGGTTAGGGTGTCCTCCGTCGATGATAGATCAATACAAGCTGAACAACTTCCGTGTTTACATTGTTATTTATGTTAAAAATTGCTAGCCCCAGGGTTTCGTATATGGCAGAGATATACAACAATATTATAGTATATTAAATTAATTACTTATTTACAAATATCTGTCTGTGAGCTGGTGACGATTACACGCACTTAATCAATTGTATTACTCATGTTCTATTACACAAGCTTAGACCAACGCATTAGAAGGAAGAGGAGTGAAGATAAAACCATATGAATGTTAAGTCACAATTAGGAGATGAACACGTTAAATGGAAACGACATAATTTGGAACAAAACTTCCAATATTTGAAGACAATGGTTTCAGCAGAAAGCGGACTAGATGGGACTAGAAAAATTACTAAAGTAAATAAGCCAAATATCATATTATTACACCTTTGTAACTGCACTGTATATATATTAACTTAGGTCAAAATCCACATGCGTGAAAGTCTTTCACGCAATCTTGGTTTCCAACCTTAGAGATAATAGACAACATGAAAATAATGGCATCAAAATTAAGGGTCTGAAGAACGTTCAAGCAATAGAGTTACTAACGCACTAATTAGAGAGCACCTAAAATGGAGATAATTAGAATGAGGCGAAGAAACTTGAAATAAATGAGGAACTTAAGTGTTTTTGAAACAGATAAAATAACTAATACATAGGTGAGATAGAGGGGAAAGAGGAAATAAATTGCGCTTTATAGAGAGTAGTGGAACAGTTAGGGGACTGGGAAAAGTAAATGTGGCATTTTCTGCTTCTAGTAGAAATAAATTCTGTGGTTCTTTCTGCTTCAGAATTTATATGGCTTACTGGTCATTTTAAAATACTTCACTTCTTAAAAACATTTAAATTGAATGTATGCTCTAAGGAACTCAAAATAAACAAAATAAATAAATAAACACACTGGAAACGCAACATACAAAATCTCTCTTGAATAACCGCGAATACCACAGGAAGTAAAGAGAGTAGAGAAAGTTGTGTGAATGTAAGACGTTGCCCTTCTATGTCAATCATGTAGAAAATTGTATGAATTATTTGTAGAAGAGGGACTAGAGAAACAAATGTGATTGTGTTTCATAAAAGAATAGTGTGTTGAGAAAATACTGCGAGTATAATGTGTTGTATTTCTATATCAATCACAAGTAATCGTGTACCTAAATTGTATGTGGAAAGCGAATAGGGAAAGCGATGTGATCATGCTTTGTAAAAGAAAATTGAGTACAGTGTGAATGTAATGTCTATTTCAGTCATAGAAAATTGCATAAATTATATATGAAGAACGAGTAGGGATGTGACTTTAATACGTAAAAAAAGCAAATACAAAAAGCTATGTGAATGTTATGTTATATAGTACTCGTAAAAGGGATACAATAGAAATTTTCTCTATGAAAAAATAAACATACGTGCCGAATTTCACGGTGATCGGTCGAGCGGTGCATGTTTTACGTAAAAGAAAAGCGAGTAGAGAAAACAATGTGAATGTTATGTTTATAGTAAAATAGAATAGAAACATTCTCCGTTAAAAAATACATACCAGGTCGAAGGGAAGTCATTACATTAATTTAAAACAGTGGTAGATTTCGGTATTTGGAACAGTTTCGTATCTTACGTTTTTGTCTCTGACCATTTCCTACGGAGATATTCTAATTTTGCCGAAAACAAGCTGGCAACACTGCAGATTGTGTGGGTGTCACTTTCCCTAGCTCAATACATAAACAAACAGCCTAACGGGCTCTCTTGAAAACAAACTCATACTCTGTTTACTGTGCGAGTGTAAGCCAATCACAGGCGTTAGCTCCCAAAACATTAAACGAAAGCGAAACTGCCCGACCTGTTTACTTTCACAAACTACGTCACTTCCCTGACCAACCTCAATGCAACGTTGTCGACTTACCTCTCGTTTGAGAGAGCAACTTGGAGTATTCCTTCACGTCTTTTAAGTGATTAATTATTAACTAGATACTACATGAATAAGTAAGATGCATGAACATGATTATAAAATCATAATGCAACCTGTATTACCTTTGCAACCTCTCAACTATTCTGAGGAAGTGTTTTTTCGCTGTATTCCTACGTCACAGGGACTCTGATCTTGATTCATCCAGTAGGCTGACCCTGGAGTAGCCACTGAACGTGTAAGTAGAGAAAATTCCATTTGGCAACTTCGGTAAACTGGAACCTGACTGACCCGAGCAATCTCTTTCTCTCTTCCTCTGTTTCTCTCCATCTCTCTCCCATTCCTCTCCTGTACCTATCTCTCGTATAGGGTTAAACATATTAAAAAAAAAAAAAAAAAAACAGGAAACAGCAAACCGATGTAGGTACATTTTCCTTTGCAAATAGAACAAATATAACAATCTTTGCTATCAGAAACTACACTCATATAGCATGCGAGTTAATTACTAAATTTCAAACAGCATAAATTATATTTTAGGTTGCGAATAATGGAAATTTTGTATACTTTGCTAAGAAGCACAATATTTCAGAGGTTTGTAATACTGATCCTTATTTACTTGTTTTATATGTAAAGTATGCGTATATTTTCTCTTCATATTTACAAGTATTTCTAAATAATGAATCAGTCGTGAAACTTGCCAACATTGAGAATAGCCAACATACAATGCAATAAATCGCTCAAGTTACATTAATGAATTCCTGCCTTATCTGCTTGTAGGTGTTCCCTCACGGTGGCTGTTAAGGAGTGCTAGAAATTGAGTTCAAGTGTTGTGGTTATGTTTAGCATGCTTTAATTTAGTTTACATTTTATTGCGTTTTCCAATCCAGATATAATCCCCCAGAGACCAAGGAAAACAGCTGTTGCAGCCTTCCGACTATTGACAAATCATGACTGCTTGGCAAGTCATCTCTACAGAATAGGTATCTCAGCCTCACCGATATGTGTCCTGTGTAACGATCCAGCAGAAATGATTGAAGACCACTTGAAGACCTGTGAAGCATTAAGATCAGAAGAAACTACAGTTCAAAAGTATTGGAGAGCACGAATGCTAATGGCTTCATTGCCAGATGCAAGGCACTAGAAAACAACAACAACATTTTATTGCGTAGTATCTTATAGAAATGTAACCTACCAATGCGCAAAGAAAAGCAGTTCAAAATATCAAAGTGTTAACAGTTTTAGAAATCCAATTCTAGTGTTTGGAATTATTCCCCAGTTGAAACTTCAGGTCATTCGTATTGGCGATGTGGTTCTTTTAAACGGTGAAGGCCGCGTTTTTGTGCAATCAAACCTAACGTAGAACTGAGGTATAAACATAGGTTAAGGGGTACATTAAAGTTCGATAGGTTAAGTAATTCGTATGGCTTCCACATCAGTTTTATTCATGGGGAGATTCATAAAATTCCCTTATCTATTATTTGTGTCATATGTAGTCTTAATATGTTTATATGTGTGTATATATTATCGAAGTTTTCTGACAGTTTCTGTCAGTTGAGTGGAACCTGACGTGCCATTATTAGGTTAAGTAAACTCTTGGTTTAGAAAAGAAAAAGAATAAAAAGCATATCTTAATTACTAACTTCGTTTAGATTTATTGCCATTTGCTGGCAGTTTGAAATATTTTACTTTTCTTTGATATTATGCACATTACATTTAAGAGTGAAATAGATGGTACGAGAATAAAATTTGTCATATGTTTCCCTTGCTGTTCAGACGGCATGGCAGCCATGGGCTTATCTCGCAGCTTTGAAAAGCAATATTCAGTAATATTTCGTAAATCAACGGGAAAATATTGCAAATTCAATGTTACTACACCTGCAGAAAAGACTTCGCGTCACCGAGGACCCAGGGTGACACACTGAACTTGGATTCAATCCCATGTAGCGCATCTTTTCTGTCCCCCCCCCCTTCTTTCCCTTCCTTTCGTTGAAGTAGTCTACAACTGAATTACATTCTGTTTAATACATCAATTGTTCCAACTATGCATTTTTGTGACCAAGTGATACTGCTTTCATATGGAATGTAATGCACTAAATTCATTTTCATTCAATGGTTTGCGTCTTATTCTCGCATAGTATGACCTTTGTGTCGTATTTATGCATAATTAAGAATAAATGAATGTAATCATGCAGGGTGAATAAATATTCTAAAATCATTATTTTGGTTTTTTGTGCCTGAAATATTTTAATTTTCGTGCATATCGATATTTTATAACATGAACAAGATATAATTCTTTCTTATATCCATTGTAAGCTAATTAAATATTAGTAGTGCATAAATAAATGTTAATAATATTCGATATTTGTACAGAAATGCCTTTAAATGTGGGTATTTAAAGGAAAATATTAGGTATTAATTCCTGGAAGAATGACCGATAGTTGAAATAGATGTATTCCCTGTTTTATCTACAGCAATATGCTAATGGCACAGATTATTTAAATAGTCACTCTGGGTCTGTGCCAGAAGTACCTAACCTAACAAAGAAAGTAGAAACATTTTAAGGAAAAAAAATTTATTTCTCTACATACTCTCCATTAAGCCCAATACACAGCTTCGAAATCCTGTTTATAGTGAGAACCGCCGAGTTCTGCAGAATGGCAATCAACTGCGGACTTCACCACTTCATTGTTAGAAAACAAAAATAATCAGAGTTCCTAAATCTGGTGAATAGAGTGCATAAGGAAGCAATTGGAACTATAGCTAATTGACTTTGGCCCTAGCTACAATGCATGTGTGAACTGCTGTACTGTCTTGATGAAACAAAACTTTTTTCCGCTAAATGCAGCCGTTTTTATATGATTTTATCATTCAAACGCTGCAACAAATTCACATGATGCCACTGATTGCTTTCCCGTTTTGGAGATAATCAATGAAAATTATCACACGTGCATCTCAAAAAATTGATCCCATGTCCTTGTCTGCAGATAGAACTTCTTCGCCTTCTTTGGAACCGGTTTTCCTCTTTCAATCCACTGTTTCGACTGCCCCTTCTTCTCAGATGTGAAGTGATGGACTCATCTTTCATCCATGGTTATGAATCGACTCAAAACTCAGCTTTATTGCGGCAAAACATCGCTAAACAGTCTACAAAAACATCCTCATGACACTGTTTTTGTTCCAGAGCAGACGAAGCAGCCATTTTGTGCCCAAATGTTCAGTCATTATGCGATGTAAATCACTTTTGAAATGGTTATAATGTCTGCTAGCTCACACAGTTTCAGTCCACGGTCATCCAATACCATTTTATGGATTTTCTTTACAATTTCTGGCGTGGTCACCTCATTTGTCGATGTTGGTGTTGGCAGCTCGTATGGCCAGTCAAACCCTGCCACCCAATATTTTAGTGTTGTAAATGAAGGAGTAGACTCCCCTAGTATATAGTTTAGCTAAGCTTTAATGTTAATTGGAAGAAGACCTTTCAAGTGAAAGTATTATATTATATAACGGTGATCATGTTTACGAATTCGCTTAGAGCATTCACTATTGATGACTGCCAAACAATTAAACAACGTAGCATCGTCAAACTTAAGCTTTATAAGGTTGGTACTTTCTACCACAGTCATTTGTTTGAAACAATAACCTCTATCTACACGTAAGGTCGGAAACTTCTGGGATAAAATATTGAAAACATTTAGATTAAAACTGCAAGATTTAAACATTTCGTCTATCGGTAGCGGCGTAAGTAGCGTATTGAAACTTTGACTTAAGCGTAAACTGTGAAACCGGCTCTTAATGAACTACAAATAAACTCAGTCTGGAGCTGCAGCGGACCACCTTCTGGTTCACATTCCTAGGGTTGGCATCCCTGACCTAGGTAGTGGATGTACTTGAAGCAAATAAAACTAATTAATGGCTAAGCTCCATTATTGACAGGGTCCACATACGAGTGGGACGCGGTCAAGGAACTTCTACATCATGAGTCTCAAGCTAAAACATTAACTACTCTTTGTACTTCTTGGAAGCGTCGCTGAAGATGTGTTTAGGAACGGCTGTAAGCAATCACCAAACAGATAAGGTCATCCTCAGGACCCAATGCAAGGTCTCTGGAGAGATTCTTTCTTGGAGAAAGTTGTCTTTGTCGACCTTGGTCCTACCGAGTGTATAGCACACACAACACAAAGGTCGCGATATCGAGAGCTCTCCTGAAATCGCTAAGTCCAACAACACTTCTAACCCAAGTTCACACGCACTACATAAAGCCAAGAAAAGGGACAATATTTCTCATTACTTTCTCTGCCACGTATCTAGTAAGTAGAGAAGGCACCCATTGTAGTAGTCGCTCCAAAAATTCAATATTCAGCTTTCACCGGAAATACGCGCTTTGAGATCCACTTAATCCAAAGAACGCAGTTTTTAGAAAAAGATCAATATGTGGGAGATGGGGGTTTAACACCATAACTCAAAAACAAAAACTCGAACAAATACCATACTTTGTATTTAAGGTCAGTATCTGCCAAAGAATAGACAGGAAGATTTTAAAATTAAAATTTAAAATTCTTACATTACAAATAAAATGTTCTTTTTTTTTTTTGGGCGGGGGGGGGGGGGGGAATGGGCTCTGAAGTTCTCTTCTTTTACAACGGGCTGAAATGATCTAGTTGTCGACTGACCATTACACCTCCCTCCCTCTTCCCCCCCCCCCCCTCTCTTCTTCCCTCATGCAGCCACCCAACCTACTTTTCATTTGAAAAAAAAAAAAAAGCTTTAGAATTTTCTCCAACTGGGAAGCGTTAAGAAAAGAACATTTTATTTCATAGAAGATGAAAAATATTAAATTTAAAGTACACAATTTATTTATTTATTTGGTGCCTGCTATTTTCGACGTATACGTTGGTATTCGTAAGAATTTTCAATGCTTTCTCATTTTTACTTTCTCTACTAGATTAATAGATAAGTATTGCATTCGACCTAAAATTTCGATGTCGATATTTCGCCGGAAATATATGTTTTGAGGTCCTCTTAACCCAAACAAAGCATTTTTAGTAAAAGGTACGTGTGTATGTGTCTGTAAACAGTATAACTCAAAAATGAAAACTCTGCTAAAACCAAAGCTGTTATTTACATTAATTAATATATTTGTAGGATGCGATACGAAGATTTTGAAAGAAGTTCCCCACCCTAAACTACTCTTTACATAGAAAATTTTGATTTTCTCAAACATGGTTCTAAGAATTTTGATTCTCTTGCCGAGTGGCAAAGGGTGTTTGGATACAACACTTGTAGTGGTGGGTTCGTTTCGCTTGCGGCAGTAATAATTTCTACGCTGTTATTAACTATTTTGTTTATGTTAAACATATTTTGCATACAATAATCACCTACTGCAGTTAGGCAAATTACATCTATTTATCTATTCTTCCTTTATCTTATGTACGTAATATCCTTACAGTACCTTATGATGAGCATACAAAATTATTTTTCTTTCACAATAAATAAAGCAGTACAGTTCCATTGCTATTTAGCCTTTAAATATTTTAAAACTATTAGTTCAACATAATAAATTCTTTGGTTTTAAACTTAATATTGTGTTGAGTGGCTTATATTAAATAAACTAATAAGAAATTAAACAGCTAAAAGTGGAATCATATCGCCCCTTTTATATGTTTACAAATACGAGTATTCAGAAAGTACCTTCTGAAATAGTAAACCAATACCTATAAAATCACCTATAAAAGTTAGAGTTATACATCTGATCAAAGTGGCGTTTGATATTATAACGCTTTATATTTGTAAACTGAAATTCGGGTATTAAATAGCAAACTTTACTGTGTTTTGTCACTTACAACAAATTATCTCTCCCACTCTTCATAAAACAGCCATACTCGCCACTGAATGAGGCAGGAAGTAGGAAATTAGGGGAGGGATGGCAGGTGGAGTGAGTGTTTCAGTGTAGTGGAACAGTTTTGCTCATGCCTGGTTTAACCCAATTAACATAAAGTGAGTTGAAAGATAACTTGTACGAATAGTTTGTAGAAACTGTTTTAAAACAAACGATAGTGGGTAAAAGAGCCATGTGAATGTAATAAATCCGCGTTTTTAAATTTAGCTGTCGAGATTGTAAATTTTCCCCTCAATATACGAGTAAATTACCGGAAAATACTCAGGAACTCATAATTCTACCCAGAACTGGCAGCCTTCAGATGGAGCGTGTTTACCAATTATGCACGAGTAAGGCTATTTCATAATTTTCTTCAGTATTCAAATCTTTATAAAGTTTATAGAATTTGGGATTAGGTAGAGCCACAAGTTTTGCTAGTTTTTGCAAATATTGTAACACAGTCTCACAATCAGTTATATTTTATCACTTTCTTTAGATATTTACTTTTGTCCCCACCTCTGCCCGCTACAGGCGTCATTGGTGAGGTGCAGTACTGGAGGGTGGGACGTGGTCAGCGCCCCGAGCCCTCCCGGCCAGTTATGCGGCCTTCTCGACCTGGGGCCGCTAGTCCTACATCAAGTAGCTCCTCAATTGGTCCCCCCGGGACCTAACGAGGCTGAGTGCACCCCGTGCCAGACCTCCCAGAGGGGTTAAAATCCCCATACTGGTACCGGGGATTGAACCCGGGTCCTCCGCGTCAGAATATTTTTATACCATTCGAAATGTATAAATCAAAAGCAAGGGTTTATCTGAATTAACAATAGGGAGATGATAGAACAAGTTTTGTAAGAATAGTTTTAGGACACTGAGTAGAGAACTTAAGTGCTACAGACGACGTCGGCCACGTCCCCTGCCCTACAAAAGTGAGAGGGGACAGAAGACCGGAGAGGGTCCGACAGAACAGAGGTCAGTTAGGCAATCTAACTGGACATAGATTTAATCTAAGGTTGGAACATGAACTGAGGTCAGTGTAGAATCGCATTGTATAAAATTAATCTAAGTTCATCGAGTCTCAGTTCAACTTTGATCTTAGCTCGTAATAAAACGTTTGGTAACATCGTAAAACAGCAGAAAATCGCTGCTTCCGGGCAGCAGCAATCACTTGTTTTTCAGCTTCGGACGCATTCGACGAATAGCCGAAGGCTCAAAACAAGAAAAAAGAGAAATCATCAAATTTCATCACATTGGTGGGTATTTTAATTGAAAGGTAAACATATAGTGAAATCAAAAAGATAGAAAAAACTAACACTTTCAATTTCCCAAATACAAAGAGCGCGGAAGGAAGTCGTTGGGAATATTGGATTGGTATGCGAATGTTGGCGAAGTTCATTACATTTCCCCTTCCTCCACTTTACCCCACTTCTCGTTTCATTTCCCCTGCATCCGTTGGTTCTTTCAGCGTTGACACACACGTCGACAGGTGCTGCATGGCAGGAGAAAGGATGCTCTCTGTAAGCCTCCATCCTCCGGCAGTGTGGCCTCCGCTTCCAGAACCTCCCAAGGGAGGATATGCCAGTGTCGATGTGGGGTAGGGTGTCAAACTAGATGTGAGCAGAGAGCTCCAATCTGGAAATCTGTGTGTGTCAGTCTGTGGACAGCATAACTCAAAAACGAAAACTAGTTAAAAAACCAAAATTGGTATTTAAGTTTAATGTCTTTCAAGGATGCCACACGAAGATTTTGAAGAAAATAGCCCCACCCTAAACTACCCTTTACATGGAACATTTTTCGAAAATTTTGATTTTCTTGAAAACGGCTCAAACGATTTTGATTAAAATGGCATATATTTGAGATATTTTAATGACACATGAAATGTATATCTTGAATTTTCTGGCTATAGCTCCTGTAGTCGTATTTACTCTGGACGACTTTTGCATAACTGGTAAACCGTTAGAGATAGACCAAATTATACTATACAAAAAATGTAGATCTTGCTAAAATACAGAATTTATGTCACGATAAATTTTATTGTAGAGTGAACCATTTCGGAGATATTCCTCATTATGTGTGTGAGTTTCGGAAAGCAAAACTTTCGTGAAAGTTCGTGAAAGAGTCTCAAATATTTGACTATCGTACAAGGTCTACTGTATTCTAATATTCCCCTTGCACCTACAAGGAAATAAGAAGATATAGGAATAAGAGTTTGTAAGAATGGTTAGTACAAGAGTAGGAAAAGTCACATCAGATTTTTCCTTTTGCAACGCACTAAGGCGGTATTTCCATTGCTCTGCACAATGCCTGTTGCACCAGTTCAGTCGATAGATAAGCGCATTGCACAAGCGGAATAAACAAGCATTAATACAAGGAAGAAGCAAGCGTGTTACTTTCTACGCTTAACGCCCAGAGAACGGAAACCTTGTTGAATACCCACGGAGTAAACAAGGATACGGTGTTCGGAGTAATGTAAGTCGTTTGTCACTCACCTGACAATTCCGACACTTTCACAAAACCATATGAAGTTGTCTCTTGAGTAACTGGACACTTTGTTGGTGACACTGCCATTGTTTAAACTCCCCTCCTCAAATCCGTCACGATGAAATATCCTGAGTTCTGAAATTGAAGCAAAAAGTGGCGATTAGGATACCCGACATTTTGGAGGACGGTTAGCAGATCCTTAGGCCTATGTATGACTGGTGAAATGATGCTCAAATGAGCGTGGGATCCGTACAGCTCAAAGTTACCCGACATTCATTTTTGTAGGTTAAGGAAACCCTAGAATAAAACCTTATCGTATTCTTGACCTCTGTAGGGGACATGCTGCCCCAACACCATGGAGAGGGGCTCTATCAGACATATTTGCAATATTGTCACATTCAAAACACAAGGATGGCCACCTAAATTTAATAAATTTACCACAGAGACGTGCGAAGTCCCCAAAGTTGATAGATAGCCATCGGGGATATCAGCTGGACCCTTACGACCCAAGCAAAAAAGATAAAGGGTACAGACACTTCGACCTACACAGATCTATTGTGGCTACCACCCCCTAGGAGGCAGAAAGGAAATGAGGGAACCGAAGGGCCACAGCTACACAGGCCACAGAGATGCGCAGAACTCCCTAACAAGTACCGGGATCTCTTCGTCTCAGCGCCAGGTCCTGCCAAGCAGACATTACACCACCGTTCCGCACTGAGTCCTCCCGACGGAGGACAAGGCTGGCCAAACGTCACCTAGCACCGAGAACGCCAGTTCCCATGCGCAATCATCCACGCCATCTGCCCGGCACTGCCAACACTACACGTGTGGCCTGTTCTCAGAGGGGAGGAGTGGCCTGGTAGCTAATCGCTAAATCAGATGAAATTTAAATTACCAATAACGTATTATTAAGTACTTCCGCCTGCTCGCGTATATTTATGAGCACTAACAAGCATATGCATATTCAAGACAGAGTACAAAAACACATGAAAGACAAGTCAAGGTGACAGAACGTTAGGAAAACGTAGGAAGAAATGCAGCAAATAAAATTATTCCATTATGCTGATATTTTAGGATAGAGTACTTACATAACGATAAGGTGTGAGGAAAACTAGTAGAAACTGGAGAAAGAAAGCAAGAAAAACAGGCAATTAGATGCATTGTTGTGGATAACAATATAACATGACAGGAAACAATAATAGCTCTCCCAAAAATGATGTCTTTTCCGGTTTTGTGAACTGCAAGATAAGAAAACTAATGAATTAATGGCATTATGAAACTAACAGATTATCTTTCTTTTTTATGTAAATAGTAGTCCTGCCAGGGTTATGAAATGGCGAGTTAAGCCTCCGTGAATTTTACGGATATGAAAAAATCATAAAAGTGTACGAAATTAATTACGTAAGAAAAATTGTAAAACTCATTGAATTAAGCAATTTCTGTTAAATGATATTTTTGCTGCGTCAATATTTGTCAAAATATATATTTTATTTCACAAATCATGTATTCAGAGAGCTTTAACATAAACTCCTTAAAGTTCGATAAAATCTGAATATGAGTGCTGATTTCTCATATTACATTTAATACAAATCTTAATTAGCTAATTTGAAAACTCTTGTATGCGAATGTGAACAGCGGAGAGAATTACGTTTGTGTGAATAGTGTGTACAGTAAATGTGAACTGATTCTTTGTAAAGAAATTGATATGATCGTTAAACAAGACCTTTGTAGGAGAAAGAAAGAGAGAAGGAACGAAAGAAAGAAGGAACGAAAGAAAGAAGGAACGAAAGAGAGAAGGAACGAAAGAGAGAAGGAAACAAAGAGAGAAGGAAACAAAGAGAGAAGGAAAGAAAGAGAGAAGGAAACAAAGAGAGAAGGAAACAAAGAGAGAAGGAAACAAAGAGAGAAGGAAACAAAGAGAGAAGGAAACAAAGAGAGAAGGAAACAAAGAGAGAAGGAAACAAAGAGAGAAGGAAACAAAGAGAGAAGGAAACAAAGAGAGAAGGAAACAAAGAGAGAAGGAAACAAAGAGAGAAGGAAAGAGAGAAGGAAAGAAGGAGAGAAGGAAAGAAAGAGAGAAGGAAAGAAAGAGAGAAGGAAAGAAAGAGAGAAGGAAAGAAAGAGAGAAGGAAAGAAAGAGAGAAGGAAAGAAAGAGAGAAGGAAAGAAAGAGAGAAGGAAAGAAAGAGAGAAGGAAAGAGAGAGAAGGAAAGAAAGAGAGAAGGAAAGAAAGAGAGAAGGAAAGAAAGAGAGAAGGAAAGAAAGAGAAAAGGAAAGAAAGAGAGAAGGAAAGTAAGAGAGAAGGAAAGTAAGAGAGAAGGAAAGAAAGAAGGAAAGAAAGAGTAGGAAAGAAAGAGAGTAGGAAAGAAAGAGAGTAGGAAAGAAAGAGAGTAGGAAAGAAAGAGAGAAGGAAAGAAAGAGAGAAGGAAAGAAAGAGAGTAGGAAAGAAAGAGAGTAGGAAAGAAAGAGAGAAGGAAAGAAAGAGAAGGAAAGAAAGAGAGAAGGAAAGAAAGAGAGAAGGAAAGAAGGAGAGAAGGAAAGAAGGAGAGAAGGAAAGAAGGAGAGAAGGAAAGAAAGAGAGAAGGAAAGAAAGAGAGAAGGAAAGAAAGAGAGAAGGAAAGAAAGAGAGAAGGAAAGAAAGAGAGAAGGAAAGAAAGAGAGAAGGAAAGAAAGTGAGAAGGAAAGAAGGAGAGAAGGAAAGAAGGAGAGAAGGAAAGAAGGAGAGAAGGAAAGAAAGAGAGAAGGAAAGAAAGAGAGAAGGAAAGAAAGAGAGAAGGAAAGAAAGAGAGAAGGAAAGAAAGAGAGAAGGAAAGAAAGAGAGAAGGAAAGAAAGAGAGAAGGAAAGAAAGAGAGAAGGAAAGAAAGAGAGAAGGAAAGAAAGAGAGAAGGAAAGAAAGAGAGAAGGAAAGAGAGAGAGAAGGAAAGAAGGAGAGAATGAAAGAAGGAGAGAAGGAAAGAAATAAAGAAAGAAAAAAAGAAACAAAGAAAGAAAGAAAGAAAGCAATTTCCCATTGTTATCTGACGAAACATACTCGAGTAACGCTGTTATTGAACTGTCGTATTATTTGTTTTGAGTATCATACAAATGTTTCCATTTACTTGCAGTAGAACTCTCGTATTATTGTTCTTAAAGCAAAATTATGTTAATTGACTTGCTATAATGTTATCGTATCATACGGCAGCAGCAGCAGCTCGCGAACCACAAGTTGAAAACCCCTGTTGTATACACTTTTACGGCACCTCCGAGATTACAAATAAGAAAACTGTGTGGCAATACATCACTCCGTGAAGCTGTTGTTGCTAAAGATAGATTGGTCCAACCAACAAATTATTTGTTAATCTTGTGACAGGCTTTGTAGATTAAGTTACATGCTGTTTAGTAAGAAATAACGGAGGTTTATTTTTGGCACACGTAGAGGAAAACTTGCTGCCAGCAAACCTATAAGATAAATTAATTCCTTAGGCGCAGTGAGATCACGTGGATTCTGGCGTTTCTTTCCGGGAGAAGCGCCATGGTCTATATTGGTTAATCTGTCGAAATTCTGTATTTGGGAGATTTCTTATCCTATAAATAGGTTCCAATTTACCCCATTGCTACGAACAGCCCAAATGATAACCTGTCTTTTGTAAGTGAACTTAATTGTTCTGCTTTTGTTTTCTCTATCACGTATTCAGTAGGTAGATGAAGTATCGACATTTAACCCGAAATGGAAAGGAGCTTGTTATTTTTTATTTTTTCAAATATCAGTGAATGTATTACGTATGAACAAAATAATTAAAAACGTAATGTTGGACAAATATTCAACATGTTATTAAGTTTAGCATTTCCGAAGTTGCGAGATAAAGCTGTTTAAGAAAATCCCCTTACCCTTCACATAGACTTTTTTCGTTTTATTGACTCCATTTTGAAAGTTATGTTTTAGATATTTTGTATAGGTAATATGCTTTGAATTTACTGTAAATAGCCCGTGAAGTCTTTTACTTCCGAAATAATTTTGTATTACTTCACGTTGTTAGACCGTAAGATAGACTAAAGCTAAGAAAAAATGTACCTATTGTGACGCTGGGCGCAGTGCACAACAAGGTGTGCTGCTTCACACCACATACTAGGCCGGCGCTCAAGGTCAAAGCTGCCCCACACCAGCGTCAAGTGATTGTATTGTTGGAGTTAGTGTATGTGTTGGTGTTTGGACTGGCATTCGTCGAGTTGTCATTTTGTTGCAATATATTTCGTCAAATCAAATTATTTATGTTAAACTATTTCTTAGATATTCGTTGCTAATCTGAATTTTTCAATTTTTCAATTATTATTACATTCATAATCTGAATTTAAGCCAATTTTATTAGAAAAAATTAGTCTAAAAATAACCAAGAAATGAAGCATGTACATGAAGTCAAAATTCTTACTCGTTAATTAATTGCTTTTTGATATTGCGTGAACTGTCATTGCAAGAGGCAAATAATTACGTGAAGATTTAAACTCCTGCACATAGTGCATAATAAGACATGACGATTTTATCTGGTGGAAAAGGTGTTGAAGTGGGACATTCATTAACACCATTGTCTTAGTTATTATCACATTATCTCAGAGCTGCCTCTACTGTTAGTGTTAGTCTAGATATATTCCACTAAAATGCTTAAATGTAAAAGGAAAAACAGACCTCAAAACTAAAGCTAGACCACTTGCTAACACAGCTTAATAATATAGAAGCCAACAATACAAACTTAAACTTCGAATTTTTAAGCAGTACTGCCACAGGTCGAAATTACTAAGCTTACAATTAAAATAATTTTAGTACTTAAGTTTAAAGCTCTTCACAACTCCTACAATTTACAGAACATTACTGCTCAAATGAAATCGTAAACGGATCTAAGACACAAATGGATTAAGAAAATCGTGATAATTTTACTAAGGAACTTATGTCTGTTCAAAATTCATAATTTTGCTGGAGGACCTTTTACACAGCTCCAATAAATATTATTTTATCTCATTGAACAAGATCTTTAAGCTATTTAAAATGTAGACATCTTGGACTAACAGACTTTAGTGAAAAATTAAAAAATTGTGGGTTGAATCCTTCATCGTCAAAACGAAGATGTCACTTCCAATATTTTTTTTGAAGAAGTCACTTCATACCATTTCTCCGCATCAGTGATAGAAAATATAAATTATTAAACTAACCTCTTCATAGGAATATGAATATATTTTTAGAATAGTGAGTTGAGAAATCTATGTGAGTGTCATACGATTTTTTTTCTAGGGAAGGTATTTTACACTTAGATGCGTTACTCTTTAATTAACTACCAAGTATGTGCATAATTAATACCCTAATGGTATCTTTTGTGTCGAACTCAGCAACCAGTTCTGCCTCAAGTGATGAAATACCAGATTGCATGCAATATGGGCATCATAACAAGGAAGAAGTTGTGCCTATATTATCTCATTCAAATCAGACAGATGAATATCTTCCATTCTTAATAAGTAGGGACCGACTGTGGCATATTGTATGTTTCGTATCTATCATCGGGCCTCGTAGCATCTGAATACGTGCAGATATCCATAACTTAAGTAGTTTCCTACATGATAAAGTGGATAAAATAATAGAACGTACAAATTATAAGAGACAGGAAATCCTGTATTGTGCCAAAAATTTCCATGTTGTATTTTAACAAGCATATACAATGCGTACCATTTGAAACTTGGTGTAAGCGCCTGTTCACTGGAACTCGCAGATTTGCAACAAAACATTAGAATGACAATGAGTGCGCTCAGCTGGCAGGGCATGCAGAAATAGTTCACACTGTACAGCTCGCTTCAAATGTTTTCCCAGTAACATGTTCCTAGCCACGGGGGGAAGCCAGGGTGGCTTATCCATCAGGTGGTCTCAAAGGTCGACTTGTCAGCTCATAGCTGTCTACAAGCGTGAGGGGCGTAACATGTTTGTAAGTCTAAAGAGAATATCATTCCAACATTTCTCTTATACTGGTTCGTAAGAAACTGATCTAAATATAAAGAAAACAACATTAACGCTTTAAATCTAGAACGGACTCGCATCAAGGATGGAAGCTAAATATTCGGCATTAGAGACGTCATATCATTCTACAATGAAATTAAATTTAACGTTTAAATAATGTTCTTATAACACGCATGCGCACTGAGAAATTTTAGAATTGGTTTTATTTAGCGAACATTTAATCGTGTATTTAACCTAACTTTTACATCGAAGCTTAAAACATTAAATGACTTTGTCCGAAATAGTAGTAAAACAGAACTTCAAAATAAAACGAAAGTTTAGCGTAACATAATAATAGAGCTGCTGAAATTTTTTTCAAAAAGATATGAGGCACTATCCTCTTTAGTTTACGACGTAGTTTCCACCTCAGCTTTTTTGCCTATCACCCTTTAAATCTGAACCGGTTTATCTCCTGTTACTCCTACGACTACGACTCCCGATGCCACTACCGCTACCACTATTGTTGTTATTGTTATTATTATTGGAATTATTTATTATATTATGCTAGGCCGGGCGGTCCAGGCGCAAATAATTCATTAGAAAATTTTTCGTCTCTTTCCCCTACAACTTCTCGTCCATTGGAAAACGGTTGCCTTTTTGGGGGAAGAAAGAAGAAAAAAAGAAGGCACCTCTGTATCTTGGAGAGTCAGAGAGAAAGGGGCGGGAGAGGGAGAGGAACAGCATAATTTGAAAATGGAAGAATAAACATTATATGTTGTGCATTATACTTTCATGCAGTTGATCATGGCCGGCGCCTGTCAGCAAAGAGGCCTGGGTTCAGTCCCAGGGACCCGCATGTGGTATTCCCGGTGGACAAAGCGGCATCTGGGTGGATTTTCTGTTTATCGGGTTTCCCCTGCCACTCATTCCATCAACTGCTCCATCATCACCTTTCCAATTATTCACCTTGCCTTTACATTGTTTTATATACCCAACAAATATGAAATCACAAATTCGAAATTTAGTTGGTGTGAGAAGGTTCCTCTTCGTTGTCTCTGTAGACGTGAAATAAGGAACATGAAATCCTCTGTCAAACCAAAACAAGAGAATTCTAATTGACCAAGCAAGTAGCAGTGTTGGTTGATACATCAAAGCAGGTCGTGCGCCAGTGTAATGTAAACAGATGTTTACAAAAACAGTTGTAACCAAGAAAAATGCTGTTATTACGCTGAAGGTTCGTTTTCTGTGTAATTAACGTGGTCACTGTGGTGCGTCTGGTCTGGCACGCGAAGCTATCACGGGTTGGAAAGCGCATGCATGCCTTATGACCGCTATCCGTCACTTAGCCACCTGAAATGTGCGATGATGTAAGTATAACGGCTTTTCCACATTCTGGAAATATCTGTCTGAATAGCTTTTCCTTTCCTTTCCTTCCTGGCCGCTGATATCGAAGCTCTGAATTCTTAAAAATCAACACGCTGTTGTCTCAAGGCCAAACTTCATGTAAAAAATGAGTTACGATATTGAACCAATCGCCAATTTCATTTGAACGTCACAGGAGGCATGTGCGTTTTTCCATAGGTATATATGCAATGCTTCACTAGTTCACAGAGTACTACGTTACGTTGTTTTTGACTCTTGCTTCTAGCGGCAGTTGTTTGCACATTTGACTCACTCCTGGATTATTGTTGACATGGGGACCTCATTTGGTGTCGTCCTTTCTGTTCTAGGGGTAACATGCTAGACTCTGATCGCGGGTTCAAACCTTGCAGAGGACGATGGATTTTTTTTCGGCCATAAAAATCCTTAGCTAGGCTTCCTTGAAAGGGAAGAGAAGTCGTTGGTCCCATGTGTGGATTTACGGCAAGTAAAATACCCTCAAACCTGATAAAGAGGCCTCTGAGCCAAATTAGGCGGTTTTCACTCCCAATATAGAATCGATTGTTGAAAGCGTCCAACCTAATTTGAAAAGGGCCAATTTCTTTTTTAACCAGTAAACAAGTACCATGGCAAAGGTCATTGTGCTAGCAATATCACAAATTGATGTTTATTTATTTATTAAATAAAATAATAACAATATTAATTTATCAAAATATATAGCTAATTTAATTAAAATATGTGCCTAAGATAATACTTCGGGCTACAAGAAGAATTAGCTGATTCTAAGAAACAATTCTGTAATGCGTGTTTGAAGTTTTTCTGAAACAAAACAACACTACTTAGGAACGCGCCTCTGAAGATGGTCTTTTGTTCTAACATCCTGTGTGTGCTCGAAACAACAGAAGAAGTCTTGTTCGCGGTCAGCAGTCCTCCGAACACTAATGTTAAGAACTACTAAGCTTCTGCTGGTAATGTTAGTACTTCAATTTTTCATGAAATGCATTGATAATTATATTTCATAGGTTGATAACTTTTAAATTGGTGGTGCATCTGAAGCCCATGCCCGTTTAGTAACTATAGGATTAATAAAGTTAGGGCTTTTGTATTGTTTTGTGTTCAAGAATGAATGGAAGGAATCCTACAAGACCGGGGAGGGAACGGAGAAGAGACCTAAAGGACAACCTTAGCCCGGGTGACCACGTCCGCAAGCATAGGGTCCCTAACGTTTGCAGTTCGAATGCATTGATGCCGCCCAATTCAACTCACAAGCCTCTAATCCCTAAGTGCCTAAAATAGCTTCTCATGGGCCTAAAGTCCAAGTTTTACTCATAAGGACACTTGTAGTATGTTCTAGATCATTTACAATAACCGGTAGACTTGAGAAAAATCCTCGCAACTTCAACAAGCAAGTTAGCATTTCTGCTGTATACCTATAATTAACTAGGCATGCTACACGACTATCAAACAGGTATAACCACATATAAAGGCCAACTCAATATTTTATAATTAATGCCATTTTGATGTTGAAAGCATATTAGAAGACAAACAAAAACAAGAAAAAGGCTTTTATACAACATAAACAAGAGTTTTTCTACCCATTACCAAGTCTATACAGGCTGGAAGTGAAATGATCCTCCAGCAAATTTCTCATGTTGTGAATATCAAGAAAGTCTAATACCAAAATATTGAAAAGTTTATAGTTTTGTAGAAAAAAAATATTTTTATCAAAAAAATTTATCATCACCTGGTGAAATTATTATTGACTGAAGGTGAAGAAGAAGAAGAAGAAGAAGAAGAAGAAGAAGAGGAGGAAGAAGAGGAAGAAGAGGAGGAAGAGGAGGAAGAAGAAGAAGAGGAAGAAGAAGAGGAAGAAGAAGAGGAAGAAGAAAAGGAAGAAGAAGAACAAGAGGAAGAAGAAGAACAAGAAGAAGAAGAAGAAGAAGTGAAAACTAGTGTCAAGTGCCAAAAGAGTGAGATTGGCCCAGAGGCCAGAGGAGTGAAACAAAATAAGTTAAAACAAATGTAGGTTAAGACAAACTACGATCAAAGAGAAAGACGGGAATTCTACCCACTTTCATGACTCAGATGCGACAGCTTATCGACCTACCCTCCCCTTAGGAGAGACCGCTGCCCTGTGGGTTAAAGGCTATTGTTATTATTGTTATTCTTCTCGCTGTTCTTCTTCCTCCTGTCATCAGAGAGGCAGCCACCTAGCCATTTTAGACCTGCATTTTATACATAACGTTTTTGTAAACTATTTCTTAATTTCCTACATGATTTAGCTGTCACATTCATTAACGACAGCTGATAAAGCACTTTAACGGTGCTTTTCTGCCTTACAGATAATTATTTCCGTAAATTAAACGATCTTTTCACGCACAATGATGCATGTCCAGAATTACATCAATCCAACATAATACGCTCCTGTTAACAAACACACATACTGACCAATAAGATGGCTTCCTGATATCCTTCAGGTTATTTCCTTATTCTACAATTACTTCCAGATTCGTGATTGACACGAATTCTTCAGATGTAGATTACCTTGGTTATGTACTTTAATTATGAATGCCACAGGGACTATTATAGAGAAATATTTGGCAATTTTTTATCCAATATTATTGACCACTCTTTAGTAATATTGCCTTCAGCAGTAACCAGTTAGAGGCAGTTTTTGTAACCATGAGTAGAAAAACTTGTTCTTCGGAATTTAGGAATCGTAATAGTTTTAAAGCAAATATCGCACGCAAAGCTTAGGGGATTACATTATGGTTTATGTATTTCCATCAATACGATATTAAACGTCCCTAAATAAGAAAAATCACAAATTATTTTAATGAAGTTTATTTTCCTACATTTGCAGAAATCCTTTCATTTTAAATTTCATTATAAGTACAAAACGAATATAGGAAACTGAAATGCTCGTCAGAACTCGTAAAAAGTGAATCACCACGCTTAAGGAAAGTATGATAAACTGCTGAAAAACGCTAGAAAGTCTATGTATGTAATAGAAGTAATCTGAGAGTGTTTTAACAATATCCTCATTTTCTCACAGTAAGTTTTGTCTATCAATCTATACAGGGTGTCCCAAAAATACCAACAACGCTTAATATGTTGTGCGGGGTAGCAAACTTATCTCATTATATCCACCTCTTCATAAGCATACTGCTGTCCACCAATCAAAGGTGGACCTATTCATAACGAAACTGAAATCCATCAATCAAAACATACGCACGTAACAATCAGTACTTTACGCATATTCCCAGGCAGCTGAAAGTGAAGTTATCGATTCTCGTATGTTCAATCGAATAACAACTAGATCGACTTCAATTTTTTATTAACTTCCTCCAACGTAGATCGAGTTTAGAGAAACTAAAAATTCCAACAGATTCAATTTGTCTACTCGTTTTACAAGTCTGCTTCTTTAATGGTTATAGCATTCACACTCTCTGCATCATTTTGTCAAGGCCAACGTAGTAATAAAATCAGTAATTTCGCAGTGAAGGCGCAACTCCTGTGATAACTTGTTGCGTTGAATATTAAAACATTTTATAAATGTTTCAAACTCAGACTCATGTTCGAGTATAGATAGCATATGAAACTTCAGTATAGGATGTTATTCTGACGTCGCATAATACACTATAAATATGTTATTTTAATAAAAGTAGATGTGCTTTAGAGAAAATAAAACCTAAATAACGGACAGCGTTTGCTCATTCACAATCAAATATTCGACCAATTTTATTTATTTATGCAACCAAAAATGGCAGAGAAACTTATGTTTCAGCTTAACGTCAGGGAGTCGCCGTTAAAAGTTGAGCCCTTAAATCCGTAAAACCTTGTATGTAGATATTTTGAAATATTAATATTTCCTCTACTAAAGGCGAACTAGCTTTTGCACTCACCCTACAGAGCGAAGAGATATTGAGTGGAAGTGAATTTCACATAAAACTCAGTATTGCCAACTTAAGCGTTTGCTTTCGCTGGAAACAGATGAACAACAACTTAAACTGTGCTGAATCCAACAGCTAATTTTTAGGTAACTGAAACACAATGTTTATACATTTTAAATCACTAGAATGTTACAAAAATTTAAAATCAGATAGAATTTATGTAATTTTAGAATACTAAAAACATCGCAGTGTTTATGTTACTCCGTGTGCTTTAATCACTACTCAAATTAAATTATTTTGTTGTTTAACGACGCCTTCAATTGCCAGGATCACATCAGCGTCGCCGGTGTGCTGGAATTTTGTCCCGCAGTAGTTCTTTTACATGCCAGTAAATCTACTGACTTGGAACTGTCATTTAAGTACGCTTAAAAACCATCGATCTGGGTCGGATTTGAACCCGCGACCTAGGCGAAGGAACAATAAACATGTTTGCTAAAGAATATGAAAAAGCTACTATTTCAAACACAGTAGTTGCACCAGGAAAACAATGGAATCGGAAAAAGTACTTTGAAATGGTCGAGTGCGTCGTTCACAGAGCATTTTTGGAATATTATGAGGCGCATAAAGAAATTATAGAAATTAACAAGCTGTTTTATGTGGTACAGGAGAAAATCAATTTCGATGGTGGACAGAAAACATTCTGGCGAATATAGGAAACGGGATTTATAGCAGACACTAAATTTAATGGCGCCTGATAGTGATCATTACTATTCTTTTAAATATTGAGGGCGCAAATGATGTTTACATCACCGTTTTTAAGTGTGATTTCACAGTGTGTTTAACTAACTTGTTTGTTCCTGAGCGTAGCACATTTTCTGCTTACAGTGGTGAACATATTTTTGTGGCATACTGTTCATCTCTACTCCTTCCTGTTGGCCAACTGCTATACGATAAGTGCTCCATCCAAGTGTATTGGTAAATGTCCTGCGTAGTACATATTGTGTCAGTTTTGTTTACGTTACGCGTATAACTCTAGTTGACTGCAAGGCACACTGGGTCCCAAGTTTCGTGTCTTTCCATAGGTATACTGCACATTGACTTGGCTTATCGCTCGCGCATGTAAACAACTGCAGGTTGGCCATGAAAACCACCTCACAACCTACAAGCATCATATGAGCACTAAATGACTATCACTCTACTTCTGCAGCTCAGAAACAAAACAGTCACGTTATACTACACCTTGACCTTGCGTCTGTTTCATCAGTATGCAGAGTACTACGTTATTACGTTGTTTTCGACTCTTGCTTCTAGTGGCAGTTGTTTGCACATTTGATGGCCGTGCTGTCTTCTGACCTCATTCATACCCTGCGTCCATGCGAGCGCACATCCCTCCGGCCTTGATGCTTAGGAATTCTTATGCCTGACAATTACTACTGCGGTTGCACGAGCATAAGAAGGCATGAATGAGTAAAGGATGTTAGCAATCTATGACGTATGGAGTTAATAAAGAATAGTGAACTAATGAGCTATAAAAAGCGGGACAGGAGTAAACATCCTGTCCATTCAAGCATATATTATATGCTTACATAACTGTGTATGTGTGTGCGTGATAATCTTCGACCCCAGTTGTAACCACAATAGGCAGTATCACTTGCGGTTACTGTCGTCTGGTTTTAGCTGGGAAGTTTGACTTGCACAGAGCAGGTTAGAGGGCGTTGCTCGTGCAAGAGAGACAAATAGCCTGAGACAGATGGCTTCCTCATTCCAAGGTAACTTTTGTGCCATTTGGTTCCACCCCTTTAACCATCAAGTATTAACAGGGTACATTCGTAATAAATGTTTTGGTTCTAGCAGGCATAAATGAAGAAAAGAAAGAAACAAACAGAGAGGGGGAGAGACGAGACCTTTGCATTACTATATATAAAGTAAGAATACACAAAATTAACTAAAATCATGGAAGTTCATAAATCAATAACATTTTTTAATTGTTTTTTCCTGACTTACCTACATTGCTGCATACCAATGCCTCAAGTTGTATTCTGTTCCTCTGCGGCAGCAGTAGAGAGCGTGTTGACGTCACACGCTGAACCGGTCTTCAGTGTGAGTATTTTCAGCGGTGTGAGCTGACGTCACACCTGCACAACCTCTCCTCCCCTGATCTATAGTAAAAACAAAAAGAATGGGATCTTTGTTTTGTTTTCACGTAAATCTTTGAAATATATTGGCAACACTAGGTCAACGGTAATGGGACTAAAATGTTTATCAACCTCGGGGGTGGGCAATGTTTCTGGTATTATCATTATGTGACTGCTCACATTTTTTTTTTTTTTTTGCACTTAAGCATTAATTCCAAATATGTTTTTATTTTACTTCTTATATTTTCATAAAATAACTCCATTAAATGAAATACTTTCTCATTTATATCATATTTTAGGTTAGTTTTTGCATTTTGAGTTGATTTCGCCTTTTCCAAACACATTAAGCAGCGGTTTAGAGGTAAAAAATGAAAATGCATGAGCATTTCGTGCTATATGGTATCTGCGAAAAATGAGGATGTCTTTGCCTCACACCTGAAAGCGCGACTACTGGCTTAGATAATATGAGGTCATTGTCCTTGCGGAAAACATTCGAACTAAGTTCCAAAGTAGCATTGATTGCCGCGTTGCAGCATTTGTTCTGCATATTTGTGTATGTTTTAAAGCTTCAAATCACAGGACTAAAATGGCATGCGTTCAGTCAAAGAGGTATGAGGTAAATTATACCTCACAAGTTCACATAAAACCTCGTCAGATAATTTCTCTCAGTCAAGAGATCGTCCTTGGCTTCTCTTTGGTTTCATCCTATGCATCTGAGCCAGCCAGGGGCCCAACTAGTGTTGTGACATCGACATAATAGTGACCTTCACTACCCCTTACAATTATCCTCTCTGTAAATGAGGAAAACAGCCGCTAGTACATTACACAAAGTCCGAATTTCCATGCACAATTAAATAGCAAAACCATATATGTCTTAATTTTTAAAAATAATCAGTTTTTCAGTAGCCCATGTGGAAAACTGCATAAAATTTCTTGAATAACTCCTATTTCAGTTTTGCACAACACACATGTTTTGTTAATGTAATATATTATTCTTAATACTGCTTAATATCTAAGTTTTATAAATACAATAATATCAATAGCATATCCATTACATTTGAGATATTGCGTAACTCTTATCTGTCCTTTTTGCATTCTTGTTCGAAAGATAAAAAATCGACATACAACTGTATTATAAAAAAAAGAGTAGAGAATTTAGTACCAGTGGGTAATCCAGCTCACGTAGGTTCTTTCAAGGACAAACACTGAGTAAAATAACTCAATAAACCAAAAAATCAAGGACAAGAAGAATGTAAAAAAGTGGCAAAAGAACTCAGCCTATTTTCTTAAACCTTTCAGAATATTAGTAACATTCCGATACACTTTATATTATGACGGTTACTTCATTTTCTCTCCAAAATTTTATAACAAATACACGATTCTGTTCTACTGAGTAACACAGTCCACAGTTTTTCGTTATATTACAACTCCTGTTTTCTTCTCGTAGCCTTGACTCAGTGTTTTCAGTGTCTTTCTTCACTAACTCCGATTATACAATCACTCGACGCTCATTCAAACTTCACTTCGACGCGGTGTGTCTTTCATCACGACAGTCACTTCGATTGTTGTTTGTCACAGACGCACGAAGCAGTCTGACCTTGAACGCCTTTGCACAGCCTAGCATATAGAGTGAAGCAGCTCGGCTCCGACAGTCTTTTGGTGTGCGCCGAAACCGGCGTCACAATATGATGAATGAACTAATAGCAAGTTTGGAAACAGCTTGGTTTAGTTTGATGAACTGGAGAAGATAAAAACAACAGATAGCGTTGAATTTGTATGTACTTATTTTGTTACAGTTGAAAGTCCTATGGCGCTGATATGGCATTTAGTTTAAACGTATAATATGAGGAATGACTTGTATACCCCTTGTGCACTGGTTGGGTCTATAGTAACAGGTATAGTACTTCTTAAGCAGTTGGATTCAAGTTGTCCACACTCAAACCAAAGGCTGCAGAACCTCAGAGGCCAAGGTTCACAGGTACAAACCGGTCCGAGGGCTGTCTGCAAACGCCGAAACAGTTTACGACTGTAGGGCAATTGTTTAACTGCGACCTTCCTGTCTACAGTGCAGAGACAGTTGAAGCTACTTCCTTCCGCCCTAGCTTTTGTCTATATCTGATGATCACATATGTAAGTAGAAATTGGTCCTACCGCCTCTAAGGCTCAGACAGACATCCTACTTTTATTTTTATTTAAGTTGATAATTGAAAGCATCTGTTCGGATGCATAAGTTGTACTGAAGATAGTTACTTGTTATTTAGGGAATTCTACTTTCTTCCACTCTATTTAAGTGCTTCCAATTGGTTCTGTATTCTATTGTTTTGTTTAATTCTGCTTTTAATTGTTGTCGTATTTGATCGTTTTGTTTTTTATCCAACTATGGCTCTAAGGATTTTCATTTTTTCTTCTGTTTGTATGTTTCTTTTCGTATGTTACTTCACATTCGAGGAAATTAAATTTTGAGACTTGTTCAGTTATGTCGTTTTCTAAAATTATTTTAGACTGAACTGGATGGATGCCCTTAAATGTCATTGTTTGTTTTATTTATAAATATTTATAATTTATATGCCATTCTTCGAAGTTCATTTTCGTTTTTTACTATCAAGATTTGATCAGCTGCGCATACCATTGTTATTACTGAACTTATCCCTAAATTAATCCCGCCATTGTTGTTTCCATGTCATTATGTCTATATAAATTAAAAAACAGCGGTTGACATTATCTAACTCTTTTGATTATTTTAATAAATGTTATGGGATTCCCTTTTCTCTCTCCATAATTTTAATTAGATATTTTATCAAAGGTATTTTTGTATTCCATAAAGAGGATATAGACTACAATGATGCCTTTAATAAAATATCTTATAATTTTAAACGAACAATTCTTGTATATAAATATATTCCACGAAACTTGGAAACGACTAACGATTTCGATCAAATTTTGTATTCAGACAGGGTTTTGCTTATTAAGTTTATCTATAGTTGTTATTCCTGAAAAAAGCGCGATTTTACGCGTAACAGTCACAATTCTCTAAAGCTTATTTTGGCCATTATTTCTCTGTTAATGGACCAATTTCAACAAACAAGCCAGGACATTAAAGGTCTCGTCACGGAAATGGATACAATAATTATAATGAAAATTTATATTTAGTTAACATTTTGCTTTTCAAGTTTATCTAAATAAGCATCTTCTAAAAAAAAGATAAAAGAAAAGCCGACCGAAGCTTGGTCGTCCAGGTACAGTTGATTAATGTAAGAATTAATAATTAAATTTTAATCCAAAGTAATAGAAACCACCACTAAGCGAGTGAACATCATTGTTGCTGAGGAATTGTTTCAAGAATTCAAAAGCAGCCATATGACTTTAGAAGTTAAATGGAACATAAAATAATATTTATTTGCTTACTTATTTACTTACTTTTTACTTATTTCATTTATTTACTTATTTTCGCTGGAACTACTACTGCGAGTATGTAAATGTAAACATTATTTTATACGAGAGTAGAGTGGTTATGTTATGAAACGATGAGTAGATAAATTCGCGTGAGTGTTTCACATCACGAACGCGCCCAGTGGTGACGGCAGTCTCACAAGGCTATCTTCATATGACCCTATGGTGAGTTTGGTCAGTTAGAGGACACCCAGCCAGCAACAGGTTGTTCAACAGGCACAGGTGACCTCGCTCTCAACGCGATTTATGGACACGAGTGCTAAGCATATTCACAAGAGCTTTTCCTCCACTCGGAAGTTGCTTCTTCACTCAATATGAGCTTCTGTTTGAACCTAGTACTTACTCATGGATATGGAACATCCCTATTTTGTTTAAACTATAAGTAAATCAAAATTGGAGGAGGCATTTTAGAAGCTGTTTATGCTTATTTATTAAACGTATATTTACGTGTTATTCTCAGACTCAGAAACACAAGACTAATTAGGGAAAAAAAAAAAAAAAAAAAACTAACTTGCCAAATATGACTAGTTTTGTAGATGTGCAAAATTAGTCTAAGTGCCAATTCATTTCTGTATTACGTGCCATAATTATATTTGTATTTTGCACAAAACATTATGCGCTTACTAATTCAAAATAATGACACTAATTTTGAGATGGAATCCTTTTTTATCCTTTCATAGTTCCTACCTTAACGTGTCACACTATTTTATTGATAATTTAGAAGGTTTAATATTTATTACGAAAAATAATTTTGGTTTTTTTGGATTTTGTAGGGATAATCATTATTCCTTTCCTTTAGGAAAGTCTGATCGACAAGGGAAGGGACTTTTCCTGCTATGCAAAGTGAAGGAGAAGCTATGGATTCGTCGAAACATATACACTATAGTTATTAAACTTTTTTATGGCAGAAGAACTGAAAAATTAGTGGAACTACCACTCGGATGTGTTATACAAAAATTTGCTGCAACGTTTCTGATTGTGGACTCTTATCTGTGACTATCTCTGGACCACTCTTATTCAGGTTTAGACTGTGTTCATTTATTATTAAACAATTTTATTACTTTAATTTTCACAATTTTTGGTCAAAGTTCACAGATGCAACACCTTAACCACAGTTACCTTTTGTCAGAAACAACAACGAAGAGGAATCGTCGATTAACTAATAGCTAGTTTGAGATAGACCTTCCTAACCATAATCGCTCCACTCGTAGATCCCAACCTGCTGTAAACACAAGCCGTCAACAACTAACCCGCCATACGCCGAAACCGAAGTACACCAGAAAATATAGTACCTTCAATATTGGCAATTATCTGTGAGTTTTCAAGATGTATGATAACCCTGTAAGGATTACTTAAATGTAGGGCTATAGCAGCAGTATTCCTAAGACTCACGAGTAAATATCGTTCTGTTGCGTCATAAACACAATGCATGAGTCCGCGTAGCGTTTGTTTGTGTTAGCCGCAGCTGACACGAACACCAGGTTATCGCGGAGGGATACAAGGTGCGGATCTAAGGCTGGATGGAATATTTTGTCACCTTCTGTCACTGTTATTCAGTGTAATATGTTGACGGCACAGATAATTAGGGTAAATACAGCATAAAACTAAAACACAGATGATAAATGCTGAAAATTACTCACCATTTATAAGAGATGCTGAAAATGGCTCCCTGCAGCTTGCCGCTTTTTAACCAAACTCTGAATTGCTCTCATTGGCAGTTGTCCTCTATTGGAAACCTGCCCCTGAAAATTAGCCAGTTTCCTCAATCAACCAGTTTTCACATACCCGCCTTTCACAATTCACATTCTTTCTTATACCGAATAAATCGTGAACAGACACAGTAACTCCACTGATGAAATGAACTAAAATGCTCATAGCAAAACGCGGATACTGGACTACGGGTGTGTAATTCGCTAACGATTTTGGTAAATTGTTATTGTAATTGTTTACTCATTTTTATATGAAAAAATACATTGTTGGAACTTAACATAAAATACCACTTTGGCATTCAAATGGGAAGTAGAAGAGACATGATGGGGTTCAGCACAGCAGCCAGGCTTATTGTACCTATGCCCCCAAGGGGGTACCCTCGCAAGGAAGGACGAGGTGAGAGGAGACACCGAGCCGCTACTTCCAGACTAACGGCACAGACATTGCAAAGGTGCCTAAGATTTTCCAAGTTTGACAGCACCTCGTCTTCCGGGACCAAGTCAGGGAGGGTTTCGGTGCGGGGTTAACGCCCCCAGATGCCGCCCCCTTTGCCACCCTGATCGCACAGACGAGGGTCGGAGGGAGTTCCTATGAGCATATCATCCCTGTCAAACTGCACCAAACGCCTTCGCTGAACCCCTGAAAAAAACTCGAGTCAGGAAGGTCGGCCACGGGAATTGAACCACGATCTCCCTAACAGGAACCACAGATGTCACCACCTGAGTCATCCTTCTCGACACACACTACTTTCCGAAGTAAGCTCAAAGGAGTTTACAAGGTCTCAATGGAGGACACTTCACCTTTGATCAGATATTTTCGTCCTTGTGTTATTTTGTTCACGGCTGTGTTAGTTTAGATGAACTAACGATGGCCCAACAAGAAAGAGTACACGCAAAAAGAAAACTTGAAATAAAACAAAGTTAGGTTGCAGTTGAAATTTCGACCACCTTGAACCTTGGATTATGTTTTCGGCGGATTTTGTCTGCTATGCTAACATGGCATTTAAACAGCTATCTGTATGATTGCAGTTATTTGTCGTTTGTTTTCTTTTAATGAGTACGGAAAGGCTACATCGTAATCTAATACTCGGTAGCACACAAAATAAATATTGAAATAAATATTTAAACATCTAAAGGAATCGATGATTTCCACTTAGAGTATTAGTTTAATTTATTTATAGCACTTTTGAACACAAGCAGTTGTGAAATGTTTCATTTTGCAGTTTAATTCGCAATTTTTGTAGCTTGTTCATTTTTACAGACGACTGTTCCGATGTACCTACCAATTTTTCTTTATCAAACATCGTTGGAAAGGAAAAAAAAAAAAAAAAAAAAAAAAAAAAAAGGTGACACGATAATTTTGCCAAACTCAAATTTATACGTAAACATTCATCATGTTACACTAATTATTAGTATATACAGAACTTTTAAAATAAGCTTTAACCTAAAATCCGAGGTCTGATCACAACAAAAGAACAGAGGGTGATGGGAAAAAAACAGATGACATTCGAAATCAGTATGGCCAACTTACTATAAATCAGGCATCTTCAAGTTAGTTTCTCAACATTTTTAAAGACTTTTAGAGTTGTGTAATGCATCTATTTCTGTGGAAAAAAATCACTAAGACTGTAGATACGTTTCTTATATTATTAAAACCTCTAAGCACAATTTGTCTAGAAAACTATGAGCTTATGGTCAATGATAGTGGTTATTGTAGTTCTGTCTACTAATAATTTCATACACTAGCTTGTATTATAACTGAAGATATAGCTGCATTCAAGGATACATTGCATAACTAACCAAGAGAACTGTTCCAGTAATTTCTATGTAAACATCATGGCTTTTAATAAAGATTGCAGATTTAAACTGCAGGTTTATATAAGCTATTATTAATATTTATTATTGTTTACATCGCAGAGTGCTATGTCTTTTATAATACCCAAGACTTATCATAGTTACATTAATATTTAAGCGACACTAATGCTAAGAAGTTGTTTAAAAATATAAAGGCAACATTAAGTGCATCTAATCCACAATATACGAATGTGCCATTTATTTTGGTCATCAAAATAAAGTTTTTCCCGGGTATCAGAACCAAATAATTAAGCCTCGCGAAAAAGCAGACTTTTTTAAATACATGCAATTTTTAGGAGTTAAATTTTTATTCTAAAATTGTCATTTAGGATATGTTCATTGTTGTTCGAAGTTGTCAGTTTTGGGCATTACACATCTGAAACATGTTCGTTCTTGTTTATTTCATAGGATCATGCAAAGCATGGTAAGTAGGGGAAGTATTGTATTCCACCCAAAAATTCGATGTCGAAACTTCACCAGAAAAATATGTTTTGAGACCCCCTGAACCCAAAAAAAAGCATTTTTAGCAAAAGTTCCATGTATGTGTATGTGTGCGTGTGTGTGTCTGTCAGTCTGTGGACAGCATAACTCAAAAACGAAAAGTGGTTAAAAACTAAAGTTGGTATTTGAGTTTAATGTCTTTCAACGATGCGACACGAAGATTTTGAAGAAAATAGCCCCACCCTACACTACCCTTTACCTGGAAAGTTTTTCGAAAATTTTTATTTTCTTGAAAATGGCTCCAACGATTTTGATTAAAATTTCATATGTTTAAGATATTTGTATGACAAACGAAATGTATATCTTGAATTTTCTGGCTATAGCCCCTGCAGTCGTATTTACTCTGGACGACTTTTGCATAACTCGTAAACCATAAGAGATAGACAAAATCTTAATATACAAAAAATGTAGATCTCTAAAACACACAACTTATGTCTAATTTTTTTTTTTTTTTTTTTTTTTTTTTTTTTTTTTTTTTTTTTTTTTTTTTTTTTTTTTTTTTGCAAATAGAGTGAACCATTTCAGAGATATTCCTTATTATAATGTGTCACTTTCGGAAAACTTAAAACTTTCGTGAAATGGAACATCGTTGTTCACTTTTTTATATGTTAAGTGTGCAAAGAGAACGGAGTCTCAAAGCTTTAAAATATTTGACTATCGCACAAAGGTCACTGTTTCATATTTTAGTCTTCAAAATACTCCTTCTAATGCAGATGTAAGTAGATATGGACACATATTCTCAGACAATTGCTCCATAAAACCTAGTACTTTAAATACCCTAGATAGAGCATTATTACTGAATTTTGATTTTGAAAATTACTAATAATTTGAGAAAAATGGCTGTCAATACATTAAATACTTTTTCCTCCAAAAGTATTTGACATCGCTGAATAAAAATACAAGATTTTATAGACATAATCAAGAAACACATAGTTTATTTATAACAAATAAGTGGAATTTGGTAGACCTACTAGATATACTTTGGCACACACGTCATTGTGACAAAAACTGTGGATTTTAGTAATTTTCACAGATGTCTCCCCTTAACCAAGCATAAGGTCAATCTATAATTGTTCTTTCACACTTGCCTTGTGTAGAATAACCTTGTAAAGATATAATGAGGCTGTAAAGACAATATCTGTATTATATCCAATGTGTAAGTAAAACTGTACCTCTTTATTTAAAATTTCATGCACGTCTTTCTCCGCGTATATAAACAGCAATTTTATTTTTTTAAAAACTGCTAGTATATTAAAAAAATTGCCTCTGAGGTTTCCCATCTAAAGTACAGAATTAATCGGAACTGTTGATTAGTTACAGTGTTAAAAATAAAAGTGACGTGGCAGTATAACTATTGTTACATCATAATAGCTTTTAATAATGTCTTAACTCATATTACTGCCATTTTGCAGCATTTATCATGCTAACAAATGAATATGTGGAAAGGAACGTTTTAAAACTTTATAGGTTATAAAGTGCAATGATAAATTTTATAGCGAAATTCACAATGAATATATTTGGAAACCCTGAAATAAAAGCCCATATTGAACTCCTAGGTTACTGCTTACCAATTATATCATGTTTATCCCTGTTCGTAAAGAAAATGTTTCATATAATATACAAGTTACCTTTATTCACAATGAATATTCGCCCAGACAATAATAAAGAACAAGTGAAGCACTTGGTATTGTTGAAAATGTGGAAATATAATAAAATCCTCAGGAAACAGCTTTTAGAGCCCATAATCTTAGTCTTCTTAGAAACTTCTATTTCCTTATTAATATTATTTAAAGATAGATCATGTTCTACAAGTTGCCAATCTTAAAAACAGCATTCTATAAGTGAATTAAGTTAATATGTTAATAAAATATGGTTATACGTTAGTACTATTTAAAGATACAGAGTGCAATGGATGTTGTGCAATTGACAAATGATTTGAATAGTCAAATTAACCTTAGCATTTTCTCACTCTGATGGGCTTCATCAATTCTTTCCGTGTTGTGTACGGACTTGACCTTTTCTCTCATTACATACCATACATTTACACGGTAATTACATAGTGACTAAACCCGTTTTCATTAATTCAATATATCCAGCTGGGAGGTTATTTAATGAGCCGTATAATAGCACGCATAAGTAATTTTCCCCAATTTGGGCCTAACCCTTTCTTTCCTGTACTCTTCAATCGTAAATGACAATTTAATTATTTTTCTTTGCTCCATTGCAACGGTATTAACTCTTATGTATTTTTTTCCTTTTTATTTCTGTGAGTATTTTTTGTATATTAGATCACATACACATGCTTTAAGTTGCGAGATTGGACAGGGAATACTCCTGAGAAATTTCCAGTCCCAGCCGGGAATTGAGCCCGGCACAGCAAGCAGGTGCTCTACCAATTGAGCTGTGGGGCCAGACACTATTTAATTCGTTTGCATTTAATCACGATTTAAAATGACATCAGTGAGCTGCTGGTGCTTTTTTAGGTCTTCAAGGCCTCCTCGATTTATGTTAAACGTTTTGTCAAATAATTCAACTACTTAGGACGTTTGTGAAATCAGAAACCAAAAATACACGTTCTGTATGCTAATTCTGTACTTTTTTCTCTTCAATTCGACTTTGATCATGATTTAAGGCTGTTGAATAACCTTATAGATCTGGAACTAAATTTCAAACCTACAATGCCGTCTCTTAATTGTTCATGCTGGGAGAACTGGTCGTACTGAACAAAACAAAAGTAATTACATAAACAAGAAGAAAATAATGTGGACTGTTAGTTTGTCAGTAACCGAATAGGTGCATTATATATCCTGAAAACAGAACGAAATCCACTGAAAGTACATATGCCATATTACAAACACGTAGAGTATTTTCGGAAAGATGATCTACTAGAGCAGAAATCCTTTTTCTTTCTTTGCCGTTGGATAGAGAGGTAGGTTGAACGCAGTTCCCATTTCAGCTGTTGCGATTACATTTTCCTTTTTTTTTTCTTTCTTCCGGGGGGGGGGGGGGGGGGGGTCAATGTCCAAACATTGAAACCCATTGTCCAACCTTGTCTCTTTGTAGACGCTTACGTAATTAACTGATATCCCACACCTCCTCTTTCAGTCGGCGGGTGAATCACGACTGTGGCCTTTAGACTCGCAGGTAGACAGTATCCAGGGACGAACACAGAAGATTCCAGAGCATAACTTGAATTTTCTGGGAATTTTCTTCTTTTTTATTTTGAGTGAACCATTTTCAATATATTATTTATTTGTTTCAATTTGTCAATACTTATACTTCTTTTCAAATAGATATATGTTATTCGTCTTTTTTTTATTTCTTGGTCTTGCAAAGAGAAAGGAATTTCAAAGGCGTTGCATAGCAACCAGCTCCTCTTTCTGCAATTGAGATTAAAAGCGATTAAAGACTGAAATGTTTCAGCATTATTTCAGCGGCTCCTTTCTGGACTTGTAAGTGACCCAGCATTTCTTGGCCGATCCTCTTTCTCCAGCCGTCACCTCGATGGGCCACAAAGCATTCAGCGAATTACATTCACACTGAGAGACAAGTTCAAGTCTGCAAGCAAAGATCTAGATTTCTTCGCACTAGCAGAAATGTTTCTCTCACAAAACAATGTGTTTCTTATCTCATAGTATCTAACATTCCCAAGTTAAGTTACTATTGTGTTGACAGGTCCGTTTATAACAATTAACATGTTAGCGAGTTTTTGCTTAGTACTAACACGAAAGTTAAAACGTTACTAGAATGATGTAGCACTCTTATTAATGAGATACTTTACTCAGTGAAATATTAAGGCAAATTATTTCCACAGATCCATGGGCTTAGAGAGTTTCCTTTATAAAAATGATGTTATAGGTTACTTAATGTTTTGGGAATATTATGATAATGCAGGGAATAGCACAATTAAGAATGTTTTATCCTTTATTTTCTAAAACTGTAATACATTATCAGTATTTTTTATTATTCTCACAGCTTACCTAATCAAGAAGAAGCTTATGATAATGAATCCAAAAATTCGATAGAGTCGTTTAAGCGGAAATATAATATATAATATAATTTGCACTTATATCCCCAGCAGCCTGTTTGTACATTTGCCATCGCACTCTCAAAAATATTTTTAATGACAAAGTATTTATATTGAATTGCTCTAATGAATTTTAATAAAATATTACAGGTTAAATGTGTATTTTGAATTTCTTGCAAATAGCCTGTGAAAGTTGAAGACCAGCTCAAGCTCGAGCTCTAAATAAACTAGGAAAGCTAGGAGCCGGACCAAAAATATTCTGTGTGATTTTCTGAGTAATTAGAAATTAGTGGATCAAATATTGTGATGAAGCACATCATTCCTGAAATGTCTGTGGTTAAAAGTTACTTTACTTCATAATAAGGTTCTTTGGGTACATTATGATGTTTAATTTGCAAACAAATTTGTTGAAACAAATCACAGCCCCTTTGATTTTATTAAAGGTGAATCTTATAGCCACATTATTTGAAATGTGCTGTATCATGCCTAACAGTTGGTCATATTGGAGAACCAGTATGAAAACTGTGACTTCAAAAAGCAGTAAAACCTGTCACCCTGGGCCCTAGAAAATAGGTAGTTTGCAATGACCTTCTCTTTCTCATAACTCGACTGTTTTCAAAGTCCTGTTTATCAAGTATTTGTATCAATATTTTTGCTCCTTAGGGCAGCCATTAAGATTATGCAATGAACAGTGTTGTACTAGTGGTTTTGTTCGATAATCCCCTCTTGCTATTTTAAAATTCTTGTTTCTTACATCACATTCTCATGACAACCATAATTTTAATTCAGTGGTGAAAGTGTATCCCAGGGCAATACTTGAAATCAAAATCCTACACTTCGATATGAACACAGTACGATATATAACATATCCTGGAGCTTGAAATAACAAAATATTGTTTTTATGTACGTAAAATCATTGTGATATCAGAAACTAAAACAAAACAATAATCATGTATGCAAATCAGAAGCAGATTTGTTGAAAGCTAAACTGAGCATGATGGTTTCGTGACGTCATGAAGTTAGCAGCGCAATATGTTTCCCCACCGACGTTGGTTTTACAATGCTTTGGTATCTGACAATTTGTCTTACCTTGTCCGAGTAAAGAACATCACTATCTGCACAAAATGTACTTCTCTAATTATTAACAGAATGTTTAACATAATGTTATGTACTTTAACATTTAATGAAATGAAACAGACTACATAACATCGTGTTAAAATCAGTACTAAAGTACGCTTGCGAAACTTGGGTCTTGAAATCCAGAGAAAAAGCTAGAGTAGAAGAAGCTCAAATGAGATTTATACGATATAGGATGCCCCCTTTCAGATATCCACGGTAAGCCATTTTTAAAAACCCTCTGGAGGTGAAAATATTGGACGACACTTGAGAAGATGGAGTGACTAATTTATTTAGCCTCGCAACAGGCCTTTGGTCTAAATCTCGTTGGGAAGACGAAGAAGTAGATAATGATTTTAAAAGTTATATACTTTGTTACGATTAGTTCAATCTTCTTATATATTATCAAATGCTTTATTTAGGACGTATTTTGGCAGTGCGTCAGGAAGCCCCAATGCCTTCAAAACTCTCATACATTTAAGTTTAGTGTAATATATTTTTAAATTCAATGCAGGAATAGTTTATTTACCCCAGTTGTCAATATTTCAAACTTAAGAATAATGAAAACAAAGGTTTGATTATCTCTGTTTCACCAAGCCCTACAAACAGAATTTGGTCCTTTGTGTTGTATGTCTCTTTACAATATTATTACCTAAAGCAACATAATTTGTGCGTAAACGAAAAAAGTTGCGAGGTATGAGCCAGTTTTGACACTGGTCATGAAGGACGGGTTAAAAGAACCTTGAAAGTGGCATATAATGGAAAAAAATTGTCAAGGACATAAAATTATAGCCCGTTTAATAATGTTTTTTAATCTAAAAACTAAAATACCAGTAGGTGAGGTAGTTAATTATTTAGCTACTTAAAGGGAAAATTAACGTCTACGGGAGTACACGAAATGACGGCAACTACATCAAGAAAACAATCAAAAACACTGCAAGTGAAGAAAAGTGTGGAATCACACGCAATTCAACCTCCGAGGCGAACAATGAAGAAACGTCTACATTCGGTTGTTTGAAACATCTGAAGAAGCTTTGGATTATAATTTTAGAACACGTAAACTCCATTATTCCCTCGTCTGGGCATGATTAAGCTTTCTCTATTAGAAACATTTGCAAAAATTATCTAATTGCTAACTTTCCTGCAGGTGCAAGGGGAATATGGGAAAAGAGTATATTTTAAGTGACAGCCAAATGCTTTAAGAACTGGTTGCTTTGTGATGGTTTAGATATTGCACTTCTTTTACATGTCCTCGACATTAAACAACCAATAACGAATTTTCATTTCAGAAAAGTGTGACTATTGCAAAATTCAAACAAATAACAAGAAATATGTCTGAAATAATTCACAAAAAAATGTATCTGACATAAATTGTGTGCTTTTACGATGTATACATTTTTATATACTAAGATTTTGTCTATATCTCTTACGATTGGGTACGTAAAAGGGCTTAATTTTACTCAATCTTACATAAATCTATGACATAGGACCAATGGCTTTAGTTCGCTTCCGAAGAAGGCGATGTTAAGGATTTTTACATTTTTACGTCCTCCGCCAGGTTTGAACCCGCGACCTCGAAAACCAAAGTCTAGCTGCTAGCATGTTACCCCTAGACCAGTGTTTCGGTGGTAGAGCATTTCACAGACATATGCTTTTAGTGTTCTTTAAATTGTACCTTAAAAAGTACATGAAAACTAGTTAAAACAGCGTTTCTAGATTAAAACTGGTTTTACACAGTAATTAATAATTTTAAATTTTACAGCAGATATTCCATAAAATAAGCAGGGTAATAATGACACCATTTTTATTATTACAATCATACTAAAGGTAGCTCGTATTAATGAATACAGAATATCAACAAAAGAACTCCGGGGTTTTAAACAAATCTCGGATGAAATAAAGCAGATCTCGTGCTCCTACATTCAGCTGATTAATATTTTATGAACCACCAGTTGGTAAGCCTGGAGCAGAAATGTAGAATAATTTTTTGTTTTCTGCCATTTGATTTCGCCGTCCGTATTCAGAACGACAACACAGCAAAAAGCGGAGCCGGTAACTTGATCCGCTGCAACGGTTGGACCATATAGAGATGACATAATGGGTTTATTCCCCTCCTCTCAAACTTGATTCTGGTCCACTATCAGATCAACTTGCTCCTCCAGTGTAGAATTGCGATTTTCTTACAGCAAACAGAAGGGTCGATCTAATGGCCACCTTATTCCACTTGATTTCTTTAAAGCTGGAATATAAAAAGAACTTCGTAAATACTAGAAAGATTTGTTGGATAATCATAGTTATACAAAACAGACATTCGACGCGCGTCCATTTTCGAAACTCTCTGTTCATTGTTTAAACGCCAGAGCCATTGACAAGCGAATGTCTGTAAGTAAACAAACAGCAAATTCCGCATTATACTTTAGGACAAGTTGGTTTAAAGGTACTTATTTATATAGTCTTTGTAATCATAAGATTTTAATATGAATTACAACAATAACCTAATTAGTCAAAAACAAATTAATATCCCAATGGCAAAGCTTTAAAACCACTAAACATAAGGAATATTTAGGGCAGGTTGCATAATTCTATGATAGTTTTGAATAAGTGTTCTGTAATGGCCATAAATGGACAAAAGACATTTAAAAACGATTCAAGAACACAATTTGAATATTCAAGAACATATTTTACCTGATTGAGAATTAAAAAGTATTCTAAAAATTGTAGAAATGAAGTTTGTGACGATGGTTCCTAGATCCTGATAGTGGTGTCAGGGATACCACTTGTTTTAATTTTTAAAACAAAAAGTAGCGATTTATATTGTTCTAAGCATTGTATTGGGCTCACACGTGAAAGTATATTGCCCCAGGTAAAGACACACACCTAGCAAGCATGTGTCCAAAATCCTTGAGGTTGCGTTTCTCACGGTGTCCGGAAATTGTGATTAGGTATTACGTTTTTTTTTTTTTTTTTTTTTTTTTTTTTTTTACAAGCAGCACAGCACATGCAAAGTCATAAATAAATACATTTGAGAGACTGCACGAAACAGACCAGGTTATGTTTTCACGCAAGAGATGAGAACGTTCAATTGTTGCTGCAGAAATTCGTAACAATTAAGTGCCACAAAACATTTGAGTTGTTCTTTCTTTACCTGACTACCCCCCTTCCTTTATGTAGGACTTACGCCCCCTAGGTCTTACAGGCCAATGTCTAGGGTTAGAGTGCAGAAGTGTTCATTTGTTTAAATCACCACAGTTGCTGAATATCTGTGCTTCCCATTTTAGTCCCCATCCGAGTAGGAGACAGTTTTACCTCCGGAAGTTTAATCGTTGCGAATTTCCACGAGTTTATTTGTTGATCAAGATAAACTTTTGCAGAAATTGCTAGTTTTCTTGCAGGTGCAAGGGGAATATGGGAAGACACTAGGATTTGAGTGATAGTGAAATCCTTAAAAATGGTCGCTGTCTAAAACCTTTGAAATTCTGTTGACTTTTAGGGCCAAGAGATAAAAAATAAAATAACGATCTTCCATTTGAGAAAAGTATTATTACAAAACTCACACACTCCGCAAAAAATACAGGGTGTTTACATGCGGCAGTTAAGCTTGCGATTTCGTCGATAACTGACATTTTTTCTGTTCATCCATGTTGCATCATTACTACCAGATGCAGCCCAGGAGCTTACTGGATGTTGAATTCATTCAACACTGAAATGTCTTCTATCCACTTTCACTGTTAATACGCTGGGCGAAACCAGCTCCACCAGAAGGACATAATTTCCAATCTCACTAGTTCGGTCTGCCAAGTTTGTATTTTATACGAGGTTTTTGTTCATGGAAGGACAAAATATGTGGGTCAGCAAACTCATTTCTTACCCAGAGTCCACTTAGGTTGAAATGACCCTAAAGATACATGGTCATTTTTATACGGCTTGCGAACAGTTGAAACCTGAACTGGAAATCTGTTCAAAAATGGAGACGTTACTCATGTATTTGTTTTCCAGAGCTGAAGTTCAGACCGGTCAAACTTAATTAACACAAAGATTTCAGCAATTAACATAGAACATATCTACAGCACATAATTTAATTCTTATATGAGACAATGTCTACCAACTTGAAGAAAACAAAACCAGCTGACAATTCTAATGAAATTGTTACACAAGCTCTTGAACAAATACTTATTTTGAATTTTTTTCACACTAACCGCGTGTAGAAGTGTTGGAAAGGTAGAATGACACTGAAAAATTCAATGTCACCCAGGATTTTTTTATGGTTGTGGTCTTACGTCCTCAAGGACCACCTGCCTATCAGGATGTCGTATTTTTGTTGAATTCACACATAAACATACACAGACACACAGCAGTTACACGCAAACACAGACACATTTACTCTCTCGCCCATAGTTCGTTTCTAAGAAGTATCACAAATCCACACACTTTAGAGCAAGTTAAAAATGTCATTCAACAAATTGCAGCCATTTATAGTAGGGGTTACTAGAGTAATACTTCAAAATAAAAAGCAAATTAAATATAACAAATAATGAAAAAAAAATGTCATAGTGCTGCGCTTCAAGACATTGTGGCATGATGAGGGATCATTTTAAATGAATCCCATATGAATAGTCAAAAAATATTGCAATCTACAATGACCACAGAGTGGAAGCAAAGTTTTAAATTTAAGCACCAAATAGGGAGAAAGTTTTGCATTCCATCCAAAAAATGGTACGGATTTTACCTGAAAAACGCTTTTTGAAATACGAGTGCCAAACAATTTTTTTATGTTACTTCATATAGGAACAGGCAAAAATGCAGAAGAAAATTTATGTTGTAACCTTTTTGCTTACATTGCTGCGTCATCCAGTGAACGAGCAATTATTTTTCTCATTTGAACTCATTACTAACAAAAAAAAAAAAAAAAAAAAAAAAAAAAGACTTGTGACGTAAACATTAGATGTAAACATGTACTCCTGGACAAACGTTAGTGTTGCCAACCTTTATTATTCTCGTTCTACTTGAAATAAGACAGTTGCAAATATTCAAATGTTTTGCAGAGATTTAGATAGATACACATGGTCATTTTGAGTATAAGACTGTAAACCAATTTCTATGGAAACATCTGTCGTGATTAATTTAAAATGGGTGGAGTAATCACTTTTAGGTATGGCTATTAAGTAATTCATAATACACAAAGTATATTCGTGTTATACGTATGCACAGTTTTTAGGTTAAGTATTTCAAATTTTTCCAAACATTTGAGGTTAGGTTAAAAAATGCTACATCTTAATATGGCGAATCTGCCGCAATATTTTCAGATATGCTTCAAGTAGTTTTAGTGAACAGTAAAAACTATGATGCCAGTTCTTTTTCATTCAATACCAGCTGGAGAAGAAGTTATTGACTTTAACACTATCATTACTTTAAATTACATGACAGTTACATCATGGCCTAAGAATGAAAACACCTAACGGTACGTTCTTTATTTATACCTACTTTGATTAATGCTGCCATTCGGACCTTTGACCCAGACATTCAGATAAAACATGCATCTTTCCATTCAAATCACGTAGTCGTGAAGGAGAGTTAGAAACCTTATTGGGAACATAAATAATTATCGTACTACGGTTTACTAACCTTTACGATCCAAACAAGCTGTCTTATGGCTTTCACATGACTTTCTGTACCCATTATCGTTCTGAAAAAGGCTTAATTTTCTGTAGCACGTATTAACTGAATACATATTTCAAGAAACAATTTTACGACACACTTCTTTTTAAAAACGAGGCGAATCCAGAAGATCAGTGGTCGTATATGCTGGTTTGCAAATCACATTCTCCTTCCACGTCATCGCGGGAAACAATTGAATATGGAAAACATCTGCTGTATTGCATTCACCTGATTTCCTCTACTGGTATCGTTTATTTTTATCATCATGAAAGTTTATTTCTCTACTGCTTCGTATTAACAGGAGAAATTGCAAAAATAGTTTCATTGCATTGATAAATTTCTGATTACTGAAAAGGCCATTATAGCACTTTAAGCTTTGAAAAGGTACACCGTATGAAAACGGCAATTACAGGCAATATAAAATTAGTATTTACTCCGGCAAGTAATATTCATATTTATATATATACAAAGCCCACGATTGTAAACAAAGGAACAAAATAGCCCAGTATGCAAATGTCCAGTTCTATAGGTAGGATATACTTGATGTGTCATTCTGTTCAGGTGTCCCCTAAGGGAACAGTGCCCTGTAAACAGCCTCATTGCCTATGTGAGCTTTTAATTCTAGAGGTGATTGTGATTGAAGGAATGGACAGGGAAAAGTTCCATTAACCAGTGACCAATTGCAGGCTACCAACCCACCTGCCTGTCGGGGAAGGAATAACGCGAAGCAGGAAGACCAGAAGAGTTGGAGAGATTGTCAGCTGGCGTGCTACCAAAGCATTTCTCCCACCCAGGGAGAGGGCGACGAGGCAACCCTTGCGGCCCGGACATGAACTTCCGAGGGGGGTGGGAATGATAAAGGAAAAGAATCCATGGAGTAGAGAATCCACGCCAGCATTCGCCTAAGTCGAGGAGAAAGAACGAAAAAACCCAAGTAGGAGTAATCGATCGACGGGGATCTAATCCGCGACGTCCCGAATTTGAGTTGCACACATTACCATGACATCCTATGACAATAAACAATGCCATATTTATTTTGTGGTTCATCACATGGTCAGTTATATTTTACACATATGTGCTCAATAAATGAGTGACTCCAGAACCCATACCAACATGACCTTGCTCTCCCTTAATCTGTCTAGTCTAGAGCTTCTCGGCAGTCCTTGAGAATACATCATTATCTTAAAGTGGTAACAAATCAGTATCATAAAAGCATTTACTATACACCGCATTACGCAAACACTTCTTCAAAGTAATCAATTGACTATAATCATTCATTCACACAATCCATTTCTTGCCTCGAGTAATAAAAACAGCTACAGATTGCACAAAGCTCTAATTATATTGTTAACAAGTCATTTTTTATTTGCGATGCATGCGCATGTTACGTCATGATTTACAAGGTAAAGTAAAGGGGCACATCGAAGGTCCACTTGAAAGCATGTAGCAGATAAAATCAAGATATTAGCGCCAATGAACCCGGGTTCTAGGGAAAGGAAACTGATCATACAATTAGAAAGACAGCTGCACTTCCTACATTGTTCAACTGTTTCAAGGTTCTCCGTCCTCGGAGTGCGTGGCCATTTGCTAACTTGGTTTGTCCCAACAATGAAGTAGGAGCGGAATTGGAAGCTTGCAAATTTGAGGTTATCTAGGTGTCTTAGTTGGTTATATTGTGCTAAACTTACTGGGAATTACTGCACTATCATACATTTATAAAAGTTATAAGAATTTCATCTGCACTTCATTTTAGTCATTTTTATTATCAATTGCACGACTATTGATAAATTTTCTTCGTTTTCCTCTATTAGTTTTTACTCCACAAGGAAGTGCGTAATGATACTAAATTTGGAAACCTTTATCTCAATTAACAATAAGGATACAGAAGAATAGGCGTTTGTATAACGAATTAAGAATGCGTAGAGAAAGTAATTTTAATTTAACACAATGAGACTTTGTCACGATTTGTTGCTTGTAATTTATTACCTGTTTTGACAGGTTTAATGCTTTGGTAAGCGATATCACGGAATCTGCAACATTACTTGCCTTATCCCACTCAACAATGAAGTTCCCCATTTTATCTCCCTCTCCCTCCCTCTCTCTCTCTCTCTCTCTCTCTCTCTCTCTCTCTCTCTCTCTCTCTCTCTCTCTCACACACAGTCATTATCGGTTAGCGCGCTCGCCTACCACCTAGGTGGCCCGGGTTCGATCCCAGGGATCCGCATGTGGTATTCGTGGTGGACGAAGCGGCGTCAGGGCGGGTTTTCTCCGGGTACTCCGGTTTCCCCCGCCATCTCATTCCACCGGTGCTCCATCTTCATGTATCATCAGTGTCACCGCCTGCGGTGCCGTAGTAGTAAAAGCGGGCGTTAAACACTACAACAACAACAACAACAGTCATTATCAACTTGCGTGGGCCCAAATCACCTCGCTGTTGACGGGCCCTTAAACCCCACATACTCAACTTGCGTTTCCAAACACTATAGACCAGTTATGGGCAAACCGCGTGTCACATCCAGGAGGGAGGGACATTGAGAGCTGCTGTGACGTAACGAAGCTATCCCTCCATGGGAGCAGTGGCGTAATACGATAATTAGAATCGCTAGAAACGCCTGTTTATTATACTTACAGCATTTACAGTAAATATATATCATCTTGCTTCAGTTGGCATTGCTGGTTCATTAATTGAAACCAGGGGAACTACTCCATGCATCGTTTCGTAGAAATAACAAATGAATTCACATATTAAAGAATTGACTCCCGGAGTTATTAAAATATCTCTAACTAAACGTATAATGAAAACTAATTTTACATACTCCTAGCATTAAAACGGCTTATTATGATAGCAAAATATTACAAAATTAACTTCTTTCTCGCGCCAGTGCCAGAAAATAAATGATGTAATTACAAGGGCAACAATACAGCAATCACAGTATCACCACAAAAATATAGTTTTCTCCAATGTGTGTGTAAGAAAACCTGAAATCTTATCTCACAAACTAACGTATTTTTCCTTTCTCCATCCACAAAACTTCACATATTTAGATTTTTAGCGGAGTGCAACATGTTTATGAGGATTTGAAGCTTTATATACCTAATTTTTATACTCTTTTGACATATTTATAGCTTTGTTTCAATTTTGGCATTTGCTACAGTTTTATATATTTTTTTTTTCTTTAGTAGTCATTTTAGTTTTTATTGAAATTTATATCTGGCTATTGCCACGAACTGTTTTTAAGGGCGCTGATGACCACGAAATTGAGCGCCCTTGAACCTACAACCCCCCCCCCCCCCCACCCTGACTGATTGTGACGCGAGTATATGCTTAGCGAATGAGTAAAAGCGATCGCGTTAATTTTTACAAGTGCTGCAATCAGTCAGATTATACATTAAAATACGCAAAAATAGCTAATAGATTTCCTAAGTGAAAAATTATAATATATGAGAGATCACAAATGTATGACGTAATATGGTTGCTAAGCAGATGTTTCATTTGTTTCAACACTTATAAATGCAAATGGAAGGTAATAATAAAAACGCGTGACACTTTGAAGGAAGCCAAGGGTGCTGGGAGCTTATAATTCCAGAAAAATCAAAAGATGTTTGCGAAAAACAATACGAAAAGCTTTGTGGATAGAGAAATAAAAATGCGTTAATTTGATTAACGAGTGATTCTTGTGTTTGAATGTTGTTCCCGTTGTGAGATTCACCGTTCTGGTTTTCTTACAGGTACATTGGATAAAATTATGTTGTGGCGGTGATTACGCCGTTGCTGTCTTGTTGCCATTGTAATTATGTCCTTTATTTTCTAGCACTGGTGCCAGAAATAAGGTAATTTTGCATGATGAACTGTGTTTCGCAAATTTATTCCGATGTTTTATACACAGAGAAACAATCTTTGATCTCCAACAGACATGTTTATAATCTAAGAGGTTTAATGGTTTTGTTGATAACTATTTCTATTGATACAAGCTGAAGAGGCAGAGTATGAAATAGACTAATATCAGCGCACGAGAACGTTCAGAGCTATTTAAAAAATAATAGTTACCAATGAAGTTATTTATGACAACTCTGACATGGTTCGAGTTGTATAAATTAATATTTGTGTTGGCCGAAGAGTTAAGAAAATAAGGTACTCTTTCAGAAAGGCGATAAGAAAAGCGTTAAAGAATTTGCTTTGCAAATCTTGCTCCTCAGATTATTAGCATTACGTAAATGATTTCTCTGCTTCTGTATGTGCAAATTCTTTTGATTATATTCTGATTAGCTTTTCACAGCGAGGTATGTCAGTTATGCAAGCGAGTTAATTATTAATTGTCTCTGGAATCAACTAAAAAATGTCATAATAACACACTTTCTGAATTTACATGCATGAAAAATGCGTTTATTAATTTACTGTTATCAGTATACTTTTTATGTTAATTTTTACGTATAAATTTATACAAAGACTTTACTGATATTAATGAAAATTTACATCAATTATGCTGTAAATTTGTTCTTAATATGTACAAGCAAACGTTTTTGAAGATCTAGCATCAAAGGACCCTGAGAAAATGATTAATTTGTTAAAACGTTTATTTTCAGAAAAGATTGTGGAAATAATGAATATAAAATAATATCTAAAACAAACTTTAACAACAAATGAAGTAAGGCAAGGAAGAAACAGGAATCATATCTTGCAAAAAATGTTGTCTGTGTATGCAATGAAGCTTAATTTATTAGGAAAGAAAAACACAAATAAGTAATTAAGTGTGCGTAAAATATGTTCATACTATAATTAATAAACTTATGTACCTAAACAATAAAAGTAAAAACAATCTGGCATGGAAGCGAACATTTAACTTCTATAACAGTTTTGTCATCTATACCCCATTTTCAAAATTCTTGCTTGATATATTGTCCACTTTTCGTTTTTGTATCGTTCCTTATCCCTTTCTGTATTCTTCCATTCTTCTTTGAAGCCAACATTTAATTTCCATTGACGCCATTTAATAAGAAAAGCAGTCTCTCCAAAGTTGTCTCCAAAATTCTTACAAGTATAAATAGTGCGCCGGGAAACCCGCAGAACTGGACTCAAAACAAAGTTGCGTCAATAGAACATAGGATTACTGCGAAATTGTCCATTTGTTGTAAATTTCTGCTGTTAGCAGAACCAAATGTACGCACGTGCATTGATTAAAATCCTGTTAGAAAAGTGGAAGTGAAAGATGGGCTGGCTTTAGATAAAGTGTGCCAAGGTTATCTTTTTCGCTGAACAGCTACAAATATACACATATTAGAGGTCAATGGGACTTCACCTTTCCTGTCATGTTTACGAGTTTAACGGACAAAGTGGCTTTTAATGTTTACTTACCGCAGTACTTCATTAATACGCTTATGATAATGCAGGTAAATACTGCACGCTATATTCCTACTGACTGCAGAGTTATTAAATACGTATGGTTTTATCTCAGCTCAAAATTCATTCTGGAGGGAGTTTATCTAAGCCTGTACACTTGCTTCAATTGATGCTGAAATAAGAGCATGCTGATATATCAAGGATACTTTAATATTATATTAAAAACCAGGAGGATCATGAATTCGCTGATGACGTACGTCCATTGTCATATCGTTTCATTTATCTTGGCAGTAGAATACATAAAGATGGAGACTCTTCAGAGCGTGTTTCCAACAGAAATTGCTGTTTATGTCCAATGGTATACAATCTGGAAGAGCTCGCATTTCAAGGAACAAGTTAAACATATTTAATGGCAGTCTTCTTTCTAGGGGCCGAAACCTGAAAATCAACTAATTTTATTAAGCAAAAACTGCAGGTATTTATCAATAGATGTCTCAAAACATGTTTGGTCAGGAAGAACAACAAAAGAATCCTTAATGACACTTGCAGGCCAGGAGTCAGTTGAAATTCAGACCTTGAACAAGAAATGCCGATGGATTGGTCATGTCTGGAAAACCAACAATGCTATAGGACATGCTCTGGATGGAATTCGCAGGGATTCTGCAGAAGAGGGCGCACTATACCTCTATAGAAAACAACATGTGACGCACTTAGGCACTGTAGTGAGTGAGTGACTAGTGACTGAGTGAGTAATTTAAATATTTATCACCATTTCTGGCGTATATTATGGAAAAGAGATAAGTATAATAATAAAGAAATCATAATTAGAAGAGATAACATACAGAACGGCCCATGGAATATCATACAATTTTATTATTGTATAAAAATAGTAATCTTGTAGGATTACACTAAACTTAAATACTAACTTTGGTTTTTAACTTTTTTTTTTTTGAGTTATGCTGTCCACAGACTGACACACACATGGACCTTTCTCTAAAAAAGCTTTTTTTTTTTTCCATACGGGGGTCTCAAAACATATATTTCCGGTGAAATCTCGACATCAAATTTTTGGGTGGAATACAATACTTCCCCTACTTACCAGTAGAGAAAGTAAATATGTACCTTTTATGGAATATTGTATCACTAAAGATACGAGGTATACTGTTGAAAATGTAAAGCATGCATATTAAAATTGAAACCGAAATTATAAGGTGAATATAAGTAATTAATAATAGAAAGAAGTAAAAGGAGATTCTAATCGATAGTTAAGGGGAGAACAGTTGTAATAAAGTTGAAGTGCGCTTGTAGTGGTCACCTGATCCCGCTCTTCCATGTCTGTGACTCATAGCCACGGCTGCTTACATTTTGTGCGACGGATCTAATGTTTGTGCTTGCGAAATCCGCAGCATAGAACTTGGTCTTAGGTATAGGGGGCAGTGTTTTGTAGTGTTTAACACTCGTTCCTATAACATGTGGCACCACAGGCGGTGGTCACTGGTGATCATGAAATAAAATAATTTTTAAAGTAAATTTGGGAAGGAAACCGTTTAGGCCAAAGTTTAAGGTACCTCCTGTGCATTTGCAGTAAAATCTGTAAATAATTTCAGTCAGGGAGAATGGTCCTGGAGAGATTTGAACCACTAACCTCCCGATCAAGAGTTAATGCCTTTAACGACTATGACTATATGGTCGGTGCATAAGGTGATGAAAATGTTATGTTAGCTCCGGCAATCTTGGGATACGATTTTTCTCTTCTCTCCAGTAAAACAAAACTAGGAAAATATCTCTCAAGAACTTGTGTACCTTGGTTTGTCTGCAGATTTGCAGGTTTGTTTTCATTGGATTCATGGCTTGTTACATAAGTACTTAACTGTGTCAGAGGAAAGGGCTCCATATCGCGTTTTGTGGTTTTGTTGACGGTACGGACGTCGGATTGGTTGGGAGGAATATGAGCAGGATTTAGTGACTTGTTCATGCCCCAACTTTCTAAACTAGGTGCAAAACTGGCCCGTTGGAATTCAATCACTAAGAGAGTTTTTAATATCCGCTGAAATGGCGATTCCATCCATCTTTTATTAAATGTTCATCACAAGGAAGTTAGCTTTATGCAGAAATGCATCCCATAGACAGTTACCTCTTTTACGAGCATTCTCACGAATACACCAACGCGTGAGAGAGAGAGAGAGAGAGAGAGAGAGAGAGAGAGAGAGAGAGAGAGAGAGAGAGAGATGTTTGAGGAGTGTTTTGGATGTTGAGATACCAAGAGAAATACGCAGTATTGACCGTCAAGGATAAGTTCTTGATCTGGACGAAAACTATCAGAAAACATGACACTTTGCAGTAAGGTAAGAGGTCAGTAGACGACTATTTGGATAATTTTACATGTAAATATGCTGTACGTGTCACCTTCGGCGGCTGCAAGGATTAAATATGGCGGACTTTGAGTCAAGAAAATCTTTCTGCCGTGGCAAGTTGTAGAACTGTGCTATGTTAGGGAATTTCTGAGCATACTACCTTGTTTACTGCTGTTGCTGGGGAGATAACCTTAAACTTTGGTGCAGTATGTATTCTAAAACTTACTTTTCCCAGTTATTTATTTTATTTCACCATCAATGTCAACAGTCTGTGGTGCTGTAAGGTAAAATCGTGGTAAAATGTTTAGTAGTTTATCCTCAGGTGGTTGTGGACCACTCAAACAGCTTCTCATTTGAAGGAAACTCTACTTTTCTTCCATCACATCCGTTTAGTTCTTCTCGGGCATTCAAGGACAAAATGCTTATGATTTTACGCATATTATAGCAGAAGGTAGGATAAAGCAGTTAAGGTACCAGGATGTGTAAAAAACTTTTTTCCAGCGCTTCCAAGCTTTAATCGTATTTACCAAGGGTGATTATGATATCTCAGTTGCTAATTTGTGGTAGTATAAAACTACCTTCAGTTTACTGAAAATAAGGGGAATTATGGTCTCAATTAAGCACATTTGTCACACTCTGATGTAACACAAACGCTATTTATAGTTTAAATTACAACAACGCTCTCGTACCTGAGTGAGGATTCTAGAGTATTCCATAAAACAACAGCATTTGTCGAGGCAGCATCCATTTAAACTTCAAAATTGATTTTCACGCTTCTAGTTATTCATTTTTGGAGATTCCACGCGTGCAATTTTGTTTGTTAAATAGGCTTCAAAATGTTAAAGCATTGGTATTTATAAGCCTATGAATTGCTTTCGATTATTATTCTAAAATTACTGAATAACAGCTTTCGCAAAGTTAATGCAATTTTTCTGCAAACAAAAACACCAACAAAATATGTTCGGTACATTTTCTGTGTATTCCTCTGTTTTGTAATAAATATTAAAATTAATAAAATTCTTAATTGTTCATCGTACATATATTGTTTGCGGCTAAACAAAGTTTTAAGCTCTTAATCACTTCAAAATTACTGAAGATCGCAATGGAATTTATGACTTGCGTAGTATTCAGTTGAAGCAAATGTATACATGCATTGACAATGACATCTATGTTTATCCTTAGGATAATAAGTTAGTTACATGAGATAGGATTTCTGGAAAGTTGAATCATACTACAAATGCAGTGTTTTAGACTGGATTTAGCCGGTTCAAATTCCGGCTATGGCATTTAATTCATCAGTTTAATGGTATTTAGACAACCTTAACCCAAACTTGATGTGTGTGAATGAATAACATTTATTAATGCTCTGTGTAAATTGCAGCGTTTTCATGACCCGCCCTTACCTCTGGCCGTACAAGTGATGACCTCGATGTCCTTTGTCCCCCCGATGCAGCTGAAGGGGCACCAATTTCTCAGCGTCTCAGCCTCGACGAGAGATTTTAGTCTTCGGAAAAGGAACGGTGTGTTGGTGGTAGGAGGGAATGGGTTTTCCATGGGATTCCTCGGAAGAAAACCACAAGATACACTTTCCATCTTGGCACTCCGGGTGCCTTCAGCCTTAGTGTAGTATGCTCCCTTATGATACTGAATAAATCCCACATCCTTTATACACACACCTCACAATCACCTGATGCCTCGCAATTTAGTGACACTTATACTTAATGGCTTAGCGTCCATTCTGTGACTCAACTTACAAGTGACAGCGACGGACTGTATAGATTTCCTCCCCAACACTTGTCTTAAGGCAGTGGTGGAAATATATTTAATTACTGTTTAATTATAAACAGTATTTGTCCCCCAATAGGATAGGAGATGGGATAAAAGTAACATCATAAGAGTGTTCTAGAGATCTTTGTGCGTAAGAAAATGACAAGAGAAAATGGTGATTGACGTAGGCAAGTTAATCATCTTTGGTGTACTTCAGCACCTAATATATTCTGCGTCAGAGTACAATGTCGCAGAAAAATCCTTTCAGGGTCGATGCGTCACATTTCTTAAAATACCAAGGTGCTGAAATGCACAAAATGCATTTAGGTGTGAATTACCAATTTACATAATTTGAAGCTCTCTAAATGTGTCTTTTGAATTCCTCACATATTTAATGAGCTCTATGGGAATAGTACCTACTCTTTTAGGATTCTTGAAAGTAACGGGTGTCGCTTAAAGAACGCAATTTTAAATCTAGCGCCTCTTTAGTTTGTTAGTTTGTCGGACCTGAAATTTAAGCCACTGTCCTTTTTTATATTGCGATTAGCGATTGTCATTATCAATTGTCATTTGTGCGTATTGTTTTCAGCTAAACTTGGAGCAATGCATGAAGAATCAGCTCATCCAGATTTTGAAAGTGGGGTGTAACGAGGTCCCCTGGGTAAGTTAAATTACCTACTTTTATACGCTCATGGCCTTATTCAATGTACAAAGATACGGAGTCAAAACTCTCTACCTTGGATCTCCGGCAGAGAACCACATTGAGAAAGAACAATACATTGCATAACACATTGAAAGTATTTCAATGGAATTGTGGCGGAATGTCACAACAATCCAAGGAATCAGAATTTCATACAACACTACTAGATAAGAATATTGATGTCTTTACGATGTCAGCCCTGGAATATTACAACTTTAACAGAGGCTAGACAAATTGCTAGTGGTATTCTTGTTAGAATTAGAAAGACTATGCTGAATAAGTTCACAATAATTAAAGAAATGTCTGATGATAAATCTGAGATGGTTCAGTTAGACATCTGTAAAGAGAAACAACACTTCAAAATATTTTAAATTCATAACCCTCCCAACAATGCACCGGAAGTGTTATTCATAACCGTGTCACACAAAACAATAATAGTTGGTGATTTCAATGCACATTTGGCTGCTATTGGATATAATGATGCTAATCAAGCTGGTGGTATTCTTCAAGATTTCATATCCATCTCAAATGCTCACTTAATGTATAGTCCAATAACCTCACAGTTGAAAAATCATTCAACATCTACAAAAATTCCTCGTTGCAGCTGGAATTTTAAAAACCTCTTTGGATTATATAATGTATAGGTATCTGGTTTTACTACTTTATTACTTGAAACGTAGGTAAAAGAGATTGTAGTATGAATTTACAATTTAAATTCAGCATTAAAACACTTTTCTACACAACATCCTATTCCAAAAGCATATAAGAACAAAAGAAGCTTATTAAAAATCGACAATTGCTCATATCTTTAGAAGGCTTTTTTGATTTTAAAACTGTATAACTTTGACTTTCTTCCAAGCTGCCAAAGTAATCTGGTAATGGGGCACAAAATCCTGAGCTAAACCAGCATACACCATTTATAACATTCTAAGAAGGTTGAAGTGAATCAATTTGATTTTACCACGGTAAAGATAAATGATTCTAAACAACATTTTAGGTTTGAATACCCTGTGTAGCAAAACTGTCATTGTTGTTATTGTTGTCGCTACAGATGCTTGAGTAATCCTCTGTTTCATCACTCAGCCCTACGAACGGTTCAAAGAAAATAATGTCAAGTACCAGAACTAAGGATGCAATTTTAAACGTCTACACAATGCCGTATAATGTCAGGCTCTGTTGACAACATAGAAACAAAGTAAATGTTTTTCATCAGCTCCAAGAGTCCTTGAGAACACATCGTAATCATATTTACACGTTACCTTGAAAATTCTTACTGCGTTCACACAAAAAAGAAGTTTTAGCCAAGCTAAGGTGCAATTTTTCCCTGGAGTTTGCCCTTGAGGGAGGTGCTTCATCATTTGGTCATGGGGAAGCGTGAAGTTGGCTGCATGTCTCTCGATGCACTCTGCTTATGTTTTCCTCAACTAGAACTCTCGTGCCAGGAACTTAAAATATACTTATTAGCAACAATAACACTGCGAAGTTTTTCGTTCTTTCTTCTGTGATTTTTAATATACATATATTGATCTATATGCTCAAATACCTTCCACAAAAACAGTTGCTCGCTCAAAGATTTTGCTTGTTTCCACAACTAACCAAGGGATGAGACAAGGGTGTGTATTATTAGCAGTGCGACACGCACCAGTAGACAGCTGCGGAAATGGCCGACATGAGCTCCAGCACACTGATGTAAATTTGCGGAATCTCCTTAACGTTGCATATTCAAATCGATGGATTGGTAGAGGTGGACCAGTACCATGGCCAGCACGGTTTCAGACCTCACATCTCTCGACAATTTTCTGTGGAGTTTCACGAAGAGTATGGTGTGTGCTACTCCTGTAACGCCAGGATCTTATGGCTCGAGTTCACGAAGCAATCGAAAATCTTCAAATACAACAGCACGTATTGGGTCATGTGCATGAGGCTCACCACCGCCAATATAGGCTCTCCAGTGACGTAGGAGGTACACAGTTTGAAGCCCGTTTGTAAAGTAGACAGCTCGATGTTGGGTTTATTGACGAAATGTGAACGTACACCCATGGACATGGGTTCCTATTTGAAAACCGATCAGTTAGCCCTCCCGCACAACATACTAAGGGTTTTCGGTGTTTTTTTTTTTTTTGGGGGGGGGGGGGAGGGGGGGACATTGTGTATAGACGACACCTTACAGAGTTGGAAAGAATCTGCACTGACTAGAATTTCAGTAACGGGAACTAATCTTAACGTTTTAGCATACACAGGTGATTTAGTTATAATTATTCTGTAAGGCAGAAGAAGTTTTCCCGATTTTGTTGAGAGAACCATAACGTTAATAGCGAAGAATTAGCATACGATTTCAGTGACTTAGACAGAATTTTAAGAGTAATTACAAATACCCATGTGAAAACTTAGGACATATGATGTTTCTTAAAAGGTTTCTGCGCATAATGGCTAGTCTATTAAATTGTGCATTTTACACCAGATGCTAAATACCAGTGCAAAGTATTTAACAAAGCTTATTATTCCAATCAACCTTGAATAAATTATAATTTTCTTAAGACTGATAAAAAGAATTAACGTCATGTGCCTTGTAAACATTATTGAATATGACCTTGTAATAATATTAATCGGACTAGTTAAGATTCCAGAGTAATTTGCAGCGATTTTCCTAGTTCTTGCTAAGTTGTATCGCCTACAGTGTTTAAAGTGAAGGAAAACCCCAGTTTTATACGCAGTGTTTTCCGAAATTCAAAAATGTTCGTCACGTTCTTATATATGCATGCAAGCATTTGCAGCGAAGTTAAAAAGCTTAGATATCTGTTTTGTTTTTACGTAACCTTTGCTTAAGAAAAAAAAAAAAAAAAAAAAAAAAAAAAAATCAAAGTGTACTGTTTAAAACATTGAACATTTCAAATGCAATACCACATAAACTTTAAATTTGTATATAATGTGATGCCCGGCGGCCGCGTCTCTCAAAACCTCAAGGTGAAGCTAGCTCACGCCACTGTGAGGCTTGTAAATACGTGGCCGACAATAATGAGTGCAGCAGAAGAAAGCGTTTCGTCTGTTCGCGAACTTTCTAGTGCTGGTTTGGTAGTGAGAGGTTCGATAAAGGATGAATTTCGATAAAAATCCGTGCTATGTCATTCTCGCCTTTGTATGCGAGCAAGACTGCGAGAGAAGCTGCAGTTTAGAACTAATCACCTGAGCTACAACAAACAGCTCACTAATAAGCTGGTAACAAAATTATGCATTACCAAGCTGACCAATGTAAGTCATACTTATGACATTATGCATTGATTTTGATGATTAATTTCGCTTTGTTTATACTTGTGTTCCTTTTATTTATTTCTTAAATTATAAATCTTGGCAGTCAATAATTCCGGTGTCAGCTTGACTACAATGCTATATACTGCAGATACTGTTTTGTTAATTGATGTACTAAAACAATTCTTTTGTCGAAGGAAATTTATTAGTTCAGTTTTAGCATGCTTTCCCAATTATAGGTGTAGTTGGTAAGTCGGTGACTGGGTGAGTGAGTGAGTGAGTGAGTGAGTGAGTGAGTGAGTGAGTGAGTGAGTGAGTGAGTGAGTGAGTGAGTGAGTGCGTACGTGAATTTTAAGGGCCCGTCTACAACTACATTATTTGTGAAGAATATTGATTACCACTGTGCTCATACATTTAAATGTCCGATTAAAGGGTCACTATTTGGGTAGAGTTGGGATCGCTGTAGATGAGATGGGATAGAGAAGTGAAGAAGGATGTTGGACTAGGCCTAATGACCTACTAAGAAAGAAAATGTGTGTAAAATGTCAAATGTTTAGAAAAGTAGTTCACAAATGTTGAGGGTTTTATTCATGTATTTATTCTTATTACCTTTCAGGGCAAAACTATATTAAGTGGCTATCAAATTTGCATATTAGATATTTCTTTATCAGCAACGTAGAGAGTTTTAGAAGATTTTTCTTTCTAAAAACATCAATTTGCACAAGATTATTCGATACCTTACGAAATTCATCTTCTCAAGCCGGAAATTTAGTTTTGCAATGTGCAATTAAATTTTCTCTTACGCATACAAATATTTTAATTAAGACTATGAATTAGTTGTGATGTATCATAATAGAAAACGTTCCATCTGCTTTTGGTTTGCAGCCAATACTTTAAGCAGGAAGTAAATTAAAGCGAACGTTTCTTAAGTTTTTCTCACGCCCTAGAAGAAATGTATAAAAGTCTACGTACAGTTATCTTAAACAGAATTGTGAATTTTTTTTTGTAAATAAATCTTATGTAAATTAGAAAAATGAACCAATCATAACCTATAGAGAACTCATTAAACAGGTTTAAGAAAGAGGTGTGCTTTTGCGTTCGTCAAGGTAAATAGCGATTTATTAATTGCAGATTGTGCTTTTACTGTCAAACTCAATCTTATTTATTTGAACAGCCATGTTATTTACATTTTGTGACCTTTACACAACTTTCGCAGAGCAGAATTGAGTATTTAATAAAGAACACAATTTAAGGGGATGACGTGTGAAACTTTGGATAACGACTTTTTTTTTTTTTTTTTTTTTTCCACCTTACTTATACCAGATGCTTCGAAGTACATATATATGCCAAACTTTAATGTAATGTCTCCTATAAACCTCCCTAATCATGCCATATTTAAGTCCAATAATTGCTTACTACTGAGGTGAAGGGTATTTAAACCTTTAAGCTCTTTTTACACTTTAATTTTCGCCATATTTCTATACATTCAAAACTAAGTAGGTCTACAATTAGCTGTTACATTAGAATGCTCGAAAGATATGTACCACTCTTATCCTATCACTCGGGTTTTCAAACGAATTGGATTCAGAAATCTTCGTAAGATATTCATAGAATTCCCAGCTCAATTTTGTTTTAACTTCGTGTTTCAAATCGTTTTACAGACTATTTTAGCAGATGTGTGGCTTATCGAGAAAAATACAAGGAAATATTTCTTCAAGCTCAAACAATCCGTGAGTTTTCTTAAATAAAGCAAGAAATATTTAAGAACTTGTACCAATATTTCATTTAGACAAACTGCAATTTTACATCCAGTCGCATAAGAATAAGAAAAGTGAAAGTACTAATGATGTTTTCATTTACATTTGATTTTATCAGCACAAATCGGTTTTCAAAACATCGCATGACATTAGTTGCGCAGAGGAAACAAACTTGAGGGGAAAGAGAAGGGAGAATCAAAAGGGAGACGAAAGAGGAAGACTGTAGAAGTAGGAAACAGAAAAATTGACACTGTAAAGAGGAAAAAAATGAAATTACGTAGGAATTTGTAGTTTGTAATTAATAAAATTATTTAATAATATTATTTAAATTGTGCAAGATCTACATTCCACATTTTTGTGACCTGAAAATACCGGGAGAGCAGATTTTCCCCAAAGCACCCTTCTACAGATATTCTGTGATCTTTAATGTCTATTTAGACTTTGCTGGTCTTTCGGTTATTCTAACAAAGAGTTTATAACACTGACGTCACCATTGTAATTCACATATCGAATGGCTTCCAGCAAAAACATTTGAATACACACATTTATATTCCATTGAACCAAAACTTACTTTCACTTGGAGCAATAAATCTGCAAATGAGGCCAGCATTATGAATCAACAGTAACCGGTCTTGGCTATATTTGATGTTAAATATCGAGGTATTTAAAAAATACAGGCTACAAGAAGCAGGTAGGTGCATAAAAGAATCTGTAGCTAGCGGTATTCAAGATGTTTGCCACTGGAGCGTATATTGATAGCCGTTACATTTAAGTACATGAGGTTCCCAAGCAAATTATAACTACAATAACCACATAATTCGCCATAGATGTTGGAAATAATTTTATATCCTGGGTCCATCTCTCACATCTTAAGAATATGTGTATTAACACTCCACGCCGTGTTAATAAATCCAAGCTTCGTGTATAAAAAGTATGTACTATAATTTGCAGATATAAGATTAGGTTATCTTATAGGATTTCAATTTTAACAGTTTGGTGGCTTTCCCAGAGACTTCTGTAGACTTTGTACTTTTTCCACTGTACGCTAAAAACACAATTTAATGTTCGTTTCTTATCAGGAGTGTACCTTTTTTCTCTAAATATATTTACAAGATTATAAACGGTTTCTCTGTAAAACGCACGAATAGCAGGGAATCTGTTTATAAATCGCCGTCTTATTTCTCTAATGGAGTTTGTTGTCAAATAAGAATGTTACGTGAAACTTCTTTGTGTTCTAGTTTACGATTATTACCAATACTATTATTATCATTATTGTTATATTTTTGACGTTATAGCAGGTCTAATAGTCTAATAAAAAACAGTCTCAATGTATCAAATTCTGTACAGTACGACTGATCAGCAGGTATACCGAGAAAAAGGAAGTGAAGGGGCACGGAATCAATTATATAGAAGCAACGCACTGCAGGCAAGCAATTCGCTGTAATATGACCACACGCTCAAATAAAGACTTTGCATATCAAATTTAACACTGTGAGCTTCTGTAAAATTCTAACAGCAATAATATCTCGCAAATTAACAGTTGACAAAGTGTATTTTAATGAGTTCTACATTATTTGCACAGTATTCTTTTAATTTAACAGTAATTAAAGTATACAAAGTTCATGCGGAATGAACTTCGCAAGGTATCAACAAAAAGTACAACATATAAATTTTATTAGTCATGAATATAAACTCAAGTGAAGGACAGTTTTGGGTGGTGGAATTTTCGTAAAAATCTTCCACGTTGCATGCTTGGATAACATTGAATTAAATGCAATTTTTAACTTTTATTTTAGGTTATTTTACACACACACACACACACACACACACACACACACACACACACACACACACACACACACACACACACACACACACACACACACACACACACACACAAACCTCTAAAATGGCTTTGTTGTTAAGGGTGCATCAAAACATGTATTTCGGATGAAATAGAATTGACAATAATACTATACTTGCATTACATCCATAGGTTTTGAGTAAAATCCTGAAAATAAATGATAAAGGTGAGATGATAAATTTAAAAAATCTGATGTGTTGCACTCACATGACTTTCTCTACTCTTGTACTAATCATTCTTACAAACTCTTATTCCTATATATTCTTCGCGTTAGTGTAGGTACAAGGGGAATATTAGAATACACTAGGCTTTGTGCGATAGTCAAATATTTTAAAACTTAGAGATCCCGTTCTCTTTTCACTTAACATATAAAAAAATGAACAACGATGTTCCATTTCACGAAAGTTCTAAGTTTTGCGAAACTCACGCACATAACAAGGAATATCTCCGAAATGGTTCACCCTACAAGACCTACATTTTTTGTATAGTATGATTTGGTCTATCTCTTAACGGTTTACGAGTTATTCAAAACTCGTCCAGACTAAACAGGACTACATAGGCTATAGCCAGAAAATTCAAAATAGACATTTCATTTGTCATAAAAATATCTCTTATGACATTTTAATTTAAAATCGTTCGAGCCATTTTCAAGCAAATCAAAATTTTCGAAAAATTTTCCATGTAAAGGATAGTTTAGGGTGGGGCTATTTTCTTCAAAATCTTCGTGTCGCATCCTTGAAAGACATTAAACTTAAATACCAACTTTTGTTTTTAACCGACTTTTCGTTTTTGAGTTATGCTGTCCACAGACTGACAGACTGACACACAGACACACACACACACGGACCTTTTTCTAAAAATGCTTTTTTTTTGGATTCAGGGGCCTCAAAACATGCATTTCCGGTGAAATCTCGACATCGAATTTTTGGATGGAATACAATATTTCCCCTACTTACCAGTAGAGAAAGTAAAAATAAACACAAAACATACTTGAGAATTCGAGATTATGTAATGTTGTAATTGGACGTTGTGGTAAACTGAGGGAAGTTGCATTGGAAGGATTTCAAAAGTGGATATGTAGAAGAATAGCACATGCATGTTCAAACACAGACTACAGAAATGAATAATGAAGCTATTTATTGGGGAAATAAAAAAACACCGTAACCAATCAGGAAGAGATAAAGCTAATTAGCATTCTTGGCAGCATAAGATATAGGTAGGCAGAAGACAAATAACTGGAAACAGGAAACCGGAAAACTGGAGAAAATGAAGGAGGTTGGGTTTAAAATAAAGACCTGCCCTTGGACGGAACATTGGAATTGTCCATTGAATTTGGAGTCTAATGATCTAGTATCAGGAAATGCGAGTGAATTACACAGAATGCTTACTGCCTTCCTGTGGAAAACGTATAAATATGAATAACCAAGGAAACTGATACGCCAACCTTGTGTCTATTTCACGTTTGTGACCTCAGCCGCTGTCTGATTTAGTTACTCTTGTTCAAGACCAATGAACTGAGTCGCTCAGCTGCAGTTCCAGCTTTTTCCACTACAAATGAGCAAAGATTTTGGAAATTGTTTACCTCGTTTACATTGTAAACCATTTGTCCTATTATAAATCACTGCTTTTTCTACCAACCACCTAATAAAGACAAAGTGATTTTAGTCCGGCCAAAGATCTGAACTCGAGATCTCACCGGAAATACATGTTTTGACGTCCCCGAAAGGAAAGAAAAGAAAAAGCATTTTAGACAAATTACCATATCTGTATCTGTACGTGCGTACGTGCGTGCGCTTATAGGTGAAAGGCATAGCTAAACAATCCGACGATTTTTACATTAATTTCTCTACTCAGACTTGCACTAACTATTCTATAAGGAGCTCATCCTTCTATCCATTTCATGTTAGTCAAGATAGACATTTGTAGAAATGATTTTATGAACTAGATATGTCTTTATAGGTACAACGGGAGTACGAGAATTCAGTATGCTTAAGCGATAGTAACATCTTTTAAGAGCTAGTCACTATCTAACGGCATTAAATTCCATATTATTTCCATGCAGAAAAAGTAATAACTACTTCGTACTTGTGAAAAGTACTTGTATTTGAAAATCCAAAGCAATAAGAATGAATATCTCGAAAAGTATTCCCATAAAAATGTATGACATAAACTGAGAGCTATATTTTTGTGTAGTAAGATTTTGCGTATCTCTTACGGCTTAATAGTTGGGCAAAGGTCATCCAGAATGAAGTGGATTCCAGAGGCTATTGCCAAAAATTCAAGATACGCATGAAAAGATCTTAAACATATGCTGCTTTAATAAAAATCATTGGTCATTTTTGAGAAAATCAACATTTTCGAAAATCTCTCCTTGTAAAGGAAAGTTTGGGGTGGAAGGATTTTCTTCAAAAACTTCCTGTGGTATATACTTTTTTTCAAGAATACCTTTAACGATTTTGATTGAAATATTTTAGGTATTTTTATTTAAATTTAAGGCAAATGAAAAGTTTATCTTGCATTTCTGGGAATAGTTATTGAAGTTTTTTTTATTTTGAATCCTCTTGCATATTGGTATATTCATTGAAATAGACAAAATCTTACTGCATAAAACATGTGGGTTTGCATTTTCAACTGAACTTTAAAGCAACTAAGTAGCGACTCACTCTTAAAACATGATTATCACTTAAGCGTACTTCCTTAATCCAAATGCTTATTTCGATTAACAAAGTAGATGAAGGAAAACCTTTATAAGAATAGTTTTTTAGAGTTGTTAGAGAAAATCATGTGAATGTATGGCAGACGCAAAACTTAATGGCGGCTGATAGCGGACCATTACTTTTTTTTCCTGTTTGCAAATACATTTTTTGGGTGCAAGTGATATTTATATCACCGACGTTACAGCGTGACAAGTCTATGATTGGATTTTGTATTGACCCACCCGTCATTAAAATTTGTGATAGCTATAACACACTCAATTTTTTCGTTTAATATGTGACATAAAATATTTTCTTTCTTGTTAACCTGAGAAAACCTTAGTTGTGTCTTTTCCTGTTATTTTCCAGGTAGACATCGCTATGAATGCAGTGCAGAGACAGACTGAATAAAAGAGATTATGAATGACAATTTTTGGATATAAAACTATTCTTATCAACACAGAGGGCATTTCAACATCAATTGAAATTGAAATTAAATTGAATTAAATTGTCTTGTGAATGTATACCAGGCCTTTCTTATGCACCATAACCTAAGATAATGCCACTTGACAGTGCAAAGGTTAATTCACTCCTCTCCAAATACATGTCATGCGGAAAGTATCAAATCTTCTAGATCATGAAAATGTACATACTGCTTTGCTGTTGTTTCTCATATATCTACATGGTCAATATCATAAACCTGGTTGGTAAACTTGACATAAATGGTGATTTACTATACTCGTCCCTTTTCCACTTCTCTTCGAAACTGCTAAAATACAGTACAGGTGTAAGTTTCATATATATTTTTAAGATGCTGACCAAACCTTCACGAAGTAACCTTTGGAACCAATGTCGATAAATGGCCTATTCCACGCAATAAAAGCCTTAATTATATTTTGCCTTAATGCAAGGTAAGCAAACCGGTTTGGCACTTCTAGCAAGTTTCCCTGAAATCAAGAAAAGAAATAGCTCTTATTACATGCGTTACCTTGAAGCAAACGTTATCATTATTTTGCCGCAGAAATAGTACTGCAATGACTGGCTGGAAGATGCTTAGTGATCCGCCAAGTAACACATAATCTGACGCTACAAAAGTTAGTTTAGTATGAAAAATTGCGTGTTTTATCCTCCCTTAAGTTATTAAGAGAATACAAATAAAAATACACTATATACTATACAGGGCGTCCCAAAAAACACCGACAACGCTTAGCATGTTGTCCAGTTTACAAGTTATGCAAAAGTCGTCCAGAGTAAATACGACTACATGGGCTACAGCCAGAAAATTCAAGATATACATTTCATTTGTCATCAAAATATCTTAAACATATTGCATTTTAATCAAAATCGTAGAGCCATTTTCAAGAAAATAAAAATTTTGGAAAATTATCCAAGTAAAGGGTGGTTTAGGATGGCGCTATTTGCTTCAAAATCTTCGTGTCGCATCCTTGAAAGACATTAAACTTAAATACCAATTTTGGTTTTTAACTGACTTTTCGTTTTTGAGTAATGCTGTCCACAGAAAGATACACACACGCACGCACGTACGCACCTTATTCTGAAACTGCTGTTTTTATTCGGGGGGTCTCAAAACATATATTTCCGGTGAAATATGGACATCGAATTTTTTGTTGAATGCAATACTTCCTCTACATACCAGTACAGAAAGTAAAACTGAATGACGATGTTCCATTTGACGAAAGTTTGCCAAAACTCACACAAATAACGAGGAATATCATGGAAATGGTTCACTCTACAAAAATACTTATTTGGACATAAATTGTGTATTTTAGCAAGACCTACATTTGTATACAGTAAGATTTGGTCTATGTCTTACGCTTTACCAGCAAACGTCATCCAGAGTAAACAGGACTATGTAAAGGGTAGCTTCGAATGGTGGAATTTTCATCAAAATCTTCGCGTCGCATCCTTGAAAAGCATTAAACTTAAATACTAACTTTGGTTTTTAACCGACTTTTCGTTTTTAGTAATGCTGTCCAAAGATTGACACTCACAGATACACGGACCTTTTCTAAAAATGTTTTTTAGCATATTTCTGCTAAATTTTGACATTGAATTTTTAGGTGGAATACAATACTTCCTCTACTTACTATACGTAGTAGAGAAATGAAAAGGACTGATGTGTTAAAATCATGTGACATTCTCTACTCTTGCACAAACTTTTCCTTAAAACGCTCATTCTCCAATTTACTTCATGTTGATCGAGTTATACATTCTCAGAAATTGTTAGTTTTCTTGTACGTTCAAGGGTAATGTCAAAATACAGCACATTTAAAGAAAATGGTTTTAAAAGGTTCTTCTACCCAATCTACCCTTTATGTGGGTATGTTTTGGAAATGTTTTAGAAGCGTTTGATTTTATCAAAAATGATTATTTTCATTAAACTACATATATAAGCTACTGAAACGACAAATAAAATGTATATCTCGAATCTTCTGGGAATAACCTTGAACAGTCACTCGAATGACTTCTTGATGGTAAATCTTACTACACAGAAAGTACATAACTCAACAAAACAAAACTTATGTCAAATAAAAATTGTGATGTTCACCATTTCTGCGATATTCTTGATTGTTTAGAATTTTCAAATACCCATACTTCAAGTACTAAATCAGTATTTGAACCTGTAAAGAGTACGTAATTTGAAATTCATCACACAGTGGCTGCTTTTTACTTTCTCTACTGGTAAGTAGGGGAAGTATTGTATTCCACCCAAAAATTCGATGTCGAGATTTCACCGGAAATACATGTTTTGAGACCCCTGAATCCAAAAAAGAAAATGGTCCGTGTGTGTGTCTGTCTGTCAGTCTGCGGACAGCATAGCTCAGAAACGAAAAGTCGGTTAAAAACCAAAGTTGGTATTTAAGTTTAATGTCTTTCAAGGATGAGACACGAGGATTTTTAAGAAAATAGCCCCACCCTAAACTACCCTTTATATGGAAAATTTTTCGAAAATTTTGATTTTCTTGAAAATGGCTCTAACGATTTTGATTGAAATGTCATATGTTTGAGATATTTTTATGAAAAAAGAAACGTATATCTTGAATTTTCTGGCTATAGCCCCTGTAGTCGTATTTACTCTGGACGACTTTTGCATAACTGGTAAACCGTTAGACATAGACCAAATTATAATATACAAAAAATGTAGATCATGCTAAAATATACAATTTATGTCTCAATAAATTTTCTTGTAGGGTGAACCATTTCGGAGATATTCCTTGTTATGTGTGTGAGTTTCGGAAAACTTAGAACTTTCGTGAAATGGATCATCGTTGTTCACTTTTTTATATGTTAAGTGTGCAAAGACAACAGAATCTCTAACATTTGACTATCGCACAAAGTCTACTGTATTGTAACATTCTCCTTGCACCTACAAGGAAATAAACAATAAGATAAGTTGTACAAATGTTTATGTTAACTAACACGAAGAAGATATAGGAATAAGAGTTTGTAAGAATGGTTAGTACAATAGTAGAGAAAGTGCAGCACATCAGATTTTTAAAAATCGGACTCTCGCTTTCGGCTTTTAATACCTAAACAGGTTTAAAATGTGTAATGGAGGTGCATGTGAATTAATAAACCTATGTAAGAATAGTGTGTGGAAAGTTGAGCAGAGAAATACGTGTGAATACAACGCAAAGTATTTTTTTCATAATACAATTTATACTCAAATAGTCAAATTTTCATTTAAATTCATTTAGGCTATGTTTAAACTTTGCTACTTTCACCTGTTTTTGTTTCAAAACTTCTCTTTGCATCTTAAACACATTCACATAGCAATGCAGCTCTTATCATTCACTCTTTAGATGAGAGAAGACGGATTTACCAGAACACCGCAAGTCTATCAAAAGTGTTGCCATGTTATCTACCACGTGGCTAAGGGAACCAAGGCTCCATTACAGACAGGAGTGTTTTTGGAAATCCCACGTAATAAGAAGGCGCCCCAGTAAATAATATCCTCAAAGACTGGGTAAATCCAATAAGAGGATCTGTTTACCTTATAGCCTTCAGTATTAGCACAGAGCATTTCGCGAATGTGTAATACACCCCAAGGTCAGATACAGAAAACATCTGCATTGCTATCTCAAACGTTTTCTTCAGCTCTGATTGCGCTGTTGCCATAGATAGGAACAAGGCTTTTCATACCTTTTACTTTATATTATAGAAGGCAGTGAATTCCACTTTCCGTCATTGTTTTTCTAGGTTACTCAACGGTTGAATTAACAGATCGTAATGTGATGACTAATTAAACTTGTGGAGTTGTGGCCCTGATTGCCAACTGCGGAACCCAGACATAAAAATAATATTTAAGTTACTCGGAGTAAGCGATACGATAATCCTTGCTTACTCAAAGCGAACAACACACACAGTCGAAATGTTTTGCATCTGTTTGTGTTTTCAATACTAGTAGTAAAAAATGCTTATTTATATTTGTGATATTTATAACAATGGCTTTTACGTTTTCAAAGTTAACTTAACACAACACTAACAGTAAGCTTGAATTCTTGTAAGCTGCATTGTCACCAGAAGTATGTAAATGGAAGTTTAGCTTACCACGTACAGGGGTATTTTTATGATCTGGGTAATGTCTCGGTTTCCTTCCATCAAATAAACAAGACACTGCCGATAATGTGAGACGTACGGTCCGCGATGCTGATGTACTATATGCAAAAAGTGAACTCGGAGCATAAACCACTGCGCAATTCGTTACGTCTAAAAAATACCGTTGTACTGGGTAAAGAAATAAACAATAAAACCTTGCAAACACGTGTTTGTGCTATCCACATTATTAGCGGCAAGATTTTGATTTCGTGACAATGCCCTGTTGGCTGCTTATGTTCTCGCTAGATATTGTAAGTCAATATTTGGTCAGCCCTTTTGTTATTGTAAGGGAGAATTGCATTAGTCTGTATACATATAAGTAATTAAAATTTACATATACTGTTCATATCATATAGCAGATAATAGAACTTATTACAGTCAAGTTTAACAGTAAACAATTTTAAAAGGTTAAAATAAAAAAAGTCGTTGAAAAACTCGGTATGTCGAGTTATCGAGAGTCGATTTGTCGAGATTTTACTGTATTATGATTAAATCAGGTACACAGACACACAGACGGACCTTTTTCTAAAACTGCCTTATTTGGATTCAGGTGACCTCAAAACATATATTTCGGGTTAAATCTCGACATCGATTTTTCGAGTGGAATACAATACTTCCTCTACTTTAGGATACGTAGTAGAGAAAGTAAAAAGAACAAGCATTTAATGGATGGGGAGCAGTGTATTTGTGTTCACTTGCTTTTCGCCAAGCTATGACGCATTCATGGGACTCAAAACTATCCTCTCTCGTACTTGGTTACCTGAAGAAGTGAAGGAGAAATGATTCATGTACAAAACAAAGGAGGTAGGATAGAGCGACAAGATGACAAGATGAGCAACTGTGCATTAGAACAAGTAAAATGCTTTAAATTATTGGGAGTACACATAGAAGATTTAACCTACAATACACACATAGAAATACTCTGTAATAAAATGAACTCAGGACTGTACCTATTGAGACAGTTAGCAAAATATGGTGACATTAATATTCTAAAATCAGCTTATTATGGCATTGTTTGCCCACAATTAACATATGGAATTGAAATTTGGGGGGGGGGGGGAACGAGTAAAACCAACATGGACAGATTATTAAAGATACAAAAAAAATGCATACGAACTATATACCATCTTCATTTTCGACAATCCTGTCGAGAAACATTCAAAACTCAAAATATCCTAACTGTGATCTCACTTTATGTGTTCAGAACTATTATGCTTGTTAAAGAAAAAAAGAAGTTTAACTTTTTCAATAAAGACTGCCATAAATATGACACAAGAAGTGCAAATGATTACCATAGGGTGAGCACGAATAAAAGTCAAACCAATAAGGACCCATATAAAATAGGAGCTATATTATATAATAAATTACCATTAGCAGTTAAAAATAGGACAGACTCAAAATTTAAAGCTACTCTAAAGTCATTACTAATAGATAAATGTGTTTGTATAATATTGCTGAACTATAATGAATGTTATATTTAGATGTAAATATTTAATGATATATCTTGTAATAACCAATGGCATTGTAAACTACATAAATGATACAAGGTTGTACTATTGTATTTTGTATAATAATTATGTATTAATTATAGTGTGCTATATATGATATATCCCATGTCATGTAAAATGATCAGTGGATGAATAAATTCATAAGTTAAACTAACAGAATCTTTCAGGCTCAAGCAGCAATACAGCAATCAAATGGAATACGAGTATTTGGAAGTCAAAATATTCGACCAATTTAAAGAGCATCGTCAAAATTATCCTAAGATATAATTAGGAAGGACGATGTTAACTGAAAAACAAACCGGTAGATATAAAGTATATCCGGGCTTTAATTTTGGAAAATTAATAAAATCCGGAATATATACTTACTCGGGCGTATCATTTTCGAGAAGGCATATATTTAGAAGGCCATTTTTTTTAAGTTCCTCATATTTCTTCCAGCTGTGATTGCAAGCTTGCTAGATGGCAGGATTAATGCTTTTGTATATAGAGAAGCATTGGAAATTCTGTGTTTTAGCGACTTTGATTTTTGACAATATATTTGTGCCTATGGTAATGAATCAACCAGTTTAATCAAATTTGTTTTCCCTGTTGTTCCCGAGAGTATGTCGCCACACTCGTAAGGTTAACATGCTGCATGTCTGTTCCTGGGCTGTTACCGCTTGAACAAATTCCTCAAATGAATATTTTCCCTACTGCAATAGATACACGCGTTTTAAGTGAACAAGTACATCACGTACGGCCGAAGAGTACCGTTAGTGAATTTTTTCTCATACTTTTTAAAGACTAGTCGGTTATCCTGCAATAAGAGCAGAGGCAAACATGGCAACAGTATTTTACATACAACAGGTTTCGATGGGAAGGGATATAATGATCGAGACATCGACGTTTACGTAACGAGCGCGGCAATAACATTGTTTCTTTTTTCTCCAGATTGCCACAGCGTTTCAGGTAACAGACAATCTTGTCAATGGCTGCTTCCCAGGACTTCTTCGCATGCTTCTTCCAAAGCGAGGAAAATCTTAAGACTTGCAGGTAACTCCATATCATTGCATAAATAAACAGCTTCTTAAAGTCTGAAATGCTTACGGAACGGTAAACACGGGTCTTGACATTGATCTCAAGATTCAAATGAGAGTGAGGTCAATGGAATTTTAAAGCAAGGAAATAATGTTGAAACTTCCGCTGAAATTTTAATGTCCTTGGCTAGATATTAAAGTTACTAGAAATGTTCTGAAACCTTTGGCATAAACAGGGAAACTTCTTCTTCTTCTTCTTCTTTTCCTGATTACCCTCCCCTCCTCACCAGGCCATGCTCCAAAATATAAACGAACTTTTATTTATGGTTACTCTTTAACTGCTGTGGTTCTTAGCATTTCATTCTATATTCATTTTGAAAGACCACTTAATTCTGCTCAGAAGCCTCTTTATCAGGCTTGAGGTTCTTTTATGTGCCGTAAATTTACGACACGAGACCAACGACTTTACTTTCCTTCCGAAGGGATCTATGCTAAGATTTTTGTGCCCAAAAAATCGTTCTCCGCTAGGTTTGAACCCATGATCTCGGAAACCAAAGGCTAACAACAACCTCTAGATCATGGACAATATTATCACGCTCTCGTTATATATGTATTGATGTCTGATAGAAAAACAACGTTCAAAGCGAGTTCAGAAATAAACCATTGACATTACAAAAGTGGAAAAAAATGACAAACATGAATCAATAGAAATCTCACAAATCAGAATAAACAATAGCCAACAATACAGTTCTGGCACAGGTTGAAAGTTAATATCACACGACAATCTGCAACAGTTAATTATTTTTGTAAGGAAACCACTGGATTTTACGCGAGAAGCTTCAAAATCTAGGCAGAGATCCTCCTAAAATAGTAATTAAATCGTTCGACAGACCAAGTCGTTCGCACTGGGTGTGGAAATACTTCACCGTTAAGGACAAATTGCAGTGGATCCAACGTAATGGTGGTTCATCCTTGAGGTATTCATGTTTAAAGTAACTTCAGTAGCCAATACGAAGCCGAGCAAGCAAGAGAAGGGCAACGCCAGGGATGGGTTGAGCCTTGCCCTCTTGGAGTTTGGTAGTCGGTATAAGCCACTCCTCTTGCCATTGAGAGAGTAGTTTTCTGCGCAAAGAAGGTCCTTAAGTTGGTAGAAAAGCAGCGGAGAATACGCTTTATCTGCTTGTTGGTTTCCACAATGCCACGATGTCCAGGAAACCAGACGAAGACCTCTTGAAAGCCATCAAGATATAAAAAGCGCAACTGACCAAGCATTTTCTTAACAAATGCTTGTAGGCTATAGAGATACCGTAAACTAAATGCAGCAGTGACAGAATCACAACAAAGGGTACTGGATTGCAGGAAAAAGGATGGATGAATTCGTGTTGTCATGGTGGAAAGCTGAATGTTATGCTTTCAGTGATGGTAACCTAACATACCAACCGTGTTTTATCCGTTTTACTGCACATATACACTTCAACTGTATTAAATCCTCTGAAATGTTGATATATTTCTATTGCAATCGTGGAACATAACCATATTTGATAACTAAAATTTACCATTTGACTTACCTGTCTTTTATCTCCAATTCATTTGTTAACATTTACTTAGAAATCAACATTAGCAAATTACTTCTTCTGCCTTACAGGAATTAGGCCAACCGGCCTGTTCCAGTCTTAATACACCGTAATTTGGGTCCTTTTGGATCTCTTCGGCCTGTTGGTGCATAATATAGTGTCTTTTATGGAATCCTTGAGCTGTCCATTCTCTGTATATGTGTTTCCAAATTTTTCGTATACGAGTATTCTATCATTTTATGGCAAATATATTTAATTTTTATCGTATTTCTACATTTATTTTATCTAACCTTGTATAACCTAATAATTCTCTCAGAAATTTCATTTCTGTAGTCTGTATTTTTGATATTCTTTCTGTTTTACAACCAAAGATCCATTACCATATAATAAAACGGTACCACCATAACTTTGTAGAATTTCAATTGGATGTCGACCCTTGTTTTAAAGTTGTTGTTATGCCACACATTAATTTCTAGCTACAAATTATTGAACTTATACGGTCAACAACCAAGCCTGGATAATCAATAGCCAGTTCGCCACCAACGCTAATGTTGGTGACTTGTTCAACAGCTGGTAGTACTTTTATTTTCGTATATTGTGTTTATAATTCACTTTCATGAAAACATTCAGTACGCATGCGTTGAGTGAACTGAAGAATCTCGGAATCCCAACTTCGTCTCGTATTTTCAAGCTTTCCTCCTTGTCTAGTACAGTATAAGGCAGTAAATGACGATTCTAATACATTATAATCATACTTTTACATTATAACCTTGTTTACTCTTGTTAATTCAAGCTGAGCCTACGGTTCATGTTTTCAGAAGACTCGCACGAGTCCAACGCAAGATGACCAGCAGTCTTTACGCTAATGCGTCATGTTCATAGTTCAGATTGGTAATTTCACCACAAGGACGACATTTACATCACGAGTGAGTAAATCCGTTGTACAAAAATGTAAATATACAACTGAGCAGGAACACCACACACTTGTACCAACTTAAAAAAATCTCTGAAGTACTGCAACTAAAGATGAATTCAGACAAGTAATGGAAGAATGGTTACCCAGGTAAAATATTTGTAGAGGTACTTCTGTGGCATTTAATGCTGTTTTTAAACAATAGTGATATTATAAAGGAAGCAGTTGTTGTAGGTGACCATATTATGATTCCAAGAATTACTTTTAAATTCTTGGAATTTAATATGAGTACATTTACGACCCTATCTGACACACTATGTTCTACAGATTATCGACACCTAAAATAATGATGTGCATCATTTATATCTAACAATCACCAGCTTCGCTAATGTTATCCATAAAAAAATATGTTTACGGATTAGTTATCAAGGTTACTTTCTCTACTGTTAAGTAGGGGAAGTATTGTACTCCACCCAAAAATTCGATGTCGAGATTTCACCGGAAATATGTTTTGAGAACCCCTGAATCAAAAAAAAAAGTATTTATAGAAAGAGGTTCGTGTGTGTGTGTGTGTCTGTCAGACTGTGGACAGTATAACTCAAAAACGAAAAGAAGAAAGTAAGGAAGGAGAAATAGAAGAAAGCAAGGAAGAAAGGAGGAAAGAAAGGAAAGAAAGAAATAGGAGGCCAAAAAGTTGTTTTAACATATATGAATTAATATAACTGTTTAAAATTATTTTACAAGTTTGCAGAAGTATAATTACTCAGACTAGATCGCATGCTATTATGGCATAAATTCTAGGTATTTAAAATAATCAATAAAATATCTTGTTTAATATTATTTATGGTTTACATTAAGGCCAGTGCAAATTAATTTTGTAGATTTTTATGATAAACTGCCGTTTTCCTTTTGACATTGATACTAATTACTGTCATAAAAGACAGAACACTCTTGTGGTCGGACTGGAAACATAGTCATCACTTGTTAATTGAAATATTCAACTATCAGTAAACACTCCTGGCTTCCTGGTAAGATTGACTTAAGGTTGGTATAACAATATCATGAGTTTCAACGACTCAGTTGTCAATTATTTTGATTTTCTTTTATTGCGTTCATTTTATTACTGCTCATTAAACTTCACCAGAACGCCATAAATTCGAGATAATACAACTGGCAGGGCAGAGCTGTGAATGGTGCAGATTCCAAACATTCCAACATTTTGAGTGCACGTAATTCAAATTTATCGTTCTGATTATCGTTGACTCGGTGATTGAATGACGTGAGGCGGGAGACTTAGCACCTCGACCAAAAGGCGATCTTTTGTGCCTATGTCACTGACGGGGCAACCCCGGGAGGATGGATAAGGCCACTGGATCCTGAGGGCGGTCGGAACGTCGCCACGACAGAGCAGGTGGCAGCGTCCCTACATTTTCCCCAGGAAGAAGCACTCCGGCGGAGGCTGGCTTAGCTCCCCTGCCCCCTTCGAGCTTGTACCATCACGTGGGAATGGGGGCGGAAACAAGTGGCTCGCCTTTCTATTTGGGGAACGAGATTTCCAGAGCGCATTTATTTCCTCTACGCTCGTCACAACACTCGCCGACACTCCCAACTCTGAAAGAAACCTAACTGGACGAAGGGTGAAGTGAAATGATTTATGTAGTGAAATGGAGGGACAGGAAATTGGGAGGATATGGAAATCCTTACCAGCATTCGCCTGGCGACACGGGAAGCCTCCGGAAAAACCCATGGCCACGGAGATCGAACCCGCAACCTCCAACAGACGTTAGCGCCTGAGCCATTGTTAATGTTGCCTGTGGTTGCGAACCAGCCGTATAAGTTACATATGTAGCTTCTGGTGTACAAAAAAGGTATTTACCAGTTATTTATCCATAATATGGATGAACAACAACAAACTATTAATACAGTCCCTTGAATATGTCAAGGAAATCTTCTCATCAAAGGAACTTGCTAAAAAGTTGTTTATAAGTTTGGTTATGTAAACTTGCAAAAGAACTTCAATGAGTTAAATGTTTCAACGTTCCGTTTTGCATCCTAATATAGTTCTACCGTGGAGAAGGTAATTAGTATACTGATTATAGCATGAGAACTAAATTGGCTACATAATGAATTTCACAACAACCGAGCGTATCGTTCCTGGATCATAAAAGCACATACCGGATTAATTTTGGCTCTTCATTCTTGGTTTCTATGAGTTAATTACCCTGTAACAGTTGGGCACGTATAAAAAGTGAAAAGTTTGGATGGAATCCAGTTTACCTTCGTGTCCTAGAGCGATTATAGATTTGAGAGGTTTAATGATTCCTCAATATGGGTAACACCGTTCCGATGAGGTCATGACCCTCAATCTTAGAACGGGTTCACTTCCTGATTGGCTGAACAACAATGGGTTAACGCCGCTTTCCCTGACCGCATTACGTTACTGACATCCGTGCAGAAATTATTACTCAATTTGCAACTTGGATGCTAATCTGCTCACATTAATAAAAATGTTTTGAGAAATGTGGCCGTTTATTTTATTGAATATTAGCAGAAGTCACAACTATGGTTGCATTATTCATCTGTTTCCCGAGTTCTCTACCACGTACTTAGATTATATGGTACTGTATTCCACCCAAAAATACTACACCGAGATTTTGGAAAAAAATGCAATTCCACAGCCGGGATTTGAACTACGGGTCTCGGTTTTCGTCCGGATGCTCCATTGAATTACAATGGCAACATCCGAGGAAAATGCAGGTCAGTTGGCGAATTTAATATTGTGCCATGGTAGTTCTATTGGACGAAAACCGGAAGATCCGGTTGAAATCCCTACTATGAATTAATCGTTTTCAGTGTAACCTAGTCCAATGCTCGAGCAGTGTCGAAAAAACAATTAAATGTCAATTTTTTATTTTATTAATAATCTATCCCGTAACTTCACCGTAACATCTAGCAATCCTGGACGGCATTCATCTTGAACGTTTAGCCGCCTTTCTGGAGAGAGATCTACCAGTGTTTGAAAAGCTTGTAACCATTATATATTGATCAGAACGAAATTCTATGAACAAAAATATGTTGTGTTACTGGTGATATACTGGTCCTTTCACTCTTAGTCATCATCCTGAAGATGGGAGAGATGCACACTCCCGAAACGTCGATGGCTCTACACCACTACACCTGGCTCGAAGCCCAAGAACATCTTCGTCGCCAAGAAAGCTACAAATCATACTTTAATATATTCCGCAGTTCACAGACAGAAAGAAAAAGTGAACCTAACAAACGCTATTAAGGTTTATAGCCGTATTTAACACACATTCTCATGTCTTTTATATGCTTCCTAATAATAGGGCGCAGCTATCCTTGACTTTGCCTGGATCAACAGTTATTTCTGGAAAAAACAGAAGATGCCAAAATTCTCCCTTATTCGGCTACATAGCGAAACTCTCGTGTGTAAGATACCTAAGTTCCTAACGGCCAATTCACGCACGCGCTGTATCTCTGAATCATTATAGCAGCCCGCAAGTTATCATCATTATCATTATTATTTTAACAATAGTAACAACAATACTATTTATTCTCATTATCACTAAGGACTTACTTCACTTTACTTGTTCCATTCTGTTCTTTTCTTATCAGAGTCGAATGTGTGGATGTCTCATAATCATCCTGTATTTTTTAAATTGAAATTTGATGCAAAATTAAATTTTATCGTTGACGAACATGAAGTTCACTTTCCGAGCCACCACTTGGTGCTTATGCTTGGTGGAGAATAAATACTCTGATCTCCAAATCTGTTGTTCTCCTTGCTTTGATGTCTTCCTATGATGGGACCTGATTTTATTCTTTTGAGATTATTATTGAAGTTCCTTTGTGGTCCCCAATCCATGAGCTAACTTCTAACGTCTGTATTTTGTTTCTTTTTAATTTCCTTCTGAACTTAAACACTTGCCGACGCTCATAAATATCCTTTGGCTCAAAGCTCTTTCATTTTCTATTGCACACTACTTTGCGAAAGAAATGCCATTTTCAAACAAAATTTTCAGTATAAGCATGAATACCATGTATTTTACAGCCCTGGATAGCATATGTTGTCTAAATCGAAACAGTCAGTTGACTGTTAGTTAATACTTCAGTTAACATGCATTAACCCGTTATGTATCCACATACTTTCTACAAATCACGTGATATTCATACTTACTAAACAAACAGTGCAAAAACATTTACAGTTATGATACATGAATTATGCTTTAGAGATACAAACTCTCGATAAATTGCAAATTGTTAAGCATGCAGAATTTTCTTCTAAAATAATGCAGTATAAATAACATCTAAAGCAGTTATCCTTGATCCAATGCAGGTTTGTGTTTCTGGTAGAAAAGGAAACAGGACAAAATAATCAGAATGAGGAAAATATGTAGGTTTACTTTAAGATTTACCGCCGTTTCATTGATTATTCATTCATGACCTTGAAGTAAATTAAAAAATAAATTTTTGCAAGAATATTTTCTGAAGTTAGGTGTAAAAAATAAAAGATAACTGTAGCGAAAGTCACCCGAATGTAACACATCAGGTCTTTTGAATTTATGTTACCTGCTAAAAACAGATGTAGCCCGCCTTTACCAAATTTATGTATTAATTATTCAACAAATACGATGTGCTGCACTCACATGAATTTCTCTACTCTTGTAGTAACCATTCTTACAAACTCTTATTCGTATATCTTCTTCGTGTTAGTTGAGATAAACATTTGTACAAATTATCTTATTGCTTATTTCCTTGTAGGAGCAATGGGGTTGTCGAAGTACAACCAAACTCATAAATTTATGTAAAGCCAAACTAGAATTTAAAATGCGCTGAGCTTCACACTGGTAACGTGGCCATTCACCTTAGTTTTAATGTGACAAAATTTCATTAGACTAGGCTAGACTAGATGCATCTGCATAAAACACCATTATATTCAGCTACAAATAACCTATATAAGTTAATATTTTTCATGTGGATCGAGAAAACTAGCGTTTGTGTTGCTTTCCGCGAATACTTTAAAGACAATTAAAATGAACTTACGCACCAAACAGAATATTTGTGTCATTGAAACTAGCATTTTTGATGTCTCACTCAAGTGCCAAGGCATTATGGTTACAAATAATTTTCGAGAGATATATGTTTAAAAACTTTGATGTGTTACACTCCCGTGACTTTAACAAGATATTCTTACAAACGTTTATTCCTCTATTTCATATTAATCGAGATAAACTTTATGACCTCGAGTATTTAGGCCATATCAGCGGCTTTTTACCTTTAGAACAATTTTCTCAACAGCAATGATGTTCATTCTCTTAAAGTGGTGTTAATCTCTGGGTTGTTCTGCTTTTCATTATTATAATTAATTCACATACACAATCACACTCTCATTCATTGTAATAGACTCTAGAGAACAATCCTGGCTAGAGAGAGAGAGAGAGAGAGAGAGAGAGAGAGAGAGAGAGAGAGAGAGAGAGTCCAAGTGATTCTTTTATAAGAAACCCCGAAATACTCTGGAAAACCCCATATCATGGTTTCCAAATGGCCAGGTAACGTGGAGAAAGTGTAGCATTTCCTCCAGGTGACGTCACGTGGAAAATTAAACGCTCTCTATTCTTGAAGATCGCTTATTATCGCGAAGTGGTGCTGTTAATTTAATATCTTAAGGCTTTCACAATGGTAAAAATCTATAAAGACAACTAATTTATTGCATTTCATTTGTTTATTATTAAACATAAACTTACAAAGTCGGTTATTTTAAATTAGTGAAGTGAACGTACACCCTTAAGGTATACAATATTTGACTTTAAAATATCCACTGCATAATATTTTGGGATCGTTTATTTTCACATTTTGACGAAACCAATTCATTTGAATTCATAATGTGGCAAATTATTCCCTACATTTTGCCTAACTTTGGTTATTACTCTTTACAATTGTTTTGGTGCCTTCGTAATTGTTGATATACCTCTGGATAATGAGTGTACAAACACAATCAATTTTTGTACGCGATTCGCATGTGAAAACAAGTCTTGCAGGGAGTACAAAAGAAAATTTAAGGAACTCTCCAAGTTTACTTGCTGCACACCGAAATGTCTGAAACCTTGGCAATAAATTTATAGCTAAAGTATCTGTTATCGATGACAAGCAAATATATGGATTAACTTGCCAGAAGAAAGACCAAACACAGAGAGAATGGTGACGCAATAAAAGACTTGGAAGAACTAGGTGTCAACAAGTGTTCATTCACCCAGGTCAGAAATAAATGCTGAAAACTTGTTCAGAAGGCCAAAATATTCCACTGGAAGTTGAAGAGCCTTTGGAACAAGAATAATGTGTTCAAGCTGAAGTTCTTACAAGTTTAGACAAGTAGGCGAAGCTATGTTATAAAATCCTCTGATTTAATGTGGAACAGTGCTGGTTATATACAGAGCTGCAAAAAATGTTTATTCAACATTTTTCTCTTGTTTCTATTCTTGTTTCTATTCTTGTCTCTCCACACAGAATTTGCATCTTTTTAATTAAACGTTTTAAAAATCCCTTATCGACAATAGATCATACTTCTGTCCTTCCGCACGATCAGACCTTGTTATTATCGATTAAGACTAGTTATCCCTTTAACAACTTCTAGCAGTTTGTAACAGCTTTCTGAGAGGATGCCAGAATCTTGTAGATGCAGCAGAAAGTGAGTGAGTGAGTGAGTGTTATGTTGATTGCACTTGTGCTTATAGTTGTGGTGATGTTAAATCGATCTGATACATGTTAATTTGAACGAGGGACAATACCACCAGCACACGTATTTCGAAATCTGAGATAGAGTTAAGATATTTGAGAGAGTGAAAGGTATTTTGTTTCAGCACGTGATGTGAATGAAAATATGAAAATTAATTTAAAAATTATATTGAGTCCTTCATTTTAACCGTAAATATTGAAAGTAATTCCTATATCTGGTCGTCAGTTCATTTGTGTTCCAATTTACATTCCCTGCTGGTTACTTATGGTATGTAAAGGAAATATTGCAGTAGAAATATTGCCATTATTGCAATTTATGCAATTCCTTGAACCATCCTAAAAGAAAATGTAATGAAAGTTACCAAGCACTTCGACTGCAACTCAAATTTCAGACGTTTCAGATAGGAAAAGGGGCAGGAGATCGGATTTGGTCTAACTGTTCTCCACATAACAAAACTGACATGATATGGGGAGAAAATGTGGATCAACAGAAAGGTTCAATTCTGAGCAGAAAAAAGGGATATGCAGGATTTAGTAAATGATTCAACCTAACAATGAGAACACCTGAAAATTTGTTTAGCTATCGCTCATCTTGTGCAAATTCTCTTTGAAGTAAGAAAGTCATTGATGAGCACGATTGGAGAATCTCCCCTAATCAGATATGGAACAATTGTGATGAAACAGGGTTGATGTTTGTCACAACTGCATCAAAGATTGTGACCAACATTGGAAAACAACACATTTCCAGAAGAGTTTGTGCCGAAAAGGGTACAACCACAATCCTCGGTTGTGCTAATGCTGCTGGGAAATCTGGACCACTTCTAATAATCTTCAAAGTTGTGAAGAACTTCCCAGCATTAAAAAATGATGCTCACTATGACATGGTAGAAGTTACTCCAAAAGGTTGGATAAGCGGTGACGTTTCTGTAAAATGGATTCTCACGCCTGTCATTTGTCTCCAGAAGCATTGAAACTGGCTGAAGAAAACCATTTAATTTTGATTACTTTTCCATCATACACGACGCATCTTCTGCAACCACTAGATGTTAATGTTTACAAATCACAAATTATGATGAAGATGTTTACACGTGTTCTTCATGTGCAGAACTGGTGCTTATTTTTGCACGAAAATGATCTAATTATTTTACTTAACCTCATTCTGTATTTGGTTTAATAATTGATAGAGGTACGGTTTTTGTTTCTGTTTTGTTTTAACCTCTGTGACTTATTTTTCCTTATTTTGTAATGCAGCATTTCTGGACGAGATAAGTTCCTGTGAATTTGATATTTAGGTATTTTATATCAATATAATAGAGAGCAGTGTAAAGTTAATAAGTGGTGGTTTTATATATTTAATTCCGTTGGTTTTGATATCACACATTTAGGAACCAACATCACAGAATTTATTTCTATACTTATTTTACTATTTTATATAACTAATTAGTTCACAATCAAATAAAAATGTTCTAAAACGTTCAAACTGTGTTCCTGAGTTGGTTTTTACATATCCTCTTTTCATGTATGAACACTGTGCAACACGGAATTAGGCATATTTACCCTAATTGTGTGTTAAATGTGCAATTTCACCATTAACACTTTTACCACAGGGCCAGGTTAGACATTTTGTGACTTACAACGTGGTTAATCAGGAAAAATCCACTTACGCACGCAATCGTAGAAATAACGATGAATTGGAAATATATCTTGGTTTCAGTTCTTCTCTGGAAAGATCTCATAACTTTCATAGAACCGAAAACTTGTATCAAGTGCGTTATTTCGTCTTCCCCGTAAATAACCTTGAATTTAAATTAAGAAACCTGTTATTAAAAATCTAAAAGCTCTTCCATAGCCTTGAAAGCATGCATACTTCATTAAAAACCTGGAGTTTTCTAGATGAATTTTCTGAATTCTATTATGTCAATTTTACGCACTAGCCACCAGATAGCTCGTACTGTAACAATACTTGAAAGAGTAATGTGATAAATCTGGGGAATGCTCTCTCACACGAGAACATAACACTTCTACAGAAGGCACGAACCAATGCAATGTAGGATTCACTCTGTATAAACGTTTAAAAACGTCACAGATAGCGTTTCAGAATAACTAGGTACATATAGAACCGTAAAGTAGATTCAATGCTCAGTAGATGCAATTAACGTAGATAATAATTACTGAAGCGTCGAGAAATATATTTTAAAGAAGTGAAAGCGTAGCAGAAAGACGAAATAATTCCACGTGTAAACGTAAAGTAATAATCTTACCAGAGTACTAACAGCTAATTAAAGATTAGTATCGGAAACAAACATCTGCAAACTTGGTTAAGTTTGTTTTGTAACTTGAGTTCAAGATCAAGTAAAATTCCGCGGCAGTACACAGCAATCTTAATAAATTCCTGCTTCAACGTACATATACATGAACGAATTCCTTTTTTTCCCACGTTTCTGAAAAAGTGTTGCTTGGAACCCTTGCGGTTCTGTATTCTGCTCAGCTTGATATCGACATATGACCAGAAATACACGATTTGAGAACCCATGATGCACATTTTATTTTATAACATCCATACATCCTTTATACAGGCACTAACTGACAAGTATCAATTATACTGAGTTGTTCGTCTAAAAGGCAGTTGTTCTACTTAACCTTACTCACGATAAAAACATTTGCCTAGGAACTGTGCGCATTAAACCAAACAGGCTAATCTGCTCATATGAAGTGCAATCAAAATACATCAATTTTTGGCCCAAGTCTGACTTAAGGAGATTTGCAAGGTACTCTTTTTCTGACTCTAACATCCCTCCCTCTCCCTAAAAGTGATTTTTAGAAATAAATTCTAATTAAGTGTCCCGAAACATGATTTGTCGGTCAAATTTAGATTTCGAATATATGGTTTAACATCTAAATTTCATACACTGCGGCGTTAAGTTGTGATATATGACGTATCACCACAGATTACCACTAGTTCTTTTGTTTTGTTTTAGGCAGCGTCGCCAATTGTATCCCATAAATCTCTGAAAACAATTAATTACACATTACAATCGATTAACAATTAAAATAACACCCCATTTCAATTTTACAATTGTATTTACAACTGTTCTTTTAATAATTAATACATTTTTTCATAAAAAAGGTTGTTCATTAATATTAAAAATAAAGTGAAATTTATTTGAGATTATAAACTGGTTTTCTGCTATTACAAGAGAAGATACAAATAATTCATGGGTTTCATTTTCCTCAGTTGGCAGTGCTGAGTAAATCGAACTACACTAATCGAAATTTATATATTTTTGACATTTTCCTAGATTTTAACATTTTCTGGTCAAATTGTGCGATATACTACTTAGTCAATTTTATTTATGAAATAGTCGAGATAGATATAATTCGATGGTCTGACCATCTGACCGTCTGACGTCTTATATTAGTTGTGAAAAAATGGCTAAGCTAAAGTTCACAGAAATATTTTAAGAATTTTATTTTGAATACAACTTGACCGTGATTTCATTATTCGAACGTTTGTATAGCGGTAAATCTGGGATTTCTAATGTTATAGCTTAGTTGATGTCATTTTCAGATTTTCGAGATTTTAATGTAGATTTTGTTTTTAAATCTAAATTCCAACACAGAACATATATGCATGACGTAGAAAATCACTACAGTTAATTACTACTTACCTTAAACCCTATAAAAACATTACGGAAAAATAGTTTCAAAATAAGCAGAGATAGGAAATATCACAAAAAATGTTTATGGAAAATATATATAGACGTTTATGGAAAAACGAAAGTATAACAATGATACGAAGAGATCAATAAAGAATCAAATTATTTAGAAAGAAATAAGTAAGGAAGTGGTTACATTTAAATAATCAACAAATATATCACATAGAGTGGAAAGATCATATTTTAAGAATATCTCCTTCCAAGTATCCAAAAGACAGGAAATACCCGTCTCTGTAACGTAGTGGTAGTCACGAAAGGGGAAGTAGGGGGCTTTGCACCTTGGGAGTAATGTTCCCAAACCTGAACTTCATGCTTAAGACTTTTATGGCAAATGAAATGTTTGTCTGCAATTTTTTGGGAATAGCCTCTGTAGCTCTATTCATTCTGAATGGCCTTTATGCAAATGGCAAACCGTAAGAAATAGACAAAATCTTAATACACAAAAGTGCAGATCTGGATAAAGCACACACTTAGTTAAATACCCTTTTTTTGTGGAGTTAACTGTTTCCGAAATATTTCTTGTTGGTTTGAATATTCCAATACTTACACTTTTCTCAAATGGGAAGTCATTATTCGTTTGTTCCTTCTGGCCATGCATCTAGAATGCAATTTCAAAACCATCATATGGTGACCAGCTCTTAAGGAGATTTGGTCATCGCCTAATCCTTCTATATTCCTCATTCCCATTGCACCTACAACGAAATAATATGTGGCAGAACCATATCTACAAATTTCTATCTCGATTAGCATGAAATAGGCGTAATAGTAAGCCTTTGTAAGAACAGTTCATACAAAAGTGACTGCAGAAAGTCATGTGAGTGCACGTATAAACAATTTGGACGAAGAAACGTGCCAAGAAGTGGAAAAGCAAAGGAGCAGCAGTGATAACAGCTAAATTGAAAGTTGACCGACACAAATGCCTAAGATAGACAAAAATCTTCCGCAGTAAATTGCAGATCCAGATCAGAGTGCCAATTAATGCCGGTTTAAGAGAGGCATTAAGGCGAATTATGTAACGGTATATTTGGCCTTAAATAGACTGGTTTATATTAAAGCATCTAAGTACCCCTTTATTTTGTACTCGTAAAGAAAACATCTGCAAAAATGAGAAAACGTGCAGCGATTTTAGTTGTAAATTACTTCGGAATGGATACGAAGTGATTCAATAGCTAATATTTGTACTTTTCCACAGCTTCATTCAGGTATTACAACTTACAGATTAATGGTTGAAGATAACCCGAGGTTACGGAGTTGCGCACTTACATATGTCGTAAACAAATGCGTGTAAGAAAATTCTTTAAGGCAGTTAACCAGATACCATAAGACTCGTTAGTATATAATATGAAAGATACTTGTTGTACTGATTTGATTGTATTCTCATGTTTTTGGTAAAATAATTGTACTAAATTTATTGTATACCGCTGTATTCCATAGAATAGTCGCGATATGACTTAATTGTTAAAGCGACTCTAAATAAATAAATAAAAAAAAAAAAAAAAAAGACTCGTTAGTGCTTTAGGGCAGCGTTTCAAACACTCCTTTTCTCCGTGCAAGCGTGATAGATTAAAATTAAAACGCAAACAAGAAACCTACTTAAGGCTACCATTTACTCGTATTTACATAATTGAGGTGCTTGGCCACAGAACTTGGAAGCTGATATTTCACTGATTTTGGAGAACTTCAAGAAAGATGCCATGTTATGTACAGGAGTACTTTCAGACGTGGTGAATGGCTCGAAGTTGCGCAGTGATTGATATAGAGATGTTCATATGACAGAAATGGTTTTATAATTGATTATGATAAAACACTGACCGAGCAAGTTGGCACCGCGTTGAAGGCATGCTACACTGAAAATAAGATTCTCTGTTTCCGAGTTATTAAATTTTAAAGCTGGGTTTTATTAGCCTATGCCAAAACCACATTTTGTTAAATTCTGTCATTTACCTTATTATAACGCACACATATTTCAGTTTTTTAACTAGATTTAGTTCAAAAGAAAATACATTTTAAATTCGTTATTTGAAATGTCTAGTTTTTAAAGTTTCATATTTTTTAAAAATTAATATTTGAAAAATAGTTCAAAACAAATACAATTTACACACCATGTTTAATTGCTTGTGTTTTATACATAATAAATTTCAGAAGAATTGCGTGAAACCTGACCACTGTTGAACATTTTGAAAAATGTGAATCTACAGGAAAAAATTTCGGAAACCTCAAATTTTGAAATGAAAAACGTTTTACTCTGGAATTTTAACCTACATTATATAGGTATTCGGTATTTATAATATAAACATTTAAAATACATTTTCAATTTATGGCCCTTTTTTACTTTCTCTACTGGTAAGTAGGGAAGTATTGTATTTCACCCAAAAATTCGATGTCGAGATTTCACCGGAAATATATTTTGAGACACCCTGAATCGAAAAAAGAAGCATTTTTAGAAAAAGGTCGTGTTGTGTGTGTGTGCGTGCGTGCGTGTGTGTGTGTGTGTGTGTGTGTGTGTGTGTGTGTGTGTGTGTGTGTGTGTGTGTGTGTGTGTGTGTGTGTGTAAACAGCATAACTCAGCATACCTCAGTCGGTTAAATACCAAAATTGGTATTTAAGTTTAATATCTTTCAAGGATGAGACACGAAAATTTTGAAGAAAACTCTCGCACCCTTTACTACCCTTTTACATGGAAAATTTAAAAAAAATATTTATTATTATTATTGTTACTATTATGATTGTTGCTATTATTACTATTATTTTCATTATTATTAACGAGGAATTCAGCATATGCGTTATCTTTGTTTAAGGAATTGTTTAAGCATGTTTCTTAAACGCCATTAATGCTACTGCAAAAAAGCAATGTTACTAAATACGTGCAGAAAAGAATGTGCTTTTTTCTTTTTTCTTTGGAATGGGATAGAATTGATTATTTAGCTTATTGTTTGCTCCCAACTGACCACACAGAGAAATGCACACAAAAGCAAATGACTGGTGAAGCCATCGCTGGGTCGGGCCGACCAGGGGCAAGTAATTAATAAGAACATTTTTCGCATCTTTCCTCTACTCCCTCTCGTCTATCGGAAAACATTTGGAGCCGGCTGTACAAGAGTAGAGTGCAACAAATTAGATTTTTAGTATGTCATGGACAAAGTTCATAGTTTACTAAACAATATTAGACATAAAATTACGTTAGAAGGTTCTGGAAACTCACAACAATATTGTCTTATTGCTTTTTTGTTTCCGAGTCTCTAACCAGTTTCCTATCGCTGCATTAACAGATTGAACATTTATTCTATATTCTGACGTCAATTCCATAAACTGGAAGTTTCCGCAGGAATAGATTATCTCGCAGAATGTGCGTCTTGTTTACAAACAGAAACAAGTTTCTGGGTTATACTTGTTAGGCGATGTTGTAATGGGATGACGCGTGTTACTTAACACAAAGAATGCAAAAACTTTCCATACTTCTGGAAACAGCTGGGTCGATGTACTTCCAACTTTCACCTTGAGGACGTGGTCTTCAAGCTCGAAGGGCAACCTTGACATTAAAGTCCTACATGACACGAGCTGCTGGTGGGCTGAGGTCCACCCTACGTGGTCATCAACAGGATTTTACCACAGGGCTGGATGGGTTTAAGGATTGCTGTTTTTAATTAAGGATACTTCTCGACAGGGCCGCTGCGGCCCTTCTGAACCTCTGATGGATAGTGCATTTAAATTTATCTTAGATGGGAAAGGAATTTTGAAGCGCATCAGTTGGTTGAGTTAAAAATGGAGGTTAATGTTTACTGACTACTTCTATTTCTTACATTCCATAAACATTTTCCCCAATCCTCAGTTCTGGCTGGTGTTTAAAAATGTTTCTCACCGTTAATCCTTATTTCCAACCATTTCCTACACATCACTTGTTTCTTTCTATGGTCTGTACCTGAATATTGTGATATAAAATGTATCTCATCTTTCCTTCAAAACATTCTCGCTGGACATAGTAATAACCAATGACACATCGGCATGAAAGGCAAGTATTGCTTATTTGTTATGGCTCACTAAAACGTTACTCATTAAGCTTGTTTCACGTCACGTGACCTGATTATTGTCTAATGGTAAGCTGGTAACACGGCTTCAGAAACTGTGCAAATTCACAGAAACGTAATTAAATGCAAGACCGTTAATTGCATAGGTATTAGAAGAGTATTTTAACTTAATAAATGCTGCTTATTTCAAACAATATTTGTAAACTTTTCTATAATATGCATTAAGAATTTGGAGATAAATCTAAAGAAAATTAAAACGTGCTTTTCTACGAGATCAATGTATCTACCCTCCCCCTCCCTTTCCTTGTCGTCGTTACAGCGCCGCGCGTCTAGCCCCGTATTGCAACTGTCAGCAGCAGTGCACTGGTCAGTAAATATACCTCACCTTTGCAATAACCCGTTAGGCTCTGGGGATATGTACTTTCGACTGATTGTATATGAAACTGTGGTTTATATTGGAAATGGAATATTAAAATGCGTATACTTTAAATAACATTCAGTACTAATACCAAAAGCCATCAAAACAGTTCTCATTTCCAGGGCCTGGAGTTTGCAAACAGCCGTATAGTATACTGTCACAATACATTCTTTGTAAAAATTCACCAACTGTATAAAAACATTTATTAAGTAAGAGTTTGAGAGTTTGCTTTTAAAATTTGCTATAGATTGTATATTTTGTATTTTCCAAGTTAAATCATTGTAGAATTTGATACCTTGATAATAAAAACTATTCTCAAATACTTTACTATGGTGTGGAACTAAAGTACTTGACGTTTACCTCTTGTGTCAGATATATATTTCAGAATTTGTACTAATATGTTTGATGCATGTTCGCACTTGTAAAATAGTTTTATATAGGTAACGGAGTAACGTAAATATGTTCAAAAATTTAAAATATAGCTTATAACTAGTTGTGTAAGGTAGACTAAGCATCATCATTTCGCTGTTATTTCCCATACAACTATTCCATAAACTATAAGTCAATTAACTTTTGCAAAATAAACCATTTTAATGTGTGAATATCAACTAAGTTTTTTTACTGCGGATAAGTTATGACTTGGCTGGCCCTGTGGCGCAGTTGGTAGAGTACCTGTCTGCTGTGCTAGGGGTCCCGGGTTCGATTCCCGGCAGGGGGTAGGAATTTTTCCCCAGCCAGGATTATTCCTCATCCTTCCCTGAGTCTGGAGGTATGAATGAAAGTGTGAATGTGTGTGTGAATTCAAAGAATAAAACCCACAAAGATAGAAAAACCCAACGTTAAACGTGTAACACCATAGGCAAGGCCGCCGATATGACCTCTGCAGTTAAAGGCGGGATATAAAATGCAACAATAAAATCGATGGAAAGAACGTGCGTTGTTTATTGACAGACTGCAGGACAACAATCATTGTAGCATGCTAGTCTTCAAAGCCAGAAGCCCCAGGTTCGATTTCCGGCTAAAGAGAGGAAATGTCTATCCAGGAAATCCTTCTTAGATTCTGGAAGATCACATCAGCGTCGCCGGTGTGCCGGAATTTCGTCCCGCAGGAGTTCTTTTACATGCCAGTAAATCTACTGACATGGAGCTGTCGTTTTTAAGCACACTTAAAAACCATCGGCCTGGGCCGGGTTTGAACCCACGACCTTGAGAGAACCAGAGTGTGAATGTCTGCGATGTATGCGAGTTTAATGTACGAACCAACCAAAATTAATACACACCCAAAGATTTGTTTCTTCGTAAGCGAGTGAACATCAAAATATCTTAAACATATACTATTTTAATCAAAATCGTGAGAAAAATATTTGAGAGAATCTACATTTGTGAAAAATGTTCATAGTAAAGTAGGGGGTCTTTGAAAAACTTCGTGTCGCATCTTGGAAGATCTAAAATTATGAACCAAGTTTTGTATTTATCAGATTTTGTTTGTGTTCTTAGTTGGGCAGTTCACCGACAGGCAGACAGACGAACTTTTTCTATAAATGACTTTGATGCTCTGAGGTTGTGTACAAATTATGACAATATTTAGTATATATCTCAATTTACTTAAACATACCCATTTTGACATCAATAAATATGCATGAATAATCACAGAATTTATTCTTAACCCATTCCTGCTCTGTCGACTTGTTGATTTATCTTCCTCTGTACAACTGTATTTTCTAGGCCTATTAATAAAAACACAAAATATGCTGATAAATCAGATAATAGACAAAAATGTCGCTTAACACAGAATATTAAATGAGAAATATGATTAACTACCAGATGCATTTCAGCGTGGCCAATTAGTCAAAGTACCGCAGAGATTAATTTACATACAACACAAAGCTGAGCTATTTAATCATATTTAAATGCCATGGTCCCTGTTCAGGATCGAACCTGCAACCTTGGGAACAAAACAAGTGTGCTACTCAAGCCGACGACTAATTTAGACGTTTCCGGAAGTTACAACTAAGAACAAATGAAGGGCACATACAGTGTAATTTTTACACAAATACTACGCCACACACAACAATGGAGTTCTCATAACAAACAATGCATGGCTTTATTTAGTAAACACAGAGTACTGGGAGTATTTGAAGGACAATGCAAATTCACCGCCACAGTTAACTGTTACAGAATCTTATAAACATGTTTATTATCCTACATTTGATTACAGTTCGAAGGAGGTAAATGTCGAAGACATTACAAGAAGGACCCTCCCACATCCCAGGAATTTCCATGATGTGGTAACAAATTTCGACATAGCAGTAAAGGAGTGGGTGAAATTGTGTACTTTACAGACAACCAAGGCCTTAAGGATTCCTTTCTCTCCATCACAGTGATCTACATACCAGTTCCTTAGTATTAACCAGACGCCTTCAGATGTTAATCGTGCAGTGACAAGAAGCATCTGTAACAGTCTTCATCTTTTACAAGGGCGATATATCACCTTGAGATGTTCATCTATTGTGTATCATTCTCATTGAAGACGTAGCGTAGACAAAACACAGTATAAACAGCCATTTACATGCAAACATTAACGCAAAACAAACTTATGAACACAAGGTTCGCTTTGCCACTCAAAACGCCAAGATCTTAGCTTCAAAGCAAGACAATTGAAGTGTAAAAGATATTAAATATGGAGGCTGCGATGATTAATGACGATGCAGATTTTCAAGCGCTCCTTGAACTCGAGCAACAAGGTCCTCTGCTGACTTTACAGCGAGAAGTGTCATATATGGGGATTGTGCTGTCCTTGAAACTGGTCCACCTCTACTAATCCATCAATTTAAATATGTGACGTTGAGGTGATTCCGCACATTTACATCAAAGTGTGCTAGAGCTCAAGTCGGCCATTTCAGCAGCTGTGTACTGGTGCTGTTAAAACGTCACTGTATTGTAAACTACACAAGTAACGCAGTTGGATTCGCACCAAGCAGTCCATGATAGCATTTAGCGCATGCGCAGGAATGTTATGCTTAGGCCGTTCACCCCAGTACACATGGCTAAAGCGAAAGAATTTAACTCGGAAGGTCAGATGGTAGAATGATTTTATTTCGTAAATAAAATATTAATTTAACTGCATCGCAAAAGTGTTAAACTTCATTAAAAATAACCTAAATATATTTATTAGGATTAGTGCAGTTCGACTTTCTCAGTGCTGCCAAATTAGGGAAACGAAACCCAAGAACACCACATTTTCTCAAGGCTTTCTCTGTTGCTCTTTCTCATGTCCATCGCCGAAAGTTTTAGAATAGAAACAACATGTTCAATTGAATATCTGGAAAGAGTTCGTATCCTCGTTTATTGTAGAAATCGTTGAACTCATTCTACACATTCCTGTTTTCACTGTCTACTACGTATAATAAGTAGAGGAAGCAAATTTAGATTTCGAGATTTCACTGCAAATATGTTTTAAGGTCCCTGATTCCAAAAAAAGTAGTTTTAGAAAAAGATCCGTGTCTGTGTGACTGTGTGTCTGTCACTGAACAGCATAGCTGAAAAACCAAAAGTCGGTTAAAAACCAAGGTTGGTGTCTAAATTCAATATCTTTCAAGGATGTGACACAAAGATTTTGAAGAAAATTCCCCCACTCTAAACTACCCTTTACGTGGAAAAGTTTTCGAAAATTGTAATTTTCTCAAAAACAGCTCTAATGATTTTGATCAAAATAAAATATGCTTAAGATATTTTATGGAAAATGGAATGTATATTTTGAATTTTCTGGCTCTAACCTATGTAGTGCTGTTTATTCTTGATGACGTTTGCATAACTGGTAAACCATAAGAGATAGACAAAGTCTTACTATACAAAAAAAATTATATGTTGTTACAACACACGAGTTATGCCTAAATATATATATTTTTTTCCTCTTTTTGTGGAGCGAACCATTTCGGAGAACCATTTCGTGCAAAGAGAATGGAATTTCAAAGCTTTAAAAGATTTAACTGCCGCTCAAAGCCTACTGCATTCCATATTGCCCTTGCATCTACAAGCAAATGAGCAATAAGATCATTTCTGCAAATGTTTATCTCAACTAACATGAAGAAAGAGGAACAAGAGTTTGTAAGAATAGTTAGAACAAGAGTAAAGAAAGTCATGTGAGTCCAACAAATCGATTTTTTATTGGTATAAAATTTGAAATCATTGTTTCAATTTCATCATTTGATGCATCACCAAACTGCTTTAAACTGTCCTCCATTTCGAGTTTTGTTAATCGATTGTAATCTGTAATTTTTTTCAGCGATTTATGGGATTACAGTTGGCAATACTGACTAATCAAAAGAAAACCTGCTGTTAAATGATATAATACAAAAGAATGGCCAAGTAGTAAATAGTATGTGATAAATTAACACCCTTATGTACGAAATATTCCTCATAAATTTGCAGGATGAGTCTGCTTTATTGTGATATATTGAGAATGTGTTTGGAAAATGTTGCTTTGTATCCTGCAAATTGAACATTTTTTATATTTTAAGGCTCATTTATACTGTTTTTAGTAATGCTATATACAGACGAAGGTGCTTGCGAAATATTTTCTAATACTCATATGCACTTCATATAACCCTGAAATATACTGCAAGACTCCTACACTGTTTGAAGCGTAGAGAAAGTAAAATATACGATATTATATATACCGAGAGTGTAATTAAATGAAACGTTGAAATTAATGTAATAGAACTATTACCTAAAAGAGGAACAACAAAAAAAGCCAATGTCTCACCTTAGAGTGCGGTTTTCGGTAAAGGAAAGATGTGGGCTAATCGGGGCCAAGGTTCGCAAGGTGCCTTAGGGCCAAGGAACGAGTCAGTCATGTCTTAATATTACAAGGAAGTAACCGGAAAGAGGAACGCTCGAGTAACCAAACGTCCAGAAGGTCATCAAGTCTTGGATAGGCTGCAAAGTTTAAGGTTGGCGCCGCAGTGCATTTCCTTTCGGGTAACGTGTTAACATGAACATACATATCAAGGTGCTGTGTTCCTTTCCGATAATGTGACTGTAAGGAATATATTTGACAACAACTCCGGTGTTTTCTGAGAAAGATTACGGCTGGATTTGCAGCATACCAACAAGTTTAGGCGTCTTAAGAAACATATGCTCTTGTGCACAATGCTGAGTTACTAACGTTGTTGCGGATGGCGCTGGAGTTGTTGATGTCAAACATATTCCTTATAGTTACGTTGCCCCTTCCCCTCCAGAGAGCAGAGCACCCCTTAGATGTTTTCTCGCCAGAGAAGTATAGTACAGCCGGCTCCAAATGCTTTCCGATGGGCGCGGCGGTGTCGGGGAAAGAGACAAAGAATTTTTCTAATGAATTAGTTGCGCCTGGTCCAGGAATGGCTTTACAAGAGTTATCTACTTTCGCATCTGTCTGACGTGTGGTCAGCGGAGAGCAAACAAGAAACTAAATATTTAATTTTATTCTATCCAAACGAAAGAAAACAGCACATTCTTTTCTGCACTATTTAAACCAGTAATACCTATTGATTCTATGGCAGCGTTAAAGGCGTTTAAGAAACATACATATTTAAACAAAGATAATGTATATAATGTATTTTGCGTTAGTAAGAACAAGAATAATAGATCGATGAGCTATTATACATATCGTTCTTAAAACTTTCTGTACACAATAAAATAATAGTTACAGTAGTAATTAGAGCTCTCTCTAGTCGCAAGCCTGAAAAAATATCACTGGTCAGTTACAAATGAATTCGTATTGCGCAATAATGAACTCTACTTTCTATTGATAAAACAATCGATAGTGTGCCTTGCCGTTCTCGTTGCTGGACTGTTTTGACGATTCCGTTGCAGTTGTCGTTCTAGGTAGTTACGAAGCTGCCTTAAATGGCAATATTATGCTCGTATACAGACTGTCCCAAAAGATACACTTGCTTTTTGTGTAAAGTCTGTTCTTCTTGTTATTTTACAGGTATAGCAGTCAGAAGTAATGATGACGGTACGACCAAACTCAGAAGAGACGAAACGTGCGCTGAATTCCTGAAGTAGAAACACGATCCAGAAGGAGTTTCAAAGAAATCCAACAACAAGACGCACTAATACATAAGGGATAAATTTGAAACAAGTAAAACTGTCTAAAACTTCCAAAGGATGTTCTGAAAAACCTATACTACCAATTCTAATGAGAACATCTGTTGCAAACTCTCCCAAAGTGCCCAAAGAAATCTATATGGTAAACGGTTCCTGAGTCAGGAACCTCGAAGTGTATATGCGCATCAGATTTTGAGGCGAGCTCATTGCAGAAGCTACATTAAAAAATTAACACATTGATCCTCATACCAGAACTGCACTCTGCCAATGGCTCCTGGACAAATGTGCGGAAGATACATCGTTTGCACAATTAGCCACATCGAGGGTTAATGTCACAATTCACTTTCTCGGATTCTCAAAGCGCCTCTCTTTTTTTCCCTTTTATTGTTTTGTTTTTGTATCGAACTCAAGAGTTATTTTGATGTACCTGAAGGAAAGATGGATTGGGCAAAGGGGCTCTGTTGAGTGCCCTACACGTTCACCGGACCTCACCTCGTGTACCTATTTTTATGGGACAGCTAAAACATAAGCCACAAAACTTGCTACAACAAAGGCCTTGAAAGAGAAAATTGCAAGACACTGTCTTCAAAATTGAAATTAAATGCTTCAATCAATTCTTGATTCCGTTGCTCCGCATTATCTGTTATCTTGACAATAGTGGTCATGAATTTGAAAATTCATTCAAATCTTTCGTCAATGTTAATGGATAAAATATTGCCTGTCAGTCAAACAAGAGTAATTATAAATTAATTATCATAAAAACCTGACAGGGAAAACAAGTCAATATAATCAGTTTAAATATTCATATCAAAGGAATATAGTATATAATGTTAGAATATGAAAGTTTGTCACACAAAATTAGTTTGTCGCTGCCAGATTATTAAGTAGGTCACTAGCGTACTGCTGGATTCCGTAGGCCAATTTGTAGAATTCGCCTAGTAGTTAGACACGAGTAGTATTCGAGTAAAACCAGGTTGCCAGTTGCATTACCACGCGCAGATTGGAGAACCTCGCGGATTTCTGGGAATTTTATAGGCGAAGTCAAGAAACCTTGAAGGGTGTAAAAATGATGTTGCAACATGGCATTGGCAGTCATGTGAGAGGTTGAAGGGTGCTCAGGAGAAAGGGGAAGGTTATTATTAGTAGCGTCAGTTTTTGTTGCTTCTGGGGTCACCGAGCATTTTGGGGCGTTTGTCGCTTGGAACAGATTGAAACTAATCGCCGCGATCTACAATATCTCGGAAAGTATACTCCTCAAAATCTTTATATACCAGTTATATTTAATTAGTGAGTTATTACATCGTTTTCGTCGATTGGCAAGTCTCACTTTTAAATATTTGAAACATTCATTAAAAGACTAAATCAAGAACCCGTAACATTCGTTCTGAAAACCACATTCATGCATACCCTAGAATAGGAATCTCAATGCTCGAGCTGCAGCCAGGAAAAGGAACCAGCTGAGGACTTAGAGACATAATGATGGTACAATCTTCACTGGCGCCCAAAATAACTCGTGCACCGTCAACGTGTGGCTTAGATAAGCTGCATCCAACAGTCACATGAACGTGGTTCATGCTTCAAACTGATGCATCAACGAGTGGCTTCAAATAGACGCAACAATATGATGCAATTAATAACATGAGCTTGAATTAAAAATAGAGACAGTGACCAAGGAAGCGTTTAATGTCAAACTGTCATTCACCTGGCAAGGAACCACTACGTGCCGATACTGTCCGAGAGGCTAGTTGTGAACAATCAACCCTTGTAAACATACTAATTTTAATAAATCGCTGAATGCAAGACTACTGCGTTCTTCAGAGGATGATGATGGTCAACGTTTATGTTTTCGCCGATTCCATTTATTACTTTCTCTACCATAAACTTACGGGTAGAGGCATTGTTGTATTCTACCCAAAAATTCTATGTCGAGATCTCACAGAAAATATAAAATTTGGGGACCCTTGAGTCCAAATCTCACAAGAAATGAGGACCCCTCAGTCCAGAAATAGCATTTTAGAAAAAGTTCCGCCCGCGCGGGTGTACAGCATAAAAGGAAATGCTGATATCTTCCAAAAATGCAATACGATTAAAGAAAAGCCCCAAACTACACCTTTTATGAATTTTTTTTCGACATAACAGAGAGTAAGAGAGTAAGTGAAAAGTTTAAGGGCTCGTTGACATCTAGGTCATTAGGGCCCGAAGTCAAAAGATAAAAACAGGGAACTCACAACCTGTGAAGCCTCACCGTTAAAAAAGTTAAAAATAAGTTGTTGAAAGGTTAAAAAATTAAAACATCCTAAAAGTCTAGAATAAAATGCATGTTAAACTTGCTTACGAAATCAATATTTGCTACAAACCTTTTATAGATAAAGCCTAGAAATGTATGATACTCAAGTTTTCTTTCAACTGCATCTGGGTTGAGTAGTCAGCGTTTCGCCTCTCAACCGAGAGGTTCCGGGTTCAATTTCTAGCTGGGATTGGGAATTTTTCTTTAACCAGAGCAATTCACTATCCCCCCATACAGTCGGTAAGTATGGGTGTGGCAGCGAATGCGACTGTTTTTAAAATTAAAAATCAACATTAAGAAGTCCTAAATCTGTTTCTCAAGTCAAAGCCCCCGATATGACGAAATAAGCCATACAAATAAAACAATTTAAAAAATAAATAATAAAGCCAGCAAACCCAGCATAGCAGGCAATACTGTGTGTAAATTACTTTGTGCTACAACACAATCTTCAGTGTGATAATGATTTGGTGAACAGACATACTGCTCGACAAGTATGAAACGTTTGTTAAATGTGACACACATCTGACTATATACAGCAAGTTATTGTATAGCCTACCACAGGATGATGAATGAAATTATGGCACTACAGATGAAAAACACTGGTGCGTTTCTGTACTCTAAAAGTAACTAAGCAGCAACAGGTGTTTCAGACAAATACACTTCGCCTAGAGGTAAAGTTGGATGCGAAATCGTGATTCTATTGAAGCATCATTTTCTCTACTGCCAAGAGAGATTATGTTTTTGCAAATGTCATCTGTCCGTTGACCTCCCACCTTTCAAAACTGCGTCTTCAACGTTTGCAACACCAAATAGTAATGTCGCCAAGGTTGCATAACTTTTGAAACTCCTCTTTGTATTTTATTAACACATTTCTCAACACCTTTCCTTTGTTAACTGCTGTTGTCTTGTCCTTATGCAAACAAAAACATGTCTAAAACTGGCTGCATGAACTTATTACCTTAATAATAACTTACAAACTTCAAGATTCGCTTATATTGTCTGCTGCAAGTTCATGAAATCAAAGGCAGACTGCAGTTTCTGGAACACTCGGTGCCATATTTGTTTACACAAATATGTATAATAAATATAAACATGTAATATTTTTAGCATACACATATATGGCAACGAAGATAGGAATGAGTATTCCAGAAACTGCAGTCTGCCTTTGATTTCATGAACTTGCAGCAGATATTAAGATAAGTGAAGCGTGTAGTCTCTAAGTTATTATTACAATTATTATAGATTCACGTTGATTCACTGTTAATAGCTTCTGTTTGTTCATTATCAATCTAAGAACGTATCTGCTGCTTTGCTTTTGGAAATGATTGCCATTTAACAATGATTTCGTCCTCCGTGATCTAGTTTCCGAGATCGCAGTTTCAAACCCGGCGGAGGGTGCTGCATTTTTTTTTTTTTTTTGAGGGTGCAAACATCCTTAGTTGGCTTCCTTTGGAATAATTAAAGCCTGACAGAGGCCTATGAGCAAAATTAAGCAGTCTTTTACGCCGAGTACAGAACCACAAACGTTAAGTAGTGTCCATAAATTAAAAATCCCTTATTTATCAGCAATGACAACAACCTCAACACTTTTACAAGATCTCCCTCAGACAGGAACCAGGGACTCCAAGTTTAGAGCTTAGAAGACTAACCACTCTCCGCGAAAGCAGTACAAGCACAAGATGTTTAACATTTCACCTATCTTTAGATGCACAGTAGGACCCCTATGTTTAAATTAACCAAGTAACAGCTCAAAACTCAAAAACACAGCAATTCAAGATTTTGCCGCAAATCATTGCCGCAATTGCCGAATCATTTTGTACATAATTTCATCATTTTTATGTATGTACCTTCTTTCCTTAAACAAGATTTGTTTTAGAGAAGCATTTTCGAGATATTCCTTATTATTGGTATTAATTTTTAAATATCATACATATGCTGGCCATGTAAAGACTATAGAATATCAAAACCATTACATTGCGATCAGCTCTTAAAATATTTTAGCTCAAACCAACTAATCGTCCTATTTCTATTGTTCCTATAAATAAAGATTAATACGCGCACACGCACTATGTGTGTGTGTGTGTGTTCGTGCGCGTGCGTGCCTTGTCGCTTCTACAGTGTTGCACCAATTTCGATCAATCTTGGCACAGATAACCTTTGACTCACAGAGGAACTTGCTGTCTAGCTTAGAATCCGAAATTTCACTTAATTTCACACAATTATTACTTAATTTTATGCAATGGCCAAAAAAGCTCGCAAGATCGACTAACACGATTACTTACGTTTTCACAGCCTCCTCTCCGAACATCGATAATGCAGTAATAAGTCAAACTTGCTCTTTCTTTTGTTTTGAATTTCTTGTGAACGTTGGTAACTAAGAATAAACTAGGTTATATCTGTTTATAAAATGTTATTTTGTGCCCCATAATAAAATTTACATATGCATTAACATTAAAAAAACAAAAACACATTTATTCCCTTTTGCTTTAAGTCCGGTATAATTTAAAACACAGTTACACTTGCTGTTAACGTTAGATTTCATTTTCAGTAATGGTTTGCACCGCACACGTACATGGCTCTTCACATAAAACATGCATCTGATTACGGATTTTGGACACCAAACATCTGCATTTTCTTCTTTGTCCACAGTACAGCTACAGACTCTTCAAGCTGCTACGAGTAAGACGTGTTCTTCAGCTTCTCAACGAAGTCCACAACATTGGAGAAGTCTTCTTGCACTAGGATTTCAAATTACATTTATTTCCAAGTTGAGAGCCCGATATAATGATTTAAAACACAGCTAAACTTGCTGTTAACGTCAGATTTCATTTTCAGTAATGGTTTGCACCGCACATGTACATGGCTCTTCACATAAAACATGCATCTGATTACGGATTTTGGACACCAAACATCTGCATTTTCTTCTTTGTCCACAGTACAGCTACAGACTCTTCAAGCTGCTACGAGTAAGACGTGTTCTTCAGCTTCTCAACGAAGTCCACAACACTTGAGAGGTCTTCGTGCACTAGGATTTCAAATTACATTTATTTCCAAGTTGAAAGCCCGGTATAGTAATTTATAACACAGCTAAACTTGCTGTTTCATTTTCAGTAATGCCTTGCACCACAGATGTTGCTCCTCTCGCCACAAAACGTGCATCAGATTACGGATTTTGGACATCCAACTTCTTTCTCCACTGTAAAGCTACACAAGCTGCCAGCCATGGTGAGTCCGACATGTTCTTCATCTTCTCAACGTAGTCCACAACTTCGGAGAGATCTTCTTTCGCTAGAACTTCAATGGTTTGACAAGCTGTGCTTCTGCATTTTCCCTTTATATCGTCAGCAGAAATAGGATCACCTTGAGAATTCAAAGTGCGGTCCAATTTTGTCTTAAAGTGTATGTATGTTGTACCTAAAATTTTAGATACCTTTAATATTGCTTGTTTTGTTCTCACATCTACAGAATTTTCCATGTTGTCTTTCCAAATGAAAACAGGAATAATTTCGTTACAAAGACTGTGGTGCTGTGGTTCACTTAATGTTGTTTGTGCATTCAAGTTGCCATGGATACCTTCTTTTTTTTTCCTTCTACATCTATATTTATATGTATATTCTGTGCTTCCGATAAAGAACATACGCAGCAATAGAGAATAACATAAATTGGAAACGCACAAAGTCACCATTCAAATTCCGCCTTTCTGGAACGAAAAGTCTGAAATCTGGTTTAATCAAGTAGAAGCACAGTTTGGTATAAATCAAATAAAAACTGAGGATGGCAAACTCAACCGTTTAACATCACAGTTGGAACTGAAACAATTATGTATGTTGAAAATGCCTGGGATATACTAAGCACTGAGATCCTAATATATATTGCTTCACAAAAGAATGTCTATTAAATACTTTCAAAGACAGCGAGGACGCACAAATTATAAGGTTAGTTACTGGCATTGGCTCAGTCGGTAACGTCTGTGGCCCGCATTCGGGAGGTCGCGGTTTTTTTTTTTTTTTGGGGGGGGGGGGGGTCTCCGTGGTTTCCCCATGTCACTTAGGAGAATGTTGGGGTGCATTATTTCATACCACGGTTTCCTTTGCATCATTCCTTTCATTCCATTTGCTTATCATGTTTCAGGTGGTGCAGTTCCAGGCCTGTAGTGTGGGCAGTGTCGGACAGATGGCGTGGAGTATGCTTATCTTTTGCAGCTAACACGTTTCAAGTTGACTCCGACTCATTCTCAAAGCTTTCTAATTTGTTATTTTAAATTCTGTTGCTTCACTGTTAATACCTTCATTATTTCTTTATAACGTAAATGTGCTAAAGGAGGTGAATGGGGAATTTATGATAGTAAGTGTAAAGGTGAGAGAATTAAATAAAATTTACATGTATCAGCAAATCTCATGAATAATGGAATAAGAGAAGTGGTTAAAAAGAGAATATAAGTAAAGTGAATTATGTAATGACGGGCATAAATATATTTAGAAGTATAGGTACCTATAGAAATTCTTAAATATTGGGAAGAGCAATTACATTTTTATTTATGCTTTGGAGTAAGAGATTAAAGTATTTTTGTGTATATGAATTTCAATCAATATAATTATACATATTTTTCCATTTATAAACCACTTATTGTTGGTGTTTATCTTTGAGTTGTATTTATATCTACACACATTTACACCCCTATTCATACATCCAGACTCTAGGGGGTGGAAAAATCCTGGCTAAACAAAAATTCGCACCCTCCAATCAGGAATCCAACCTGGGACCTTTGGGTTTGGAATCTGGCATGCTAACCATCCAACCACAAAGGCAGTCAAACACATTGTTTCAATAAAGTACTAAATTATGTAATGGAGTTTGTGAGCTGTATATTTTCGAATATTAGCTATCTAGTAAATAATTTAAGACTAGAGGATTTTAATTATAATTCACTATAGTAAATGGTTCAGTATTAATAAAATATAAATAAAATAAATCTGTGCTGGCTACTAGTGTAGCTTCTGCTGGATACCATATGGACATACGCAAAAGGCGGCTTAACATCTCAGTGAATAAGGGACAAAAGGTTTTCGCGATATAAATCCATTCCAAAAACATGCTCTTACAGCGAGAACTCCTCCAGGTTCTACACAATTTATAAACTTTTTTTTAGAGTATACATTCTACTTACACCCTCCCAAAGCTCCTGATGAATGAGGACCCATCGCAGTAGATTCACTTTCATAATGAATTAAAACTTAATGGCGGATCTGTGCCAAGGGATAATGAGCAATTAAAGACCCACCTACATTCATAATGGAGTTGCACAGTCACATCAACAAATGCTAAATATTAAGAGGTAGAACCGGAACTTAAAAATTCAATGCCACAACTGGGATTTGAACCACAGACCTTCCGCTTGCCGGGCGGACGCTCTACCACTGAGCTATTGTGACAAACTGCCAGAATGACATTAAATTCTCAAGCCAGTTCGTATTTTTCCTGGTAAACCACAAAGGCAGTCTCACATCAGAGACAATTACCCCAATGGTGACTTACTATTGCAAGTACTTTATATCCCAGGATTAAATAACCTTCACATGGTAAATATTATTTATTTATGCCAACAAACTTACTGTTGGTGTTTTTAAACACACAAGCCGTGTGTGGGCAAAATTTAAGAGGTAGAACCGGAACTTAAAAATTCAATGCCACAACTGGGATTTGTCTGTGGTTCAAATCCCAGTTGTGGCATTGAATTTTTAAGTTCCGGTTCTACCTCTTAAACTTTGCCCACACACGGCTTGTGTGTTTAAAAACACCAACAGTAAGTTTGTTGGCATAAATAAATAAATGCTAAATAGTTTAATAATTCAAAGTTGGTATAGATCTTCATTATTTGGTGCAAAATGTGAAGTGCGCAGTCTCAAAGGTGATTTTCACTTATCTTGCAGCGATACTCACTTTTTATGTGGTTCATTTTTGAAAATGTTTGTTCGCAGATACAAGTGGAGCCAAAGACTGCCATTAAATTGCAAACATACTCTCGGATATTCACAGCAGAGCAGAGAGCTAAGTAATTCCCACCCTTCTTTCTCAGAACATTTTATGGTCGTGGAATTCTGCAATGCAAGTAGTTTCATATTTTGTAGCTCGTGTGAGGCCTCACTGGTTGGAATCATAACCAAACTTCCAACTCCAACATTGACATCGATAATATTAGACGCATCGTGTACGCTTTGACTATTATTTGCTTATTAAATAAAATTTGTTTGTAATCCAAATCAATTTAATGTCTTATTTATATGAAACATAAAGGCAGTTAAAATTTAATACAAAACTTTCTTGATAACTTTACAAAATAAACTAATTCCTCGAGTTTTGAAAAAACGGCTAAAACTTATTTTTGTGGTTATGTCTAAGCCTGCCCTAATTCAAGTCTCGCTAAAACAAAATTGAATGAATTTCTTGCTTACTTCTAAGTCAGCAAAGTCAGTTTATCTTAAGAGAATGACTAATCACAAGACATGTTTGCAAAATGTAATTAAATTCGATTTAAACAAATATATTCTCAAAATCCACTACCTTACTTTGTACTAAAGAAACGATTTTAAATGTAGTAGATACAGCTGTCAAAGATAGGTCCGCGAAAAACGCAATATATTGAAAGTAATCCGAAGCGGCAATTCCCATACGAAATTAACAAATTGAGTTTTTCCTAATGAAAAGAGAATTATTCAAATCGATCGAGCCATTTTCGAGGTTTTGCGAGCCTAACGCATGGAAATGTATATTTATATATAGAACATTCTAAGTTGTACTTTACTCTAAAGGTTTCAAGATGTTACACGTGTTATTTCTGAAATAACCGAACCGTAAAGTGTTTCAAGGAATAAAGAACTTTATCATGGGATTTTGTATCATTTCTTGCATATTCTATGGCCTACTTCAGCTTTTACAATAAGTTGGGAAAGTATTGGATTGCACTCAAACATTCGGTATCAAGATTTTACCGCAAATACATGTTTTGGGACTCCACGAGTCAAAAAATGGTCTGTGTGAATGTGTGCGTGTTTGTCCCTGCGAACAGCGTAACTAAAAAACGAAAATTTGGTTAAAAGGATGAAAAAAATCTCCCCATTCCAAACCACATTTTAACAGTTTTCGTTTCTACCTTGTTGCACCAAGTTTGACCAAATTTGGCACAGATAACCTTTGACTCAGGGAGGAAATTGCTGTCTAGTTTAGAATCCGAAATTGCAATGACAAAAGCTCGCAAGACCATTTATATCTTTGTCAAAGATAACCGCAGTTCAAGCGTTGCCAACATAATGGTTACATAGGTTTTCACAGCTTCCTCTCTGACATCGATAATGGTCTTTCTTTTGTTTTGAATTTGTTGAGCATGTTGGTTACTAAAAATAAACAAGGTTATATCTCTATACAAACAAATTTATTTTTGCCCCACAATAAAATTTACAGATGCATTAATATTCCAAACAATTACATTTATTCCCTTATGTTGAAAGTCCGGTATAATAATTTAAAACACAGTTACACTTGCTGTTAACGTTAGATTTCATTTTCAGTAATGGTTTGCACCGCACACGTACATGGCTCTTCACATAAAACATGCATCTGATTACGGATTTTGGACACCAAACATCCGCATTTTCTTCTTTGTCCACAGTACAGCTACAGACTCTTCAAGCTGCGACGAGTACGACGTGTTCTTCAGCTTCTCAACGAAGTCCACAACACCGGAGAAGTCTTCTTGCACTAGGATTACAAATTACATTTATTTCCAAGTTGAAAGCCCGATATAATAATTTAAAACACAGCTAAATTTGCTGTCAACGCTAGATTTCATTTTCAGTAATGCCTTGCACCACAGATGTTGCTCCTCTCGCCACAAAACGTGCATCTGATTACGGATTTTGGACATCCAACTTCTTCCTCCACTGTAAAGCTACACAAGCTGCCAGCCATGGTGAGTCCGACATGTTCTTCATCTTCTCAACGTAGTGCACAACTTCGGAGAGATCTTCTTTCGCTAGGACTTCAATGGTTTGAGAGGCTGTGCTTCTGCATTTGTCCTTTATATCGTCAGCAGAAATAGGATCACCTTGAGAATTCAAATGGCGGTCCAATTTTGTCTTAAAGTGTGTGTATGTAGTACCTAAAATTTTTGATACCTTTAATATTGCTTGTTTTGTTCTCACATCTACAGAATTTTCCATGTCTTTCCAAATTGAAAAGGAATAATTTCTTCACAAAGACTGTGATGCTGGATTCATTTATGTTATTTGTGCATGCAAGTTGCCATGGATACCCTCGTTTTTCTTCTACATCCATATTTATACCTTATATCATAATATACAATATTAATGTCAAAAACATAACCTGTAATAACAGGGTGCGAAATGATAGATCTATATAGTTTCACAAAAATAAATTAATAGTAATGTCTGGGACATAAGAAGTGAGAACCTAACAAATATAGCTTAGCAAAAGAACGTCTCTTAAATACTTTGAAAGAGATAGAGGACGCACAAATTACAAGGTTAGTTACTGGTCTTGACTTAAGACACCAGAAAGCCAACCAGCTCCTTAGGAAGATACAAACTTCAGCAGGAGTAGACAATCTAAGGATCTAAACATTGGAAAAGCTGTCAGGTTTCATTAGAAGCATTTTAATTGTAAGCAACAAAGACTTGGATAAAATAGTAATTATGGCTGACATACTATGAAAGAGGTTATGCCTAAAATATTCTAACTGGAACAATAAATTTCTGTAATCACCAATTGTAAGAGAAGATCGCGTCGGAGTGCCCAGAATGTAGGTATTTTGTAATACATATATACGTTTTGAATTATTCCAAACTTTATTACAGCCTTTCCTTTATATAGCAACTTCTGCTAATGTTAGAAAGCTTTTTTCGCAACGAAGAACATTAATTCAGGGGTACCAACGTTGTTTCTTTTGCTAAAGTTCGAACGTTTTTTCGAAAATAATGATACTTGTGTACCAAGAGTCACATTGTAGATTGGGCGTGAAAAACGACTTAAATTTGCTCAGAGGCGTCTTTATCAGGATTGAGATTCTTTTACGTGCCGGGAATCTACGACACGGAACCACCAACTTTGCTTTACTTCCGAAAGGAGTCATGCTAAGGATTTTTATGTCCAAAAAGATCTATCCTCTCCGTAGGGTTTGAGCACACGATCTTTGAAACTAGAGATTATCATGTTACCCCTAGACGAGGGTTGATGAACGTTACGCCATAGGTGTGAAGAGAGGAGTCCGCACCCCATCCACGCTTTAGCTAGAAGCATTTGTTTTCCCCCACCTTTCCGCTTTTGTGGTCACGAAGAGAAGCAACGTAGAACATTGTGTTCACACCTACTGAGTAGCGTTCGTTGGCCTGCCCTAGGCCACAGATGACGGTGTCTCTTAGAGCAGATATAGAGGAACTGAAAACTAAAACCACAGAATTTATTATTTAATGGGTTTTTTAATGTGTAATACATCCCCGACAGTCCTTCTCCATCCTTCTCTGTTGTTACAGTGCCCCTCTTCCAAATCAAGTCTCTTCATTGCCTGTGTACATTATCGTTCTTCAGGCATTCTTCTCACATTTCCATACCAGTTCAATTGTTTGGATGTAGTCTCATTGAAATTGTGCATTTCACACCCATATATCAGCAGCATAGTTATACGTTTGACAATACTATTATAAATGTCTCTTTGATTTGTTGCTAATATGTTTGTCCTACGGAATTCCATTTAGTGTTGAAATTGCATATTTTCCCTTATTATTTGTGTTTGATCTCATCATATTTTCCATTGTTTATTTTAACCATTCTACTTCGCTGCAACATTTAATTTTATTTTCTCCTTCCACTTCGAAATCCTCCATATTCCATATGTTCTTGATCTCTTGTCATAAGACTTTGATCATCAGCAATGTGAAGTACTTGTAATCTGAATTCCCATTTCAGAACACTTTCTTCTCCAAATCTTTAATGCTCTATGTATGTAAATTTTAAATAATGTTGATAAAAGACAAGTCTTGTCGTATACCTTTGTACCAATAAACCTTTAGATGTTTTTGATCCAACTTTTATCTCGGATATGCAGTTTTTATATAATTTTTGGATTGATTTTATTATTCTTTCATTCATTCAAATTCTTGAGTGTCGTCCACAGAAACACATGCTTTATTAGGAAGACAATTCTTACAATAAAGGTGGAGAGCAGAGTGAGGTTATTGGGCACGGCCTGTTAAATTCATAAGGTAAGTATTCAACTTTTTGCTGTAGATATTAATCAAGACAGCCGTGCCATGAAACAGCCGCTAGAGCTCTATTCGCAAGCTGTGCTCGAAGGTTCGAGGCAATATGGATGACCCAAACCAGGTGCGCTAAATGCTGGGATGGCATAGTGGGGACTGCAGGCTTCACCCGAAGACCTCCACCGAAGAGAATTTAGGAGAGGAAGTTCAGCAGTAACGCTATTGCATCTGAGAATTCCAGGAGCGGGTACTTTTGCCGGCCACAGGGGTTTGTCCAGGTGAAAGAGGGTGCCAGGACGCAAACATGACCGAGGCCGTGCTTGCGTCCTTGGAAAGTCGAATGTGATAGTAAAAAGGAAGTAATTGGTGTATGATATTAAGGAGCAGTTAGGGATGTTAGTGATATCTCTTACGTCCACTGGTGAGGTGCTGCAGCGTGCCCTTGGTAATCGGGCGTGGCCTCTATCCCAAGTCGCTCTTCCAGCATCGACTCAAGAGCTGCCACCTCTTTCTTGACGAGTCTTCGGATTGATTTGAGAAGCTCGTCTGTTGAACTCCTTCGCTGTTGCAAACCCTCTTATGTCGAGTTTGAAAGAGAGCCTCCATCCTCGAGTGTGGCAATTAGCACATCTCTGGATTCGGACAGTTCCTCCTCCAGGGCGGCGATCTTTGTGTGATGTTCAGGAGTTCTGTCTGTAAATCCTCTAGGTTGGTGTTGAGGATTGGCGGTGACTAGTGGCGAGGAGGTGTTAAGGGTGGCGGGTTTTTAAATTTGGAATGGTTGGGTTTTAGAAGGAAACTTGCTGCCTCTTGACGGCTGTCTAATAAGATACAGCAAGGTCTGCAGCCTGGTGGAATAGCCTGGCCAAGGCCCAGGCAGTGATGCCAACCTCTCTAGCTCAAAAGTCTCAAGCCAGGACTCAGAACGTATAAAGTTTTGCACGTTAAGAAAAACCTAATTGCTTAAACAAACATATGCAGGGCGATAAATTAGTAGTGGAGCTTAGGGTGCACAACTACCATATTTACTAGCCCCAATGCAATACTAGGTTAGGTACACATAATGTAAAATCACGACTTATGTTATTGAAGTGCTCGCTCCTCCTATCAGTAGATACAGCTGTCCTTTTATGGAAACATTACTCCCACAATACAGACTCGAATCTCATCTTTAGGTAATATTGCTATTACTGTTGTGTAAGCAAAGCTATTGTGTCCATAATGAGAATGCTGACTATTGATTGACAGTTTGTCAGTGTCGTGTCAAATGTTTATCTTTGTTCTTGTATGTACCATAACCATTACTACACTATGTTAGATGCAGCAATTATTAAATCTCCCACATTCATCTCATTTTTTTTCAAAAATTCCCTTTGTACCCTACTGAAAATTAAGTCTAAAAATACCCCCCAATGTGGAACAAAACCTACAGGTTGGCAAGACTGCCAGAATCAGGAACAACTGAATTCGATAGAGAAGCATTGATTGCGCGAAACGTATAGCAGTGCTCTCTAACGGAATTGACAGCAACTGTTTCAAAGAGCCACGAAGACTCATTCCCATACTATTCCTAAGGATACCCATCTGTGATGAACACCCAAGAACTGCTGAAAATTCATGAATATCGACTTTAGTGTTATTAAATACTATAACTTTACTTTAATTCGGTGTAGGCTGAATAGCTGAACGACCTTCTAGGTCCGACATATGAATTACTATTTTTTTTTAAAATTTAAATTTAACTGAAGTGAGATCTCGGAAAACTTCAAATTTTAAATTACCTGCAAAGGAGTAGAAAAAGAGAATAAGAGAAATCTTTATACGCATTAAATGCTTTTTACACGGTTAGAAAAAGTGAAAATTAATATTTTATAATTAAAATCTGTAATGTAGGTTTCTGTGGTAATAAATGGTAAATGAAAAATAATAAAAATAAATCCTATAGAAGAGTTTGAAAATGGGAATTTACTGACAAATGAAAACCCGGGAAAATGGAGTTTAAATACTTTATAAGACTTATATTTTTTATAATTACTCGAGAAAATATATACTGCAAAGTAGTATTTGTATTTTCCTGACATTCCTTTGTGATGTGGTTAGGATTTTAAAAATACATTATACTTTTCTTGAGTGCAAAGTGGCCATTTCAAGAGCATCTCAATGGAGGGGTAAATTAATGAATTTAATATGCGGTTAATTACTATTGGACTGCTGTTTTAATTTTGAATTAAAGAACAATTATTGTTTAACACAAATTAATAAGGCTATCCGCAGCAAACACTATAATTTTTGACAACAGAATAACGAAGTAATATTGTTTAATTGCGAACTTGCAGCATGCGGGCCCCTCTGAAAAAATCTGCCGACTCCATTCGCCATTATTTTATTTCTGATAGTTAGTCAGTCACTTGTTATAGATCTGACTATAATTTCAGTCCCCTTATATCTGTCATATCTGCAACGAGCACATGAAATGTTTATCTTGGGTAACAAATCAGCTTTTATTTTTATTTTTTATAGTATCGACAAATTTTGCTGATAATTTCTTATGAGTTAATATTTTCTATGTATTTAAAAGATTAATGAAATGTAAATGATTGTTTATGTTATTCCAGCCAAGAATAAAACAATGTTCACTCTGCGATTTAACGTTTGAAGACAATGTATTTCTTTACAAGAGAATACTCTATTATTAGTAACAATTACTGAAGTATTCTCAACGGCTATACGTAATAGATAAACGGGTCTATTTGTAAACAATTTCCAAATAAACAGTAGCGGGCATTTCAAAACGAATGGCGACTGACACGCTCAGGCGAGGGGATTGCCGAAACAAATTATTTGGACGAAGTAAAAGTACTGTAGTGCGCTCTATCGGAATGTGTAAGTACTACTGCAAACGGCTACGAGGGCTTAATCTCTGAAGCGCGAACGTTGCAGAAGTCGAGCAATCCTTCACTAATGTCAACGTCACATTAAGGAGAGAGGTGAATAAAACTATGGTCAAGTAGAAACTGTGTTCCATATCTGGAAACTTCAACTTATATTTCAATACTGATATACGTCTACACACAGACATATACAAATTGTTTCACAAAAGCTTGTTTTTTTAATTCAGGGGCCTCAAAACATGTTTTTGATGAAATTTCGATATGGATATCCGCTACGTGGAAGAGAAAATTAAAATGACACAGCACTGAAAAACTCAAATAGTGACTAATATCGCGGCAATGGACGTCACAAAATGTATTTGAAGTAAATTACATATTTTACAGAGATTTAGATTTTCTGTAACAATTTTTCTATCTCTTACGGTTTTCCAATTATACAAAAGCCATTGCGAATGTAGAGAACTTAACAGGCTACTCACAAAAAACTGATTCATGCAAAAGTCAAACACGTAGTATTTAAAATCAAAATCGTTAGGAGCCAACTTTGGGAAAATAATAAACTACAGAAATGCCCACACAGAGCAGGATTTACTTGAAAATCTTCATGTAACATCCTTGGAATGTGCTGAACTTAAATACCAATTTTGATATTAATAATTATTTTTCCCTCTGCCTATTATAAGCAAGTGCTAGAGAAAGTAAGAATTAACACCTCGCCGACACTGTGCAATATATTTTATTTTGACGAGATACTCAGGACATGGAAATCTTATGTTGATCCAGGAATATACCTAAATATCAATACCTTCTTAAACTCTGCTGTATATGCCGATGATATAGTAATCATCCAAGACAGTGAAGATAAATTACAGAAATCAACTTATATCTTAAATGAAATAGCCAAAGAATATGATTTTAAAACTGCAGCTCAAAAATCCAAAACAATTGCATTTTACAGTAATGACTAAAATAGTGATTGATGAACTAATCATAGAACAGTTGAATATTTTAAGTATGTAGGAAGTTATCTTTCACGTGACAGAGATATAGATCTGGACAAAAAACTTGTTTTCGAAACGTTTGCAATAGAATCCATAGATCGTTTAAAAAACACGAAAAGTTACATGGATAAACTTTTTAATACGGTTGCTGTAGCCATACTAACTTATGGAAGTGAAGCCAGAACAATGACACAAGAAGACAAATCAAATGAAATTAACGAGAAGTGCGCCAGAAGGTACAATACTAGATAAAAAGGAGAAACTTAGAGTGGAACAATTGCTGGAGAAACTAAAGAGAAACAGCAGAAAATGGTGTGAACATTTACACACAATGCCGAACTACAGACTACCAACTGTAGCAATGGTATATAAAGCAAAATGAAAACAAGATGTTGGAAGACCAAGAGCGAAATGGGCACCGGAATAGGTTCAATATGAACCTAATGCTTGAAGTGAAGAAAAAGAGAAGGAGGAGAAGAAGTAGGAGGAGAAGGAGGAATAGAAGGAAGAGGAGCGATTTGTGGGATACAGTTGCCAACACTGACTAAACAAAACAACGAGCTAATGATAATTTGTACAAAACAAAAGAATAACTAGGAAATAATTCGTGTATAATAATTTAACCCCTCTGTGCTTGAAATAGTCATTTTAATCCTGTGTCTACCCTTACAGGCGTGTAATAATTATTGCTCCATATATTTTTTCTGAACATTCAGAATATCAGGAATGCATTATGTCGTTTATACACAATTTTCTCGTATCTTTAGATTCAAGAGAAAATTGTGTTCTCACATCATGAAAGCAAACAAGCACTTCAGTGTAACACTTAAGAGCAGTAATCGATAGACATGTTAACCTTTGAACTTTATGCAGCTTATTCAACAGTTAATTTGTAAACGCATTTGCATATCATAAAGCCTAGTATCAGCACCGTCGTTTGTCATGCAAGCTGCAAGATTGGCATTGAGTACATTCTGGCTTATCGTAAAACCCAATGATCCTTGCCTTCCCTAGACCAGAGCTGAAGGACATTTCCAGTGATGATTGGGTGAGAGAAAAGAATGTGCACGGTGCAAAATTAGTAAATCTGTTTCTTTCTGTAGTCCACTGCTGAGTTTAGTGACTCATCACAGGTGTCCCACGTTCAATTTCCGTTCAAGATTCGTAGAACTACTAACAGACATCAACGATGATTATCTATAGGTAGTAATCTAGTATTATAAGGAGATTTTAAGTTTTTCAACCAGTGTGCCATGAATGTGCCGCGAGAAAATTGAAATAAGATTATCAATCCTTAACCCTTGTACCTTACTTGGAGTGATTTCTAACCCCATTGATACTATAAAGTTACGGTATTGTATTTGTAGAATCTTGATGGTATAGATATGCCTTTCTCAGTCCTTATTATGCCCTTTAAACAAATAATCGGGCTGCGATATCTTTGTAATAAACAATAAATTGATATGAAGCCATAAAGAACCCATTAAATGATTCACAATACTTTTTAATTCTAAAGCTTCTTTTACGCAGCAATCTTGCTGTTTTAGATTTATTAAGGTGGTAATACTACTGCTTTTATATTTTATTATTGGAGACAGTTGTGCATTCACCAGACCATTGTTGAATTGTTTGTGTTTATGAAATTACACAACATAAATTATGAAGACTTCAAACTCCTCACAAAAGAACCATAAAATATGCAGTAAATGCAAGTGGATTTCAACACCTGGGGAACTGTGGCAGGAATGATGAGTGAACACAGTTTATCGGCAGTTACCAACAGTTCAAAATGGCCGCATTACACTAAACAGCTGACGAAAGAATCGCAAAAGCAGTTCTGCCAACGTACATAATAAAGGCATTTCTAATCTCAAATATCACAGGGTTAAAGTAACATACTTTCAAACAATAGAAATGCTTGAACAGCAAATCTTGTTCTGCAAGAACACTTTTGGATAAAAACACTTTCGAGCGCTAAATATCGTAATATATATTTAATCATTACTGTGTAACGAGCACAAAAATAACAACAGTAACTATAAATGCATATATTGCTCTAAAGGAATTCAAGACAAAACCAAGCGAACATGAGAGGTACGTCCACAGATTGATTAATTAATTAATACAGCGTCTAAACAGAATCTTGTTTTAAAATCTATCGGTTGGCCTTTCTGCAGCGAGTTCATAAACAAGCACTTTTGTGGCAACCTAACAGACACAATAACACCAGCTATGGCCGTAGCTTTACCATGGTTATATGTTACAAACAGTTGGCGGCACTAATGCAACCCAACGGATGGAAAATCACCAAATATAACCAGACTGTACCATAATGGGGGAGAATGTCAAGGTTGTTTTTTGGGGTATCTCAATAAGCTGTGCCTACTATAGAAAAGAACGAAGTGATACAGATGTGTCTCAAGTCCACGTGTAATATTCTAAAACTGATTTTTTTTTGTCTTTGGTTTCTTCTTGTATATTGTTTCTGTAACAAAAAAAGTAAAAAATCTGATGTGTTGCACTCACATGACTTTCTCTACTCTTGTACTAACGATTCTTACAAACTCTTATATCTTCTTCGTGTTGAGATAAACATTTGTACAAATTATCTCATGATGCAATAAACCCCAGGCGCTACAACCTTCTCCGGACATAGACCCACCGCCTAGCCGCTGCGTCCCCCACCTCTGCTTATCACAGCCGTCATGGCCGGGGTGCGTAATGTAGGTGGGACGTGGTCGGCGCTTCGGTCCCTCCCAGCCGGTTATGCGGTCATTGAAACTTTTCAATCAAGTAGCTCACCAATTGCCCCCCCCCTCCACCCCCGAACCAGGTCCTCCAGCGGGAAAGAATCCCCACGCCGGTACCGCGAATCGAACCCGGGTCTTCTGCTTGATAAGCAACAGCGCTACCACAGCACAATCAACCATTCTTCTAGAAAACGAAACGGCCAAAATAAATTAAACAATCTGACGTGTTATATTCTCATTGTTTTCTCTATCCACTAATACTTAATTTTAAATCTTTTCTACGTTGTTGTTGTAGTGTTTAACGCCCGCTTTTACTACTACGGCACCGCAGGCGGTGACACTGATGATATATGAAGATGGAGCACCGGTGGAATGAGATGGCGGGGGAAACCGGAGTACCCGGAGAAAACCCGCCCTGACGCCGCTTCGTCCACCACGAATACCACATGCGGGTCCCTGGGATCGAACCCGGGCCGCCTAGGTGGTAGGCGAGCGCGCTAACCGCTCGGCCACGGCGCCGCCAAATCTTTTCTACAAATTATTCTTACAAAGAGTTATTCTTCAATTCACGTTATGTTAATCGAGATAAAAGTTTGCAGAAATGATTTTATTACACACTTATTTGTGAGTTAGGCTGAAGCGAAAATTACATCTTTAAAGTGCGGTTCGCTTTGAAATTTCACTCTCTTTACACTTGCCTCTATACTTCCAGTACTTTACGTCAGCAAGTTTGTGTAGTCCCTATGGGTTAGCCACCATTTGCACAAAATCATTTAAAATTCTGTTACTGATGAAGACTTCAGAGAAACCTCAGGATACCTACAGTTTGTCACGGAACAGGGTTGCCAACATTTAAAAGTAAAATTATCGTATGAGTCACTCAAAATTATAGATTTGGATTCAAAATTATCGTACATCATAAACCAAATGCTACAACAATAAGAATATCAGTATAACACTTATAAAAATGTAATAGTAATGATGTTTATGATATTCAGTTACAAAACTGATAACCTCAACTAGTATTACAACTTTAGCACTTATGTTTCTCGCACTATTCATCTGAAAGTTCATCTTCCTCAACCTTTGCAGCATTATACAAATTTGTTGTTGAGATAAACCTTAACACCATCTCGGTGACTTGCAGATTTTCGGATCTACCACATTCTTTCATAAATTGAGACGACAGAATAAGTCTATTTACCTTATCTAGTGTCAGTCTGTTTCTAACTTTGGTGTTTACTGAACCCAGTTTAGAAAAAACTTTTTTACAAGAAGCACTTTTGTGGGGCAACGAAATCACTCATAATGCAACCTCCGCCAGTTCTTTGAAATCAGTATTTCAGGTGACATGTGTTTAACAGCACTCGAGAAACTGCCAGGTTCAGACATGTTCTTTATTTCACACCGAATATCACTTATTCCGAGTTTTCTCCATCAATCATCAATTTTCTGAACAGTGCCCTCTTCATTGAGATTACAAGATCTGGGTTCACTAGCAATAGGAAGATAAATCGCCGCTTTCGAGCTATCATACATTAAAATTATCGTACATCCACATAATTATCGCACGAGTTGGCAATCCTGTTACGGAGATATCTTTAGCATATAACCTTTTAATCAAGATGACCTTGTCACTCGCCCACTTAGTCACTTGTTAGAGCTATTTTTGACAAAATAAAAAATAACAAAAATGTTCAATATAAACGATAATTTGGAATCAGATTATTTTGAAATACCAAGTTCAAATACCAAATTTAATATTTATCCAACATTTCCACGAATTACGCTGTATACACCACGCGCATGCTCATTGACCTTTTTTGAAAATGCTTTTGTTTTTAGAAACGTCAAACATGTATTTGTGGTAAAATATTAATATCAAAATGTTTAAGTGGAATGCAATGCCCTCTCCAAGTGCTAGGAGGAAAAAAAAAAAAAAAAAAAAAAAAAAAAAAAAGATATTTACTTAGCAAGGATGCTTACTGTCAGATTAATTTAAACAAATACTTTGAAAATAGCATTTTATATGTAGTTCTGTGTGGATGTGATTCCCAGTGTTAGTTATTTTGCTGTCACAAAACGCCTAATTCTGACCTTACTTTGCTCGTACATATTATAATAATCTCACTTGCGGACGAACCTTATAAATACATCGTAATGGCTCTAAACTTCCTTAAAGTTATCACTGTGCAATTCACAGAAACTTGAATTTTTAAAAGCATTCTTTTCGAAAGATATTTCATACCAGAAGTTAATATGCTAAATTGTAGTAGCTTTTCTTATGGACACTACGTTTCCACGGGGAATTAAAATGAATTTTGAGTCCAATCCCATTTAGTTCGATCCATGTTGAATTCAATCCGGAATGAGATCGATTTGGATACGCAAGGTTCAAGCATAAATAATTCGAAGCCAGTGATGAATTCAGGGGGTGGTCCGGGGGGGAAATCCCACTCGGGAATTAGAAAGTTCCCCCCGGAATTAAAAGGTCCCTCCCCGAAAATTCATATCTATTGTAAATGTATATATCATTATAATTCTCTCCCCCCTGTCAAAACAATCGGTCTGGGTGGCTCAGTTGATTAGACGCTGGCCTGCTGATCCCAAGGTCGCGGGTTCAAATTCGCCCCACACCGATGTGTGCTTAAAAACGACAGCTCCATGTCAGTAGATTTACTGGCATGTAAAAGAACTCCTGCGGGACAAAATTCCGGCACACCGGCAACGTGATCCCGGCAATTGACAGCGTCGTTAAACAACAAAATCAAATCATCCCCTGTCAAAACAATAAAAGTGGCTTTGTTGTGATATTACGAGTGCAATAGAAGATAGCATCTTTGGTGGATTCAAATGGATTTGAATCAGGAAGGTGTTTCCATGGAACAAAATTTCGATCCGATGCTACTTCTAAGAGGATCTGATCCAAGAATTCAGTTACATCTAAATCCGCGTTTCCATACAGTATGCAATCCGGAATGAGAACTCAAATCGATTTGAATTTCCCATGGAAACGCAGTGAGTAATGGCTTTTGTGATTTTCACTACTAAACCTATATTGTATCATACTAGGTCAAGCGTAACCACGAAATGTACTGCATTACTTAATATCCTGGGACATTCTTTACTACTCTGGCCCAATTCCTCAGTCCGATGCGCAGCGCGCATTCATGTAACCAATGCCAACATGACCGCAACAAACACCACTAGCACTAAGACGGTTGGAGAGTTACTGCCTGTTTATAAACAAAAGATCGGAGCAGCGTGAAGTGACGACAGAGCATAGCCGAAACGTCAGGGTGGCTAAAACCCAACGATACAGGAAAGTGAAGAGATTTCACTTAGGTTGGCACTCCTTCCCGCACGTGCAGTAACCTACACATGTTACTCTATTTTCGCCATTGCTAAGTTGCCTCAAATTGGGACAGCATGCTAAAGAATGTCTGTATTATTAAGATAACCATACAAGTTGTATGCTGTTGCGAAAACTCAGCTTTATTTTAACATTACTGCATTGACATTCACAGATTTGTCAAGTGATTTTGTTAAGTTTCATGCCCCAGTTGAGAGATAGGCCATTCGCTGCTTCTGCATTTGTTTTAGAATCAAACAAGCCAGTGCCTCCTAAATAACAAAGTGAAAGTGAAATTCATTGTTAAAATTATCAGGATGGTCTCGTTTCAAAAATTCTGCGGCTACCTCCAATAGGGTAAGCTAAATTATCAGGTATTTGCCACTTATTAGTTTCTTTATAATATGTATGCTAAATCTGAGTTTAAGCTTATGATATTCGTTAGAAAATGCATTTTTAAAGCAATTGAGACTTTTTTGCGTAGTGCTACCCAAACCCTTCGGTGGGTAGTAAAGCAACATTTATTTCTTATCTAGTTTATTTCTGTTTCACCTAACCAAGGTTTTGACCAATTTTTGTAGCCCTTCCTATAGCAAAATGGGGTTAAATAGTATGTAAACAAGTTACTATTTCACACATTGCTATCAGTAAGTGACATTACATAATTCCACCGTGCAGATGTTTTAAATTGTTTTAAATTTGCATAAAATATCCGTTTTCTCCTGATTGTATTATTCTAATCTGCTTCGTTATCTCATCCATCCATTTCAAGTACACAAGAATCTCCAAAATAACAAATACTTTAAACTGTTTCATGTCATACAAATAAGGAGAAAAGTATGCAAATGTTCTTTTAGTAAAGCTAATTCACCTAACCTATAACAACCCACAAAGGACCATAATATAATCTGAATACTCGTGAATACTTTTGAAAACAGTTCAAAATTAGTAAGGCAATGCTTAACTCAAACTATTTTCTGTGTACCTAAACTTTTCTCAGCATACTTTCTTCCTCAGAGTTTATTGCTTGTTTGTCCCTGTAACTTTTGTAAGGTTAGGTTTGGAGTGGGAGATACGTAACATTAATGATATTAATGATATTAATGATATTACCTTAAGAATCATTTCTTCTGAAGTAGATGTTATCACTTTGGAGTCCCGTAACCCATGCACCATCTCTTTTTATTAGGCTTTCTTTTGTAGCAAAATTATGGCGTGCGAACGTAAACGACGCTATGTTTAAGATACTGTGCATGGTTGGATGGGAGCACCAACCCGCTAGTAAAATCCGCTAGTTTTGCGAGATAGGTGTTACTTTCCTTTGGAGAAAAGCTAAGAGTAACTTATTTAATGGAAACGTAGACCTCGTCCAAAATGGCACGTACAGACTGTGAGAAAACAGTATATAGTATTTCCAGAAACTTATCCATAGGTTAGGAAAACTTAACAAGTATAAAATTGTTTTTTTAAAATACAATAATAGAAAAAAAGCGAGTGTAATTCTTCTGTACCTTTTACTATATTTTTTCATAACTTTGCTTTTATAAATAGCTACCAAATAAACTATTTATGTAATTTTATGTCAAGCATCCCTCGCCCTTTATAATACAATTTATTATTTTGTTAATATAGCTTAATTTTCATTTTAAACTTATTACACATTTTTAAACACAATGAAACAGTGGACTTTATATCGCTATAGTTGTTAATATCCCACACTCAATTGCTAACATCATGTTCTTGTTAACTATTGCACGTGTTAGAGGCAATGTCCTCAGTTCGTTATATTTTATTCCTAACCTAATTTAACATTGGCTTGTGTAGAAAGTTTGCTGGCGACTAAATAAGTATATTTAAAAAATATCGCTGTAGAACAAACTCTTCATACTTAATTATTTTTTAACTGCCCAAGTTGTAAATATTTCGATAACACAGGACCCTGTTACCACACTCATATATATATATGAAAATATATAATATATATATAATATATAAATATCCACGACATACGCGAAATAAAACCGCCGCATCGCACGTACGAAATTTGCTCATCAATCAAAAACGAAGCTTGAGCGCCAAATAAAATTTCAAAATCGTACTCAGAATAAAAACTACATCCATTACACTATGTTTCATTCGTTTTCTCGAGTGTCCGATTTTGTAAACAATTACCTAAAGATTAAACTGCAGTCAAATGCATACCAAAACTTAATATAGATTTTTTAGTTTTGGTATATAAATCTTACAATAGTCAGGAACACAAAATATATCTTTTATTTTAAAAGCAACACATTCTATTTCATTTCAAATGGCATTATAGAATAGCAAGAACAGCAACTTACGCTAATTTCCATATACAGCTCCGGAGAACTGTACTATTTATATAATTTGGTTGTGAAAGCAGCAAAATGAAAGTTTTAAAGTATTTGCATGTAATCGAAGTAATTAAATATGAATATATGAACCTACACTTACTAATACTTGTGGTGAAAGTATATCGTTCTTGTTTTAACTGCACATTAGTCTCTTGTCCTATTTGGCGTTTTAAGCGGACAATCTCACTGACGCCACCAGCACACACTGCAGCAGGGCAACTACTAATAAGCACCCAGGACGCTCTAGATGCCCAACCTGACACTGAGATTCAAGATGGTGACCGTGGGGGTGGGAACTACTTATAAACAACTCGTCTACAGGCTACGATTTCAACGCAGTAAAATAAAAATGTGGTGTAATAACACACCTATTTTGTGAATATGGCTGTGTTAAACACAAAAGCACCGTGTTAAGATACACTCAAGTAAACAAAAAAGAATGAAATCTAATATTAAACGATAGCCCATGGGCAATGAAATATATAACCTTAAATAACATGCAATCTACAGGTTTACATGCCATTATGTAACTGCATTACGCAGTCAAATTACAAAGAAAATAGACAAAACTGCAAGCAACATGTTACTTAAATAAAACCGAACTGTTGACATTGAGTTGACTCAGAATTATTAATCATTGTTTACACTGTTTTTCACACCTATATCATGTTATATACCTACACAAAACATATACTGGATGGCTGATATACAAATGCTGCCATTTAGAGTAATTAGCTACCTACTGAATTTAAAAGCTTTAGGGTGGAATTTTGTTTTTGCTGAAAACTGTTGATTACTCAGTTTGCAACAATATATTACTCAGAACTTCATGACACTTCATTTTACAGGGGGAATCCACAAAATCAGATGGAATATTAAAAATAATAACCCTAAAACAGCACTGTAAATGAAATGTATGAAATACGTAACCTTAAATCAGCATTGTAAAACAACTTTGCTACAGTTTACAGTTTTACATGCAGCAACATAACACATTACTTCTAAACTACAACTACACATTAAAATTACAAAGACAATAGATAATGTATAAATACAAGCAGCATACTACTTACATGAAACAAACTGTTGGTGTTGCAGATGTCACTAATTGAGTTCACTCGAAATTATCTTTCACTATTTACACTATTAACAATGTTATATATACAACATATTATATACACCGGCAACTAATACACATAACGCTGCAATTTATAGTAATTAAATACTGAATTTACAAGCTTTACGTTGCAATTTACCTTTTGTTTTAACTGAAAGTTTCTCATTTTTAATTTGCACCCGGGAACGCAACAGTAATGGGGCATTGTGATGTTTGAGGTTATGTAAATTTTTACTCCTAAATCTATATATTCATTGCAATGTTTAGTTGTTCCTTTACAATTTTCCAAGATTAGACCTTTTGCATGATTTCTATTGTCATATACTCCTAGTCTGTTTTGTTTATGTTGATTTTTAAGCTCCATCTCCATATTCTTTCATACATTTTCTTGTCATATATTTCCATGTCATCATGATCTCCTGCCACTACCAGTTGATCGTCTGAGAATAAATGAACAGTTTCATTGGTAATTATTTATTTATGCCAAAAAAACTTAATGCTGGTGTTTTTAAAACACATAAACCGTGTGTGGACAATACTGAAGAGATGGAATCAGGTCTGAAAAATCCAATGCCATAGCCGGGATTTGAACCACGGATTTTCCATCTCGCATCAGAAATAAATACCCCGAGGGCGACTTACTTTATGTCCCGGGCTTAAGTAGCCTTTAGATGGTAATTATTATTTATTTATGCCAATTTATTTATTTATGCTGGTGTATTTAATGCTGGGTTATTTATCTCTGATGTGAGATTCCCTTGTGATCTAACCGTGAAAGTACGAATCGGTTGGGAAATTTAATAGCATGCTGGCAAGTTGGCCATGGTAACTTAGTGGTTAAAGCAGCCGCTCGATAAGCGAAAGATCCGTGGTTGAAATCCCGGCTATCGCATTGAATTTTTCAGTCCTGATTCCACCTCTCATACTATAGTTTCATCTGTTAATAATAATCCCATTTGGAAGTATTTTTTAATCTTTTAAATGTGTTTTTTAATCCTTAACACCTCAAGTACACGCTTCTTAGTACTTAGTACCTTTTATTATGGTACACCTATATCTTTGCGTTTCTCTGCCACCAACAGAATTAGTTATGTGCAATGTCAAAGCATATATGAGCTTATAAAATAATGGTGATTTACATCTAGTTAACATGTATATCCTTTTATCAGTTTAGGACAGGCCTTTATGGACAAATTTCCTGTGTTAGAAGATATTTTGGAAGGATAAATCCATACAAGTGACAAAACTTCGGATACTCAAGGACCTGAAAATATAAAATGGAGAAGTTTTCACAGGCGGTTCAAGAGTGAGTCGTTTTCTATTAATGTTAAAACAAATTTAACCCATGATTTTGATAAAAATCAATGATACTTCAAAGTTTGCTGTTTGCTGACTGTACTTTGTAAGGAATTATTGTACGCGAGGAATGATTAAATAACTATAAATTTATCATTAATTTGGTAATTGTACATTATTGCTTTAGACGCAATGCAAAACTTAACGTGTTTGACGATTGAGGTCTCCAAATATAAGCATATGCGAGGGAGAAAATAAAAACAATGTGCTGGCATGATTTATATTTTAAGCCTTGACAATACTGATTATTGTAGTTGCCATCTGGCACTTCCACGGAAAGTTTGACATTTTTACCATAATCTACTCTAGATATTGTCATAAAAAGCTAAACCCCTAGTGCAACAGTCCATAAAGGGCCAAGGCTTGCCGCCCAGCCGCTGCGTCCTCCAGCTCTGCCCGCTCCGGGCGTCATTTGTGGGGTGCAATTTTGATTAAAATGTCATATGCCTAAGATATTTTCACCATAAACCAAATGTATATTTTGAATTTTCTGGCTATAGCCCATGTAGTCCTGTTTATTCTGGATGACTTTTGTGCCCGCCTCGGCAGCATGATGGTTAGCGTGTCTGCCTCACGTTCAAGAGGTCGCGAGTTTGTATCTTGCTTAGGGTAAGTTACCCAGGTAAGGTTTTTTCCGAGGTTTTCCCTTATCCTGCGAAAACGAATGTCGTGTAACTAAAGCTCCATGGACCTCGGGCTCATTTGAGCATCATTTCACCCATTTCATTCATTCACCGTCCGATGACACAATGTTGGAGGACGTTGATTAAAAAAAATGACTTTTGCATAACTGATAAACCATAAGAAAAAGACAGTCTTACTATACAAAAATTGTTGTTGTTAGGTAATGCTGGACTACTGACAATGAAGTCATTCTCTTGCTCTCCAATACTCTCCAACACTGATGGATGGGGCACTAGAAGTGGCCGGGCATATTTGAAGGTGGTCTCGGTCCATTTCCTCTTGCAGATCACATAGAGGACAGAGTGGTGAAGAACATATTCCAATTCTTTATACATGTTTTGCCAGACAATCATGTCCTGTAATCAACCTGAAGGTTGCAACTGCTGTTTTCGAGGATACTCAGGAATTACTGTTTGAATGTTTGGTAGTTCCCATCTTTTAGCCATCATATAGAGACTACTCTTAAAGCCTACTGTACTCCCCTTACACATAAAAAGCAATGAGATAATTTCTACAAATGTTTTATCTCGGTTTACATGGGGTAGATAGAGCAATACATGTTTGTGGAATAGTTCATGCAGGAGTAGAGAAAGTCATGTGAGTGCAACACATCAGATCAAGTTAAGTTTTATAAGTGTTTGTTGTCAAACGTATAGGACGGACACCCTATACTTTACGTTTCCTGTAATATTGCCTTTGCTTCCATTTCAGAGCGGAGACTTCCAGTATCATACCCACTTCTCCCGGCCAGAAAATGAGCACTGCAGAGAAAAGAGCGAAGCAACAGTACATAGAGCAGTGGGTTGTGTCTACACAGAAGTACATGGGAGTATATTCTTCTGGAAGTAGTCGCGTAAGGCGCAAGCCAGCACCTGCACCAGAAGAGCCAACACCAGGACAGTCCTCGCAAGAGAAAAGCACGGTAACCACAGTGCGCAAGTCTGCATCCACTCCCGAAGGTACCAGAGAGCAGCATAACAGTGAGGGCACTGCAACAACTGGGGCCGCTTCTGATTCAGCCGTCAAGTCAATGTTGAAACGCCTCCACGGTCTCAAAGCTTCCTAAATTTATTGTATTTCCGAAGGCCACAGAAAGTTCAAGTTCGGTTTATAAAATTAATTTTATATAATGCTGAAAGTTCTTAGATGCCATATTTATCGTGAATAACATCAATATAATTACATAAATTCATGACATAAATATGCTTTAAGGGCACTGAATAGTTGTAAGATAGCCTCTGACTGCTGTATGAGTGCAGACTTTGATTTGAAGTTTCTAAATTACTAACCGAAACTTTGGTACTGAATAAAACAATCATTTTTAAAATTAATGTGTGCTAAAAGTGCCACACATCACAAACAAAATTCAACAATTAAAAATTATCACTGTTATGTTAGTATTCAGGTACATTTTTTTCTAAAACTATACATAACTTTTTGTGAATTATTTTAATACTTGCACTGCTTGACAATGTCTAAGAACTTTTTTCTCTTAGATTTATCTCAAAAGTGTTATATAATGAACACAAAAATCTTGGTCAATTTTACAAGGACATGTACCTTTAATTAATTGTGATTATCAATGTGAGGAATCATTTCATAATTAGCACTTAGACTGAAAAATGACGAAGAAAATTTCATCTATGTAGATTAATGAGTTGCAGAGAAAAGTGCACTTAAAAGGTATGAAAAATACAAATTACGGTAACTGTATTTTCAGGTTTCCTGTGAAGAGGCGTGGTCTGCGCCGCCATATTTAAATGTCCAAATAAAAATCCTTAATGAACACAAAACTCCAACATAAGTATTTTGAAAGCTGAGACTTCTAGTTTTTCCAAGGATAAAAACAAAAAATCGATTTTTTTATGCAAACAATTACTGAGTGTCCTTAAAGTCACTTGAAGTTTCTAGGTCAACCTTCGTGCTAAAATCACAGTCTCCAATAATAGCTACACTTATCAGTTGTGAGCTAAATTTTACATTGATAACGTACCTTATTAATGCAAAATGGTTTGAAAACATTTCTGTGTTTCTATATGTCTGTTGTATAAAGGTTTTGTAATTTTGGAAACATTTTAAAATGCCTGTGTAATTGTTGCTGTGATCTAAGAGATAGTGAGAGCAAAAAGGTGTGAATTTTTGTACACAAATTCCTATATTTACTCTCGTACTTTAGGCAAACAGGTGTATTTCTCGAGTGGTAAAAATAGAGAAAAACAACAGAGAATTTTAAAAATTAATATATTTATACAGAACAATTTCAGTTCAAAAATAATGTTTATATTAAAGTTTTGAAATGTTCTAAAATGTTATAAACGAAGTCAAATATGTTAAAATTAGTTCCTTAGAAAAATGTTCCAATAAAGAACTTTGTTGAAGTGTTTTCCATTTCACGTTTAAAAATTGTGTTACATTCACATGCTTTTTCCACCCATTCTTCAACAAACTATTCTTATAAAATCTTACTCTACCATATACTCCAGGTTAATCGAGATAAACATGTGTAGAAATAGTTTTGTTGCAAATTTTCTTGTAGGTGCAATGATAATAGGGATATCAAATAGACTGAAACAATAGTTATCTCTTTTAAGAGTGAGTTATGTGATAATTCTCCTTGCATGACCAGCAGAAAAAAGAATCTGATGTGTTGCACTCACATGACTTTCTCTACTCTAGTACTAACCATTTTTACAAACTCGTATTCCTATATCTTCTTCGTGTTAGTTGAGATAAACATTTGTACAAATTATCTTATTGGTTATTTCCTTGTAGGTACAAGGGGAATATTAGAATACAGTAGACTTTGAGCGATAGTCAAATGTTTTAAAGCTTTGAGATCCCGTTCTCTTTGCACACTTGACATACAAAAAAAAATGAACAACGATGTTCCATTTTACGAAAGTTTTAAATTTTCCGAAACTCACACACATAACAAGGAATATCTCCGAAATGGTTCACTCTACAAAAAAAATCCTATGTGTTGCACTCACATGACTTTCTCTACTCTTCTACTAACCATTCTTATAAACACTTATTCCTATATCTTCTTCGTGTTAGTTAAGATAAACATTTGTACAACTTACCGTATTGCTTATTTCCTTGTAGGTACAAGGGGAATATTAGAATACAGTAGGCTTTGTGCGATAGTCAAATCTTTTAAAACTTTGAGATTCTGTTGTCTTTGCACACTTAACATACAAAAAAAAAAAAAAAAAAAAAAAAAAAATGAACAACGATGATCCATTTCACGAAAGTTTTAAATTTTCCGAAACTTGCACACATAACAAGGAATATCTCCGAAATGGTTCACCCTACAAGAAACTTTATCTGGACATAAATTGTGTATTTTAGCAAGATCTACATTTTTTGTGTAGTATGATTTGGTCTATCTCTAACGGTTTACCAGTTATGCAAAAGTCGTCCAGAGTAAATACGACTACAGGGGCTATAGCCAGAAAATTCAAGATATACATTTCATTTGTCATTTTCAAGAAAATAAAAACTTTCGAAAAATGTTCCATGTAAAGGGTAGTTTAGAGTGGGACTATTTTCTTCAAAATCTTCGTGTCGCATCCTTGAAAGACATTATACTTAAATACCAACTTTGGTTTTTAACCGACTTTTCGTTTCTGAGTTATGCTGTCCACAGACTGACACACAGACTGACACACAGGGACCTTTTTCTAAAAATGCTTTTTTTTTTGGATTCAGGGGGCCTCAAAACATATATTTCCGGTGAAATCTCGACATCGAATTTTTGGGTGGAATACAATACTTCCCCTACTTACCAGTAAAAATGTATCAACGGAGGGAACAACTGTGTGCCCGAGGACTACCATAACTAGACGTCGGATTTTTGTGGGACTACATATTCTTCCTGTTTTTGCAGATGATATGGAAAGGTTACTACAAAGTACGTTTTACAATAATTTGCTATTGTAGGTATATCAAGTTTAAAAGGTCGCGAGTTCGAATCTCGCTTAGGGTAAGTTATCCGGGTAAGGTTTTTTCCGAGGTTTTCCCTTATCCTGAGAAGACGAATGTCGGGTAACTTAAAGCTCCATGGACCTCGGGCTCATTTGAGCATCATTTCACCCGTTTCATTCACTCACCGTCCGATATGACGCAATGTTGGAGGACGTTAATTTAAAAATATATATATAGGTATTTACAGTTTTTATAATCACATGCTATATATAGTGCAGTTATGCTTACTAACCAGAAATCTCATAATGAGCAGATTCTGCAGCCTGTAGCCATGCTTCGCAGTTGCCTCTGGCGCGGAGGACCCGGGTTCGATCCCCGGTACCACCATGGGGATTTTTTCCTCGCTGGGAGGTCTGGCACGGGGTGCACTCAGCCTCTTTAGGTCCCGTGGGGACCAATTGAGGAGCTAGTTTATGGAGAAGTAGTGGCCCCAGGTCGCGAAGGCCGCATAACTGGCTTGGAGGGCTCGGACCGCCGACCACGCCCCACCCTCCGGTACTGCACCCGACTCATGACGCCTGTAGTGGGCAGAGGTGGGGGGGGGGACACAACGGCTAGGTGACAAGACTTGCCCCTTCATGGGCTGTTGTGCTAGGGATTATATATGGGATCAGTTTGACAAATTTTGTATTGAACGAAATTATAAATTAGCAGCAGATACTCCAACCATTGTCAAGATCTTAAAAAATTGGAGCATCAATATGAAAACCTAGAAGGCTGTGGATATAGACCCTGGTTAATTTTTCTTTTAAGAGATTAGCAATTACAACACAGCATTTAAATAACATTTCCTAGGAAGTGGAGAGAGGTATCGATGGTATTCCTGCCACCCCTCTTCCCCATCCCTGGGCTATATCATTCTTTAATTCGTCTTAATAAAGGCAACTCGTGACAATAAAATTCTCTAGATAAATTGACAATCACCTGTGGCATTACTTATGATAATAAATTAAAACGTCAATGTTTATTTTACTTTATTTTCTCCCAATTTTAAGAGTTGTACACATTCACTTTAAGGATAATTACATTGTAATATAAAATTGGTATTAAATATATAATCTGTATAATATTTATATTATCCATTATATAATAAATGTTATTAATTGGAATATTTAAAGACAAACATAGCAATAATTAAGTATTAATTTTGTAGAGCAACACTTCGTAAAGTGTTTACGAAAAGTTTGAAAAATGTAGATATTAAGTGTAATGAGGTAATGGCCTCAACATCACCGCAATATAAGCACTTTTATAAAATACTTGAAAATGTTATCCTTAGTATTGTTTCTTGCTCAAATGTTCTTTATTTACACTGGAAAAGCGACACTCATATAGTTTCTAGGCCTTCATTTTTTCAAACATTTTAATTGATATTTTTGTCCTAAAGTATTTAAATATCTTTTGGCACCCAACATTGACAGCCTAGATCTACATTTCAAAATAAATGCACATTTTTTCCCCTTTTAATGTTTGTTTTGCAGTTTGTTCTCCATGCACACCATTTAATTTAAGAAAACAAGTCACTTTGTGAGGAAACATTGTTTCATAGTCAGCCTTGACATTGTTCGAATTTAACATTTAGATTAAAAGGACACCAAAACAGAAATGAATAACAGTAGCCAATGCTAAAGCAATGCAAAGTAGAACATTATATATCATATTTTTTCTGTACAGACTATGTTACTCTCAAAATATATTAGAAACTACAAACTTTAAGTATTAATGAAAGCAATTTTCTTTCTGATTTTCAAAAATGTTCATTCTAATATCACATAAATATTTAAATTTTAATCATGTATCAAATTTATACCTTCTGAACCTCTCTAAAAAAATCATTTTATCTAAGGTAATGTTTCATATTTTCTAGACCCTTGCTCTGTGGATTAAATGTTAAAAGGATTAAAAAAAAAAAAAAAAGATTAAGATTATGTTTGGTTCGTTGATATTTTTCTTCAGCTTCGCTTTTTACAATATATTTTCTGTCAGATTATCTAACATTCGCACAAATATAAAATTAAACAAATACATTTTAAGTCTTACATTTTACAAAGTATATTTTCATAATCACAAAAATTTATCTGAAAGCTGAAATCCTAAATACCACTAATGTCTGAAATGAAAAATTGTACACATTACAAGATTTTTCTCCATATAGTTGGTCTTTCAAACATTACAAATTTCTTAAAATGTCAATCATCAAGCTGAGTTTATCAATTAAATATCTTTACAAATAATCCATATTTAGCGTTGTAACAAAAAGCTCAAAAGGCACTTTTAATTGCAATATATATAGTAGGTTAGGAAGTATTAAGGCAAATGCGTAGTTTTGTCACAGACATTGTAAAAATGTGGGTGCCTAGCATTTTGTTAAGTAAGATCCAACTTTTTCCCTCGTCAGAGTGTACAAATTTATTAAATTAAGGTTTTAATGTCCTGCATGTAGTAGGTGTAGCAAGCTTAAATAGGAAGTAATTCATTCCACAGAAATAGAAAATTGAGAACTCAGGTTATAATTCTAAAAGAAATTTTCTCCGTCTTCTAAATATAAAACAAAATACAATGTAAAACTTTTGAAAAAATCATTATTTGAAAGAATCATTCAAAAGGTGTTAAACATTTTCTTATAATGTATTACGTAAAGTATTTAAACTAAACAATTCTAATTAAATCGGTTGTAATAAATTTGGTACGAGTTTATTCTGCTGTAAGTTTAAAATTTCATATTTCTATTGTTTATACAGAAACCTACTGTTGTGTTCATATGCCTTTTTAAACAAAAAACAGCACAATTTGTTACATTTTGTTTACTTCCAAGGTATTTCATTTTCATGCATGTATGTACATAAGTTGACGACGGAGAGAATTTCCACATTACAGCTAGCACTTCGCCGAGTGTGCCTAGATGTCCACCAGGAGGAAGAGATGAGCTGAAGGAACACCAAAGGCGGCCAGATTGGTGATGGCGGCAGGCTTGCCGTGACGGAGTCCTTAACCTTTATGCCTCCAGAGCGCCGCTTTGATGTCCGCCCCCTTTCCTGAAGAGAGGGTTATTGATCGTACCTAGGTTTGCACCTGAGAGTAGCCGAATTCGAGTCTCAGATGCCACTCTTTAGCCAACTCGCTCTGTTGCTTATCTATATTTATAGTTTAGTGTGTGAGGTTTAAATGGAAAGTAGAAAGAGATAACATTATATTCCATACGTCAGCTGGTAATCCTTAACTGCCTAATCCTTTACTATTGAAACCTACTATTTGAATTATGGATTGCAAAGGTATTTCCCAACACCCGCTTGTATCAATACAGAAACCAGCCAAGCAAGGGCGGCAAAACATGTCAGGATATTTTCCATATTTCTGTAGAAGCTCCTTCATATTTCAAAAGTATAACTGATTTTGATAAGCAATTGCCTCATTAATTCTACTCTTCTTAACCCTTTTAAAAACAGATACGGATCAATGCGATTAATTTTTCTTCCCCACAATAGCCATGTGTAGGTTAGAACGGCCGGACTGAGACTGGCAAATCCTTGGTTCAAATCCCGGCTATGGCATTCAACTTTTCTACCTTTTCCAAGACAGGGATCCTTTATAATAGAATGCTGAGGTGTTTTCAGTCAGCATAATGAACCATCATATTTTATACTGGAAATCAGTACCGCATTTCTATTTTATTTATTTATCAACAGGTTTACAATGTGAGATCACATCTTCCTGTATCCAAAGTGTTTAAGTAGTATCTTCTTCCTCCATTCTTCTCTTATTTCGCAATCCCGCTCTTCTAAATTCTTCTCCTTCATACTACTCCTTATACACTATCCTTCTACTGAAATGGATTGTTTTAGAAGATCCACTAGGCATTCTAAATTAGAGAAAATTAGAAATACAACTATTAGACAAAAAATGAATGTTAATGATACATTATTAGATTTTGTAAAATACAAACAATTAGAATGGTATGGTCATACACGTAGAATGATGGAAAAAAGATTGCCGAGACAAGTTTTGGAATGGATTCCACCAGGGAGAGGAAAGAGGGGAAGACCTGGATAGATGATATAAGGAGTAGTATGAAGGAGAAGAATTTAGAAGAGCGGGATTGGGAAATAAGAGAAGAATGGAGGAAGAAGATACGTACTTAAACACTTTGGATACAGGAAGATGTGATCTCACATTGTAAACCTGTTGATAAATAAATAACTGAGTTTGAGACTAGGCAGTAAAGGGTGGCTGTGACAGTGTTTATCAGTAGTTGGACCTTCATTAACGCACCCACCACTCCTAGAACCGTCAGGTCATGTTTCAACTTAAACCTCACACACTATAATTATACTGAGTGGTCAGTTAATGTTTCGGCCGGTAAAATGTAAGGACTAACTCAGCGATTGCGGTTTTCCTTCGGCCCATAACTGCATGCGCATAAGCGCCTCTTTGTAAAGTTCAGTCTTGGAATTTCTATCGCTTTTTACACTTCATAAATAGCAAAGTATTCTTTATTTGTGTACAATTTCAGTTCATGGGTGTATGCGAATTATCCAATTGAAGTAGTTTTTTTCTCGACTTTACATATTTTAATATCTGCTATATGCTCCATGCGCATTACATTTTGTGCTATGTCGCAGAATTTTTCCAATATGTGCTCCATTTATGTGACTTCAGCTTCAGTCTTTGGTTTTAAAATCTGAAAATTTGTTTAGCTTTAAAACTTAAATACCCAAAAAAGGATAAAAGAAGCACTTTCAATGTCCACCAAAGCAAATAAATTAATTACTTTCCTTCCTGCCAAGGTAGCCCTTGTGCTTATATTTCAAAGAAATTGGTTCCAAGCAACTGTTTATGCTGTAGGAATGCTAAAATAGCAAATAATTGGCTCTACAAACTACATTGAAAATCTTGCAAGAAAACTTAAAGGTCGTCAACTTTGAAGAGAAATACATGGATGATGCTGAAGGAGTAATTACTTTTAACATGCACTTAAAGGTGTGACGTAGTTAGAGCAAAAGAAATAAAATCGAAATAAAGAATAACCCAAAAAGAAATTACTTTGATGCACATGTTTTAGAGTTTAAATATTAATGGTATATATGCAATAACAAAAATGTGCTCTGTAAAATGGCAATCTTTAAGGAGAAAATATAATTAAAATTTATGCATTGTTTTCCTCTTTTATCTTTCGTAATACTTGTACAGTTTTCCGTCGAAACGTTCCATTGGTATAGTGAAGAATAATATATTTAGATAGCTGCTTTGAAAATAAGAGTAGTGCTAAGGCAAATAAGTTCCACATTTTATGAGTGCAAAAGAATGTTAAATATAACATTCCTGACAGATATCAGATGCAGAAGCATGCATACATTTTACTTCAGGTACCGCAGCCGCTTTTTGGTAAGAAGAGATCAGAACTTAAAGATGGTTATTTGGTTTTAAATTGTAAACGGAAAATGTTGAACAGCATGTGTATCCGTTCACGCGGGATAGGGCTTAGACCGAACACAAACACTAAATCGCATTCCAGAATGACTGATATAGATATAATCCCGTCAAGGTCTGCCAGAGTTAACTAAAGGTCCTCAATATAAGTAAAACTTGCTAAATTCCCTCTGCCTACTCGTGGATGTTGCAATCTGAATAGCCTTTATTTAATCTCGGGTATGTCGGGCAACTGGTAGCTTGGAGAACTCTCCATGGTGAGGAGATGACCTGGAGCGGAGTGTCGTCGAGGATTCTCTGAAGGATGTCGATGGCGTGGGCAGGAAGGAGGCTGAGTGATGACGATTTGGGGCACGCCGTGAGCAAAGCCACCCTTTGCTGAATCTGGTGCATTCCTGCGGTAGGACACGTATTTAGGGGCGAAGGTCTTCTCACGTTCTCGAGGTCCCAGAACCACCTGAGGCATACCTTTAGTACCAGGAGTGGTACTGGCACCCATGTCTGCCTTTCGCCAGATCTGTCGGTAATAGTAGGCTTCTACTGGGCGTTCTCCCCAAACACACTTCTCGCTGAACGCCGCCGCTGCAACATCAATAGTTCAGTTTCAAATATGTGCTTAAAACAATGTCTGATACTGTGTAAATATCTCTTTATGAATGGTACTTAATACTATTTTCACAAAAATCTCCTGATGATCATGACTAGGACCTGGATTTCGATGACTTAAGTTCTTTCTGATGACGCCAGGTCGATGTTATGTGGAAAATATACATATCTCAAAACATTTTGATTAAACACTTTTAAGAAGTGTTTAAGAAGAGCTAGAATCCGCCAGTATCTGCTGCTTTAAGCACGCCCAGTATCTTCTGTTGATGTTGAAAGAAGCTCTTCAGTGTGTAGGTTCGTACCTATTAGTTAACAATAGACAGTTCAGACAGTTCTTCAATTCTGAACACTGCTGTTCGTAACGAATTGTAATTTAGTATTCAGTGATACAGCGTAAATGAAATTTGCAAGGGGAGCAACAAATTAAGGTATTTTTAAATTATTTTTAGGTCATTTGAAAACATTTCAAAGTAATAAAACCAGCATTTAAGGTCATATCTTAATATTGTGTAGGACATCAAAATCCGGACCCTTATTGTAACAACGCCCAACAACGCAGTTTAGAGATATAAGCTATTTTTGTGTACTGTCATTTCAAATCTCATACAAATAATTCATAAATTATTAAACATATTACACCAGAACATGATGCACCTTTTATCAACAATTTCTGAAAATAGAAAACTATATTTGGTTACTTATGTGTGAAAAGAACATCAATAAATGAATCATTTAGCTTTATATCTTTCACGCAAAATTGGAGTAGGTGTCATAAGGTAGGTCGACTAAATCAGACCTGGAAACTACTCCCAAGGTGTCAAGCCATTCTTCTACTACCGCTCCCTTCGTGGTGGAAAGTGGAAAACAGGTAACAAAAACCAATTCTTGTGTTGGTGTGTGTACTTGCAGGTAAGCAGGGGAGAGGCTACTCTACTAACGCCTTCGAATTACTCTTCCCCAGGTCTGACCTAAGTCGTGGTATTTTATTATTAATTCAAAAACAATAAGTACTCCTTAACGTTGTCACACTGATACCGGTTAAAAAAGGATTAGTCATGTCTGGAACGTCAAATTCGTCTAAGTCCTAAGTCCTTGTTTACACCAATCGCGACACAGTTGTGTAGTGGCAGCAACAAGTGGTCACACGTTCCAAATCTTAATATTACTAAGCCACATGATCAATCAAAGCGCTGTGCCGTTTCAGACATGACTCATTTGTTTACCCAGAGGTGTACAATCATAATAAATTAAGGTACCATGGGATTCATGGTTGATTTTTGTTTATCGCAAACTTACTCTGCCCCCAGTCATTAAAACAAAAAGTGCCTATTTTGTTACATTCAAAATGTGGCAGTCGAATTTATAAATATAACAATCTTGCCCTATATGTATACAGAAAATACCAGGGCATTATTCAATAAATGAATTTTCAAATTTGATCGGGGTGATACCTTTTCACTCACAATGAGCCATTGTGTTGTCGATGTCGGAGATTGAACTGTTGTTATTTATAGGAAAAATGCACAGGTTTACTATTCGCTGGCAAAAAGTTTGACATTTTTAAGTTGTAACGGCTGACCTAGGGTGGTCTTTCACTCAACGAGCTGCTGCCTGGGACGTGACAATCAGGAATCGGGGTTTTAATAAGTAAACATAGGAACAATATTCACGGCATGGAGTATAGAGACGGCATGTAGCGTGAGGGCTGTACTGCCTTTCACTCTACTTGTTTACAAGAGCACTGCAAGGTCGCCGGCGCTTCCAGTTCCCGTTGTAGGTGCATGGTTAACTTGACGGATTTATTAGTAAAACCCCACTCCCTGGTGATAACAAACTTTGTCCCACAACGAGGCTACAAGTATCTGTACGCAAGACCGCTGTAAGGATAGCTTACAATCGAGATTTCATGTAGTGAAGAGAAAATCATCATCAATTATCTTTAATTTTTTTCCAGCGATAGGCACCTCCAAGAAAGAAAAAATGACATCGAAGAGATAAAATGGCACTTTTCAGGTCAAATACTATAATGTTGAGAATTCTTACTTACGCAGATTATGGCGGTATTTCACTTGAAGTGTGTGGGGTAGATTTTGGACTTCTGTTGAGGAAGGTTCTGGTTGCTGTAGCTTGGAGAATTCCCGGTGTAGGGGTACTGTACCCACCAATATAGGCATGCGCAGTTCCAGCGGACTGCTTTCTCCTGCAACCTCTACGACAAACTGAAATAAAAGCACACAATGTCGTTTGTAGTAATAAAAAAAAATTACCTTAAGATATTTCAAGTAAACCTTTATAAGCATTTATATTTCACAGGTTAGAAACGTATAATACTGTTTATCGATGCTAATTAATATATAATAAAACATAACTAAAATTAATTTTGGCATTTATAGAAAATCTATTCATACTGATAATTACATAAAAATATACAAGTTTTATTTCTTTTTGATACAAATTTGCTGTTTATAATAGTTTAATTTATAGGTTAATAAATATACCCGTTAACCAGGAAGAGTTTAACACAGAATGTAAACACATTATCAACACAGTGATTAATGGTTTTAATAGAGATTCTATACACAGAAAAATAGAGAAATTTAAATATTAAAAGGCTGTTAAAGGAGTTTCTACTCTCAAGAAAATAAAAGATGACTGTAGTTTTAAAAAGCTTACTAACCATTCTTGGACTAATAAAAAATTTGCAAAAATAACATGGAAAGATCTTGGTTCTCAAAATTAACATTATATAGAAAAAATATCATTTTTTTTCTAAAAACGATAAAATTCCAAATTATAAAACATCTGGTATTTATAAATTTAGCTGTTGGATTGTGACAGGGTTCACAATGTAAAAAACTACACATCATTTGGAAACCATAATGAAGGAACATTTTAGAAATATTATTTATAAATAGATTTAGAAATATTGAACATAATCAGATTAATAAGTCAGCTGTTGTGGATCATTTTTGGTCATTTAATCATGAAATAAATCCAGAGGTTAAATTATTAAAACGATTAAATGGACCTATAGAATTAATGGTTTGGGAAAAGATACTAAATATTGCAATTGATTCTACTATAGTAGCTACCAAACAAAAACGAACATGGGCATAACCAATACAGTGATGCAGCTCTCTCGGCGTTGCAAGTTCCCAAGCCAGCGGGCGACAAGGATGGAAGATTTGACTGTCTTTGTCACATTGAAACCTCTTTGCGCGTAAAACTGGCATCGTCGAGAAAGCAACATCACTGTATTGGCTAGGCCCATGTTCATTCTTGTTTTGTAGATACTCTAATAGGTTTGCTTTGTTTTCAGAGGTTGGCAATACATAGAAATATTAGGTAATTGGGCATTTATAGCAATGGTAACTGTTATAAACAAGAGGAAATGATAGGTGCATCAAGAAACTAGTTTGTTGCAACAAATACTAATATAAGTGAAGCTTTTAGTCTCTAAATAATTTTTATATTTAAGATTGGGCTGATTCACTGTTATCAGCTTCAGTTTTTGTTTGAATATACCTCCTACTTTGTAGGGTTGGGCAGAAAATAATATAAATGGCATATTATAATGGTTATCTTAATGCAGTTTACAGAAATAATGAAGATAAATAGTAACTAGGTACCCGTTACAAAAGTATTGAATACAATAACTACATATACCATTAACGGTTACCGAGTCCGGCGGACGTGGTTCACTGCGTGTACATTGATATAGCTTATCCGAAACTATTTACCTCAACTCGTTATATAATATGAATCTCCTCCGAGAGATTGTGAGTAGCATTTTCGAACTAATATCAGGTCTCCCGATATTTTACAAAACACTGCACTACTCCTCTGCCAAAGACTACTTTGAGGTATGGGTTTTGCAAGGTATGTGGTTTAAAAATATAAAGGAACCAAAAGACAGCATTTCCTCTCGCCCTGTTTATGAGGGTTGCCATTTTGCTCATGGTTATTACCCAGTGGGAGGGGGAACAGTCCTCCTTTGAGGATTTTTATGATTTGTAAAAATGTGTACTTAAAAACATAACATTAAAACGATATTCCTACTACCAAAAAAACCTGAGACCGGTTACGGGCAATCAATGTTTACAAAACTGTTTACCGAGTGGAAATATATATATATATATATATATATATATATATATATATATATATATATATATATAGGACAGACAGATCGAACAATTGAAGGTAGACGTGAGGAACACAAACGCAATCTACATTAGGATAGAGTCGTAAAAGAGAAAATTTAAATTAGAGCCAAATAAATAATTTTAATAGGGACAACGGCCTACTACTGAGCACAGCTTGGACACAAATACTTCAAAGAAGGCCATAATTTTGAGATGACCGTTTATTTCTTACGATGTTCGCGATGAAGACCATGAGTTTCAGATGGCTATTTATTTATTATTGATTTTCTGATGAGGGCCATAGAGTTTGGTATGGCCAGAAGCTCAAACAATTTTATGGATATTACACGTCTGATAACCCGAGAAGCGTTAATTAATATTGTCAATATCTACAACTTATTGGAAAAATAGTTGGGAAAAGGTTATTTGCATGTGTGCTAGACACAGTCACTGTTACTGTGCACTCAATAACATACTCACATCCAGTCTGTAGTCGATCTCCATGAGTTTGCAGAAGTTTTCGAATTTGGAGTTTGGTGGCAGCGGTGGGACGGGGACCCGAACCCCTTCCCAAGTATCTGATTCTCCGCAATCGACCCTACCTCTATACACCTGACAGACCACAGCCTCGTCCACGTGGCTCCGGAAGCCCTTATCGGAACAATACGTCACTACCTGAAACAAATGAACACTTCATATCAGTACAGCCAGCATGTGTTATACAGTCATTTCGTAGAATGCATTAATAATCATTCTGAGAATGGCCTCTTTGTTTGACACAATAATGCCTCTTTCAGCCTTCACAACAAGTGTCAAGGTTTCTATTAAATCCTTAATAACTTTCAATGTTTATAACAAAATAGCACAGAGCAATTGCTTTTCGAAAACCGGAAAATCCAGTTTCCAAAATCCACTGTTAACATGTGATGCAGCTGTATTTTATAGTTTTTTTAACTATGACGCAGAAATGTAGCCAGAGCGTAGTACATTTACAAAGTAAATCTAAAATATAATATATGAAATTACTTGCAAAATACCTCACCTGAACAAGTTTGGCACAACTTTTATGAATGGGGGCGTTGCTCATATTGAGCAGTTCAGCGTACACTAAAATGTCTTCGCCTGGAACGTAGGCTCGTCGCTTGAGTCTCGCTGAAACGATGACAGTGCCCTTCTGGCAACAAAATAGGCACGAGTTGGTACTCCTTTGTTCACTTACGCCGCTCTGAAACAGGCAGTCACTTAGCTTCCTGGGAGCTCAAAACATGCATGTAGCAATATAAGTGTGTTCACAATCTGTATTACGGTAGACACAAAATTTAACGGCGGCTGACATCTGAGCATTGCTATTATTTTTCCTGTTATGCAAATAAGTATTGTGGGTGAAAATTATATTTATATCAGTGACTTTACAATGTGTTTAAGTACACAACACCGCAAGTTGTGGTAAGACTGGACGTTATGTTGAGCCACCCGCCATTAAATTTTGTGCCAGCCATGACTTCAAACAGACAGAATTATATATAGTAAAGAAGTAACAGAATCACAAAATTAAGTTTGTAAGACTCACAGCAACACCCCAGGTACACAACATGAAACTCTGTATTTAGTGTACAGATTATTGAATTAAGTGATGAATAAAAATTATAGCCATGGTTGGGATAAAAATAATTAAATCCTCTTTCTGTTTATTTCCGCTGTCATAGTCATCAACTTCATAATATAGTAATGGGCAGTTGTATTGTATCTACTGCCTGACCACCAGAAAAAGGTGAGACGGGTCTAAGATGTGAGAGGGGGCCTTGAACTATTAATCTGATAATGTAGTCGATTTGTTTGCTACGAAATTTGTTTAAATGGCTTTCCATTTATTGATGTCTCACAGATGTGTAAAACATAGTTTCTTCATTAAAAATAAACGGTTTCATTCTGTGTTGCCAATATTCTCAGCTGGGTTAATTAGATAATCCCTTACATGAAAGTTATGCCCAGTTTTTTTAAATAACAAACATTAGCGATACTCACGTCCGCCTTGGGGTCGTTGTTGACGTCTGCGATGCAGCTGACGCTGAACATGGTGCGACACTGGACGTTCGGGGAACTACTGCGCTCCAGAGTCGCCTCACAGAAGTAACGGATGTAGCCTAGTCGCCCATGAAAAGACGCCGGCAGCTTCGTGGGTAGAGTATAATGAAATGGGAAGCAGTGGGAACCCGCCCAAAGTCGCTCGCGTTTACCTAGAAAATTCACCATTACCTCACAATGGATTGTTGTCTAGGAAAATATTAATCACATTTCAAATCTTAACCCCTTAATGCCTGGATTAATTTCCGTTTACTCATTCATGAATGTGAATGATACTCTCCGTATATTAGGTGCATTATGGACTGCAGATTTTGTTGAGGTGGAGGTACCCAGGGCGTGGGTCCATTACCTCCGATGAAGAGGTGCCGATGAGGATGGCGGTGGAATGAGAAACCCTAGTAATACAAGGCGATACTTTACATGAGGTAGTCAGAGGTCAAGGCTTGGATGGGGCTGACCTAAAATTATCACTCCAGAGCCGGTAGTCGGATTGCGGACGCTCAGGATGAGAGCCACAAACGAAACCCTCGCACCCTTCCGTAAAGGAATCAAACTGGTATGATGCGAAACCACTATGCTAGGCACTAAGGGGTTAAAGTTACATAAACAGACAAGCTACCTTAATAACGTGCAAAATGCAGCAATGTGTGTGTAATTTATTCAGCATGCAAAATCCCAGGCCGTTCCAGCGGGGCTCTAGATAACGAGACAGTATTTATCAATAGAATAGTTCCTAAATTGATTCCAAAGACTGACAACAGACATTCCAGAAAAATCCCATGCCGATATACAGAATAAAATCCGATCTGCTTGCACAGCACATACGAAAACTACTTGGCCGGCCTTACACAATGAACAACTGTCATTCAAATGAATAAGTTTGCTACAGAAGTCTTAGTCTTTTTCATTAACTTTCACAGAATATTATGTGTTACCGTCTGGTATAAAAATGAACTGTATCAAAATGTTTTATTATTGCCAGCAAGAAACCAATTACCACAGGTTGTATAATTTGATTTACTTTCACTAAATACACAACAGTCAAACAAAGCAATCAATCACTATCATAACAATACTAATGTAGCACGTATTCTATAAGAATTTCCAGCCTCTTAGACTAATCTCTGTTTATTGATTTCCTTCTACATAGTAACATCGCCTTGGCAACCATCAGACAGGCTAGCCAACTTTTCGACCACACAATTCAACATCAGTCACTGAACATTGTTTCATCAAATTTTGGTGAATGTTAGTTAAGACACACTTACTGCTGTACTTATGTCCGAACACATAGACCCTGTGCTCGAAGTACTTCTCATGGGAACGAAAAGTGATTTGGTCTTTAGCCCGCCGAATCTTCGCAGCACGATTCTTTCTTTTGGTTCCCTTGGCCCAGACATCTTCGGTAACTGCAGGAGGCCCCACCTCTGGCGAGTCTAGAGTCTGCTCCGAGGCCCCACAACAAGATGATGCTCCACCTCCACCTCCCCCTCCCCCTCCTGCTGGACCCCCCGTGGTGGACACGTCTGATATAGACGGACTTCTGGAAAAAAATACAAATCATATTTCAGCTAATAGGAATAGGTAAAACTTGCCGTATCTGATCTAAATAATATAACTATAGAGAAAAGAAATTAAACAAACTTGACACAATAAAAGGTTCATAAGTTCAAAATGTATCATGAGGAAATTATATATAGGCCACACATAGAAGAATATAGGTCAACATGCGAGTGATAAATTGGAAACTTATGACAACCTCATTACAGCACTCATGAATGAGATGAATGACATCAGCTGGTCAGCGTAATACAGTGCACAGTTATGGTTATGCAAAAGTCACCCAGAATAAAGAGGGCTTCACAGGCGATTCCAAGAACATATCGTAAAACTGGACAACTTTGCACCCGGAGTGCATCTTTGCATCATAGACATTTATCATGTTATGCAAACGATTACCAATGGGCCTTCAATGCAGCATATCATTTAAAAGCTGTGCTGCAATCTGGTGTAAACTTATATGAATGTTCTTCATTGTATTCTTGGCCAGAGATGTTTCAATTGAAGTTGTGGTTTCTCATATTTTGTTTTTATCGTAAAACTTTCCATGCTCACAGTGAATAGCTAGGCATTTGTAAATTAACTTTAGTTCCTGCATGAGTGCATGAGGATAGACTAGAGCTTCTATATGCTTAAAATGATGTAGGGTACTTATTTAATTAATAGAACGAACGAAATTCTTTAACTGCATACTATGAGGATTAACTTAACACCGCCATTTTTTCTCCATTCTTCTAAACTGCAACTGTCATTTTCAACAAACAATAATTGGTTATGTTGCTAAACTATATATCACTTAGAATGATTACTATTTCGTTATTGATATTTGTTAATATGCAAACAATACAATATCAAGTTCAAATGAATGAATTTTAATCTTTCGGAAGCCTGACTTCAAATTATTGGTCAGGAAGCTGAGGCACTACAGTCCCAAAATATGAGTTTCCACGTATTCTTGGCATGAATAGAAGTCTAACTATTGAAGCAGGAAAAAGCACTTCTTTTAAAGAAATACGTTACTATCAAGAGAAACAAAGGAAACAAAATAAACTGCCTGAAAGATAGAAGTAAAACAGATCCTAGAAGTAATATCTGACGGCGATTACAATTTGGAAATGGGATTAGATGACGAAATCAAAATCAGTATTAAGTCGTCAGAAACTGAAAGTGAAAGCAGACCAAACTGGCCAAAAAAAACAGTATGTGGTCTAAAAAATATTAATAGTGGTGATTATTTAACAGTCAACCATTTTGGTGAATTATACACTGGTTTTGTTAGCGATATTCTAGAAGAACGGATTCCGAATCAATGTTTTGCAAGCCCAGCAAGAGCTGGAAGTCGCGAAAGGTGAAGTTTGGTATGATGTTGGAAATATAGTAGAAGTGAGCCCAAGAAACTGTCAAGATGAGTATCCTTTTAGTGTTCCTGAAACGTCAAAACACCCTTTAAAATAGAGATTGACCCTAAAGCTATATAAATCACTTATCTTAATAAATTGGAATAATTGTGTTTTATTTGTAAATTTGTAATTTGAAATACAGTAGTGCAACTTTGCAGCAAATGGCGATTTTACAGGAATATACATGGAAAGAGACGAGCTGAAAAGATGTTCCTACACTGACATACAACTTTGCACCACATTTCAAATTTTTTTTATCTTATCGTATGTCTTTTTTTTATTCAGGGGGTCTCAAAACATATATTTCCGGTGAAATCTCAACATCGAGTTTTTGGGTGGAATACAATACTTGCCCTACTTACCAGTAGAGAAAGTAACAAGCATGCTAATGTGTACTTACATCCTGTTCTTGTTGCACAAATTGCGGCGGATTCTTCTCACTGCCCAAGGCACGGGTTCTCTCTGCTGTGGTACGTTGACATACGCCTCTCCCACGAACCGCACAATTATCCCTGAGAAAGAACCAAGTTGCATGTTGTACAAATCTTTCATCTTCTAATCTCTAACGTTTCAACACAACCGTTATTTTAAATTTCCGTATCTGATAAATAATTTAAACAACTATGTGCATGCTTTCGGTCATCTCCTTGACACAGAGGTAGCAATGCTGCTAACCAAGGAAGAGCCCCGGGTTCGATTCCCGGTACGCGTGAAGTGTTTGAAAAGAGTAAGTCAATGCAATTCTGGAGCTCCATATTATGTAAGGCACGTACGTGATTATTTGAACATCTGTTGTAAACGATGTTCATTGTGTATCACGAGTAAAAGAAGTACAGATGGGTTAGATCTGCGGATGGCGGAGGCCATGTTATGGAACCATCCCGAACAATCCAACAGTGATGGAAGCACTCCTCTCATGAATTTGGATGATTTACGTTCGGAGAATAGCAGCTGCTTCAGCAACCATATTTCCACAGATGCTAGCAAATACTTGGGTAGAAACTGAGTGCCACCTGGATACCTGCCATGCTATGAGTGCACGCAGATATTCACATGTAATTCATCTATATATAATTAAAAACCTTAGATACTGTGAGTCATATGAGCGTGTTCCTAAGTTCATTATTGAGTGAGTTATTATTAGAGCCACAATTCTGAGTCACCCTACCGTGTGCATGGGGCTGTTTCATTCAGTACTGATGGCTTGGCTCTCGGTCTGGGCGAACACACTCACGCCATAACTGACACTAATGCAATACTAAACATTTTGGCTTTAGTTGTTATACTTTCTCAAGGGTAGCTTATGTCCCGAACAACTGCATGGTGACCACAGGACCCAACCTCAGAATTTTAAATTAAACCAGGGATTTTTTTATATACTCTGGTTCCCCATAATAAACTGGGAAACTAATTATGAAAAGGTGTTTTTTTTTTCAAACTGAATTGCTGAGCTATTATAGAATGTTTTCATTGAAAAAATCTCCCTCATGAACTCGGGGAGAAAATGGAATACCAAACGAAAGAACATGGGTATTGTGGTTTCAAAGGCTCCTGAACTCCTAAAATACACCCTACGTAGTTAGCCATGTTGATTATTTACTGTAGCTCTTCAAAATTAAAAAATGGCAGCTTTTGATGTACAGATAGATATGATTTTAGTGCTAGGTGAATGCAGGAGAAATTATCGAGCAGCAGAGCAGTGTTCAATGACAGATCCGCCATGCTAACAGTTAGAGAAAACATGCTTAGATGTTAATGGAGGCAACTTTGAGCATTTAATAGAGTAATCGAAAGCAATCACCTTAGTATTTATTGACTTATTTATTCTATAACAGCTCTAAAATTCATTTTGGAAAGAAATGTGTTAATAAAGGTTGCTTAGTTTATTGCAGGAAATTAGAACATAATAAAGACCATGGTTTCTTTTAAAATTTTGAGGTTAGGTCCCGTAGGTCCCATAAGGGGTACCGAGAAAATATTTTCCATATTTCTTTTTTCTGTTTGTTTGGGAGATATTCTCCTGTAACCTTTATATATGCAGCACCTTGTATATATGCACTATACAAAAGTATTCCAGAACGCTTTACCTTGCACGGTGAGGCATCCATCCAGATCTACCTGTACCTTCCCATTTATCTGGTCCCCGCAGAAGAAAATATGGTCTGGATCTTCGAGTACGACGTCGAAGCGACGGATTTCCTCGGGGTATTGCCGGCTGCTGAATAGCTGAAATAAGAACAAACATAAGTTGTTCAAACTACATGTTCAACATTAATAATTGATTCCAACTTTACTTACAGTGGAGAGTATGCATTCTTCGAATGTGATAAAAATCATACTATTTTGGAGGAAGGAAGATAATATTAGCTGGTAAAAGGATCTGGAACACCACAAGATATTGCAAGAAATGAACAAGTTGTCCACAAAAGCAATGGAGAAGTACACGAGAAATGGATATAGCGACTAGATCCCCAGAAGAATGGAAGATGGAAGAGTTTCAGTTGTAGAAACATTAAGGAGGTCTACAAGAACTCAAATGAACACTAGAAATGTACAACCTCAGAGAGCAACAGGACTACCAACAACCTCATAGAATTACCAAACACATCAATTCTGGATTTCAACTGGAAGACTGGAGGCGGCTAGAAGAATGAAAAAACAGCACAAATAGACAAGACAAATGTTATTTTATTTACTTTGTTATGTTTGTTAGTAGTTGTCTTATCTGCAAATGCAGAATATATATAAATACTGAATTTAATAAAAATGAAGTCGCTGGATACTATGTCCTGGTGTAGATTCTAGATGCCAGGACAATAGATTCGCAGAGTTTATTTTTATTTGTTCATTTTTTTTATTTTACTTTCTTAAGGTAGGGGATTAGCCCAACGCTTAAGGGCCCTGTTTTATCCCCAGGGTACTCGGATAGATCCCCAGTTCTTGAGGTAGGGATTCGACATTTCCTCCCGAGCCCGAAAGGTTTTGGTTCTCCCGCCAATACTCGGGTGGCTGTTTGCAGCGGTTTCCCCTGTCCCTATGCCGGGAAAATCACAAACCGAAACGGGAAAAGTGGCCAACATCACTCAACCGGAATGTTTGTTTACTAAGCCTACATATTCCTACTTATTATGGGGGAGGATTCGCAAATTGCACCATCGCCTAAATTGTACCACTTTCTTAAAAATTAGTTCCTTATTAAATGTTGCCGTCTAGTTCCAATCTAGTTTTTCCTTTACCTGTCCAGAAGTAATACTTCCGAAAGTTAAACAAAATTCCACAATACTATATATTATTCAAAGCTACATTAATATACTGTAATACTTATTGTGTTACAGACTTGTGTCAAAAACCGTTGCGAAGCAAGAATTTAAGAGAACTTGTCGAGGTTGCGTATTTTGTACCGGGTTCAGTTTCCTATAACGTACCGGTATAATACAGGGAAGTTTTATTACAAACTTTTTATATTATTGTGACTGTGAAAAAGGCATACATAATTCAATTAATGAATTACAAGTCATTAACTTCTAACCATTTTAATATACATTTATTTATCATTTTATTTTTAATGCATTAAAACCATTTCTAGATTTTTGAACTAGTCAGTCAATCTCATTACAAATAATAAAACTTATTATATAAAATAGCATAAATGCGCAAAATTATATATTTAAAAATTCTGGATTTCATATTCCGATATATCTAGTTGTCTTCCTTTGTAATACATTATAATTATAAGTATTATTTAATTCCAGTATGGTAAATAAGCGACAATATTGGAAGTGGTCAAGGGATCAACTAAGTCTTGCTCTCGCTGCATATATGAATGGCGATCATGGAATAAATTAATATACTCGAACGTACAAATGTGCCAAGGCTACAATACTAAGGAACGCCAAAAACAAAAATGTAGCGGCTAATGAGGATTTGAGATCGTTTGGAAGAACCACACTATTTTCAACAAAAATTGAAAATGAACTGGAAACTCATTTTACAGTTTGAATAAATGATGCTTGGACTAACGCCAACAGATGTAAAGGAAACTCGCTTTTGGTATAGCGGAGAGAGATGGACTACCACATAATTTCAACCGTGAAAAGGGCCAGACAGGAAAGAAATGGTATTATGCATTTCTGAAGAGGCATCCCAGATTGTCTTTTAGGCAACCAGAGACAACGTCCCTGTCGAGCGAAAGGATTCAACAGAAAAAGTCTACGAATTCTTCAATCTACAGACGAAATGATTAGATGCTTAAATAAATGTAAAGCATGAGTCCATTCCAAATGTGCAGGAATAAAGAAATCTTTAAAAAAAAGTACTTTACCTAATTTCAAAGGAAAACATCTTGTTTGTGCGAAACATTATCTGGTACAATTTAGGAATCCAGTGGTACAATTTAGGAAACCAATTGCTTAATTTGTATCAATTATTGTACACATTTAGAAAACTGAACTTAATGACCTTATGTTAACTTGAAATACACTTTTCTTTTTAGATAAATCATCCCAACATATTTGGAATTAAGGTGCCGTTATTGAAATAATTCAAAGGTGTCAGTTACAATTAAAACAAATAAAATGTAAATTGGTACAAATTAGGCAACTCTCTCCTAACTCCGTATTCCTTATGAAGGATATCTACCGGCCCTACATAAGGTGAAATAATTCCCAACCACATGGATGAACACAAACCAAGGGCTATTCTACGGCAGGAAAAAGAAATATAATGAATAGATATCCAGTTTTTAAAACTGTCACTTAATAACCTAATTCAGTTTTCCCTGAGACTTCCTTTAGCTCACTGTCACTGCACTGGCGTGAACTAGTTCTATGGTTCACAATCACTTCACTTTGTTTTTACATTCACTTCACTTTCTTCGCGTTGAACTAGAGGCCTAACGAAATACACCCGATGCAGCCTCTTCTTCCGGACAGTTTACTCGCCAGGGAGAGAACACAATACATCTGCAGTATAGCACACACTGGAGGTACAGTCTACAAGCTCAGTTTCCAGATCGTTCGAGATGTATAAAGACCCAGAGGATTCTAGTTCTCTGGCGATAACACTTATCTTCTTTACGCTAGATGAGAGCGCGAGTTATCTGTTTACTATTCCGAACTGCCCAATGCCGATCTCCCGATAACATTGTGCAATAGCCGATGCGTCACAATATTCTCCTTTTTCGGAATACCCTTTTAGAAATGAAGTAGATGGAGAAGAATAATAGTGTGACAAAATGATAAAATCTGTCCGGTTACTTTACTATCACTTCTTCTAAACTTTGGCACAGATACACAGTTTTCTTCTCGTCGTTAACATGGTCTTCAGTCTTTCGTGATATCACAACTCACAACTCGTAACCTTAATTCAGTCCATTCAGCGTCTTTCGTCACTTTCTCTGCCTCTTATACAGTAACTCCGACGATAAAATCACCCGACGTTTGTTAAATCTACTTTACACCGCACCGACACACGCACAGCTGTCTCATATACACTACACACTGACAGACTCATGCTCTCAACTGTAACTCTCTGCTCTGCTGTTTCCTCGCCTCCTTATATAGAGGGATAACGTCACACGAACCTTTCTTAACATTCACAAACTCGCCGGCAATGATGTTAGTCTGGTTGGTCGGACCCGGTGTATACTGAATATTAAAAGCGCTACTTTTACTTTGATTTCTTATCTTCTGTAGAAATAGTAGGATGCTGATTTTACGTAAACAAAAGAGAGACAGAAAACCTGGATGACGCGCGCAAAGCTGTGTGTTCATCTTGATCATCGCAAACGTAAAGAAACAGCAATGGAGGTCATTGGCATGCACTAGACCAGGAAGTCTTCCGAGTCATGTTCAGTAATTTGTGTTGGTGTGTGTGTGTGTGTATCGGCGATTACAGCTTGACATGTTTTTAAGAATGAACAAACTTGCACTAAGGTCAGACTTGAACCTTCACGTGACACATGAAATACCTTGTTAAGCACGCACCTGACGACAAGGCAATGAACTAAGAAGTTTAGATCCTTGGAAGGTTGACAACCTTTAAGTAAGACTAATAAAATCTGCAGCGGAATGTTATGCGCAATTTTCATTGGCTTTAAGACCATTATAAATATGTAAAAACACTAAACTTCACATTTAATCTTAACTTAGAAATACTCTACAAGTTTTAATGGCATAATGATAATGCTCCCCTTTTGCTGTATAATAGTGTTGACAGAAAAAATATATCAAAGGTCACGTGATCTTAAGACAAATGTTCGACTATTACAGGGCGCTTTAATACGTCTGGGCTTATCTTGTTAATTTACACTCACAGGAAGACTGGAACCATATTTGTACTTTCTCTACTGTACAATACACGACTTACTTTCTATACTTACACTAAGTAGAAGTATTGTATTCCACCCAGAATTCGACAGAGTTCACCAGAAATAATGTGTTGGATTTCCTTGAATAAAAAAGGGAAATTTTTAGAAAAAGATCTGCTTGTGTGTGTTTATCTCTGTGTGTGCGAGTGTCTGTCTCTGTGTGTGTGGCACAGCACTGAAAACACAATACACATTTCTGAAGCACAGTTTAGTTTTACAATTTCACCATAGACTATATTCTTTGTGTAATATCCTTCAATCCCTGGAAAGTGATTTTCATTCAAGGTAGGAAAGATCTTGATATAACTTGCATATTTCACTCTGCTGAAGGCAAATAAATGCCTAACATATCCAAAGTATTGCCCTGTGTTTTGTTAATGGTCATTGAAATGCAAAAGGCAATGGAAATTGTCATTTAAATTTAAAGACACCCGAGTTAACTAGACCATCTGATGTTCAGGTGTGTCTGCAATCACTTATAATTAAAGAAAATTATTACACATTTTCTAAAAATTATCCTTACTCCATTTACTAAATCAAATGTAATATTCATGCTCCTAATAATTATCGCAATTGCTCAAACTTTTAGTAGTAATTGTTGGGGAGGCTTCCTAATGATGTAATGGAGTGAAGAGTAAGTGTTCAATTGTTTGTTATTCCGACCATCTAAGTAAACATTACAAACGTTTTCACATCCCCAGGGTCCCTCTTATAACCCTATTCATTCTAAACAAAAACAAGCCAGCATAAATAATCCATCCTGTAAATTCCTATTTGGGGTTAAACCCCATTGAGGGTGGGTACGCAGAAAACATCTTCAGGTTTAACCTCACAACTTGTGTGTGTGTTCTTTAATTTGTGTTATTTGACTAGTGTTGTGATCTAAGGAACCTAAGAATCCCTTTCATGAATACTTTATGTTATAATAATTTGTACTCTGGTTACTGCTGTTGAAGAATACCTTAGCACTCACCAGGTCACCGTGGACATCCTCTTAAATGTCGAATCATTATTAAACACAGCGCATTATAAACAATAAAACACGTAAACCAACATAACACACCAAAACATTTTTAAGCTTGTAGCACCGTCTTCTTTTTAATAGATAAACTTTTGGTGGCATAATTATCTATACTGTGATGAACGTATCAGTGATAAACACCAAAAACATAGGTGGATGTGAACTTAAACAGTCATTTTCTGCAAAATCGATGTATGTTTTACAAATATTTGGCAATTAATGAAGTCTTTTTCAATATAATACTTTTTCGGTACTTTACAAACCTGTCAGTTTCTATTGTTTGCCACGCTTAGTCCAATCTATCAAGATCAAAGTTTAAATTAATTTCCAACTCCAAGTTATATATAAAGATTCTTACCCGCTCGCGTTTGGAACTGCTCTTTTTCTCGTCACTATTGTCACTAGCAAGTTTGGTCATGTTACAACATGTTAGGTGGAACACAATGGGTGATCGCTGTAAGAGTTTACCGCTCTCTGCAGTAGCTCTATTGCCTCTCTCCGACTGCTCTCGCCGCAATACGGAGTACCTAGGGCCCGCTGTGTGTAGCATGACCACGGTCTCAATGGGATATCCTCTATGGCTGATTTCTATATTTTGTGGGGAAAATCTCTTAACTTCTTGGCGATATGCTCAGTTTTATTACATGAAATAATAACCGGACGTGAAGGAAATGAAGATGTGCGTGCGTGTATAATGGGATACGCCCTTGTGTGTGGCACGTTCTGACAACGCCCTGATGGGAGATGACAACCTGCACTAGCCAATTTTCTGTCGCTAAATGCACGGCTAAATCAAAATGCATTAAATAAACAGCCACAAAACTAAGAAAAATAAACAGTATGACATCGTTTGCGATATGTGTAATTATCTATACGTTAATTAGAGTAGTTTTAACGTGTTTCATCTCTCGAAGGAACAATTTTAATGCGGCAACGGAGAAATTGTAACTCAGTAACGAGAATGAACCATGTACCGACAGGGAAATATCAATCTTAGGCAATAAATAACCTCTTACTACTCGGGTCAAGTTCTCGAACTCGAAGATTATAGCCATACTTATCCTTCACCACAATCTATTGCACGGTACGGTTTATTAAATCCTATAATCACGTGATAAATGCCATTTTTAGACAGCTGGAACAAAAACTAGAACTTTTAACACGACAAACAAATTAAAAGTTGCACTAGTGCGATAATACTTTTATGCCAATCCATTGTTACCAACTTTGGTTTCTAATTCGATAACATGACAGTTACTCTTTGTATTTCCACATGTTGAATAAATCGACTTCATTTGTTTGGCTTTTACATTTCATTACATATGTCTTTTTACGTGATTAATTTATCATGCGGTGCCACTATTTGTTAACAATTCAAATCGCCATACTTAAATATACCCAATGCGTTGTCCAGTTAACTAGTTCCGCATGCTGGCAGCCATGATTTTTCTTTGATCTGAATCGTTATTCTTTTGTCTATCTGAATAATGATAAAATGGCGGCAGTTATGGAACTGTTGAGGACTTTCGCGCGTCTCTGCAGTCTGTAGTTTGGCATCTTCCAAGAATGCGACACTGATTTTGAGGAAAATATCCCGCCCCAAATTACCCCTTACATGTAAAATATTTTTAAAAAATTTGATTGTATAAAAAAAGGCTCTAATGAAAGTAATTAAAATACCATATGTTACAAATACTTTCATGGAATGTAACATGAATTGCACAGTGCGTAAATTTTTATATTTGAAATATCTTGCTGAACTGTAACCTCCTAAAAGAGAATTTTCTTTATCTTCTCGGTATTTCACACAATTCTTTCCTGGCGTAATAATTTATTCATTCCTTATTCCAGACAAAATAAACAATATGTTGCAGAAATGAAAATAAACTTTGAAAAGAGCTTTAGAAAAAGAAAGTACATTTTATCACTGTTATAATGATTTATTAATTCCTTTTCTCAAACAAAATTAGCAATAAGATGTTGCACGCATGAAAAGAAATTTCGGAAATGCACTTAAAATAAATTAAAATTATAATGTATTATATTTATTTTGAAATGCTACACATATAATTTGCGTTAGTTCAAACATTACTTTGAGGCTGACTTTACCTTCGTGTAGGAATTTGTCTAAGTGTATGATCTTTTTGAGCATCCATTTAGTGCAGTTTTGTCTAAATTTCTCCATTTTATCGAAATAAATGTTTAAATCTAGTGCACTATAGTTACTTCCGTCTCTGTAATAGACAAAGCTCTAAATCAAAACCGTTTCTGAATGATTTCAATTGCCTTTAAATTACTTGCCTTTAAGAACATAACCTTTCTTTTTCTTCTTTGCCAGCTCTGTGTTTCTCTCTCTCCTTTCTTCACTGAAATATTGAAGGTTTATGAAGGTGTCCTATAAGATTAGTCATTAGATTTATAATTTATATCTTCAAAAGGTCCTCTACCCTCTCTAAAAGTAATAAAATAAGTAAATAAAAATATAAAAAATAAACTAACATCATAGAACTATATTCCCTTAGCTTCCATGTATCTTCTGAACACTTATTTGAGCTATTTTACGATGTTTTGACACATAACCTATTTTGTAAGAACTTCTTTAGATCTTTCATACATTCTCTTTAACCAGTTTTCTTTTGTAGTTCAGGCTGTGAAAGCCAAAATACATGCCATATATTGCTGTATAGTTGATAGTTCATAGTAATTAAAATAAGGTTTAGAACTTTCATTCCGTGCTGGTTGTTTATTGTTGATTTTCCTGATTGCAGGAATAATGATTTTGTGTAGTGTGGCTTGCTAAGAAACCAGTGTTCAAATGCAGCAGGTCACTTCTGTGACAGATTCAACTAACAGCTGCCTCATCAACAGCTAGGTTTCATGTGATGTGTCAAGTTTGATAAATAGGGGCCGATACATTTCCTTGTGGCGTGAAATGTATTATTCTTTTGGTTTCTGTGCGTCAAATGATGTTATTGTTAAATGCACATAACCTCATTATTAAGAATTTTAAGCTTCCTCTGTCAGTGGTGCATGAATGCATTTATGTTTTTCACAGTTTTTTTTTTCCATTAAAGATTAAAATATACTACTTTTAATAACCCTGTACTTTGATTTTCTTGATTTAGTCTGAGACACCCAATGCCCGTAATATCATGTTACCTTTATTGCAAGATTCAGTCCGTTCATTGAAAATACGTCCACAATATAATTATCATCTGAAGAAAAACAAAAGAACACCAAAAAACAAAAAAGAACACAGGAAGTTATTTTGAAGTAGGCCCGCAATAATATAGAAATATTTGTGGTCAAGAGCTTTCAAATCTTCTTGTCTCCACGCGAACTTTATATTAGAGTTTTGGAAATGTTCTTTATTTACTTCGTCTATTACTTAGGCACGGCGTACTGCATTTTTCCCTGTTGCGCAAATGATATTTATATGGCTGATATTACAGCGTTTGTAAGTATGCAACTTAACAAGGCTTGGCAAGCCTCTCTGATTGGATTTCGTTGAACAGCTTCTCTTGCCACCGGCCATTAAATTTGTGTCTGCTAAAAGTATGGCTCTTTCAAGATTTCCTAGACAACCATTGTTTATGGACCATTACAAACAGAAGAGTTGAACGACCTCTAAGAACATGGAGGAATAAATTTGAAAATTTACGTCGGAACATATCGCCTACCTAAATCCTGTTTTGGAAGAATACATTGAAAATACAAGAATATGCATCACACTTTGCTTCTTGGGAAAGCATTCAGACAAAGTACTTAATGGCGTTTGCGTGATGAGTTACTGTGGATCCCCCCCCCCCCCCCCCCCCAGTAAACGGAAATGTCAAGTACTTCACAAGCAACAGGCTGCAGGTTAAACCTGTAATAGCATTGACTCACTGAAACAGCAAAGATGAACTGCATGGAGTACTTGTAGTAAAAGTGGTAGTAGTGAAACTAAATAATGCAAACTGCAGTGCATTCTGAGGGATTATACCAACGGGAGAAAAAGAAAAGTTAAAACTTGTCTAGAAATTAAGAGTTCACCATAAAACGTCTAGTGCAACTGTACTTGAAATTTTTTGTGTTATAAATATTCAACTTATTTTGTTTTTGGTATCCTATCCTTATATTTATTTTGTTTCGCTGTCCTTTATGTAACAATTCTTTTTACTTGCTCTACTACGTATAGTAAGTAGGGTATTGCAATAAAATGAAAGCAATAAAATTCGTACGACGCTGTGATTTTTTTGTGAAACCTTGTTTTTTGTGGGAGAAGATACTTATTTAGATAAACTGAAAGTCAAAACGTTAACTAAATAACAATTTTAGTCGCAACTGTGAAGAGTCATTTCCGAGATACAAATATTGCATAAACACCATCATTTCAGCTGTAAAACCTCTACTGCTGAACGCAGCCCTCCCCCATAGATATCCACCCAGTTTGAGGTTTTCGTTGAGCATTTGTTCCATTATGGAGTTCAATTCCTTGGTGCTGCGATTGACTCCAGGGCGTTAACACATTCGCCAAGGTCCTTCATCTATCCGTCAAGTTCTTCCATGGCTTCCTTCACCCCGGCCAGTCGCTCGTTAGTATTCTCCGATAGATCTATCTTCATATTAGACGTTCCCGCCTTCATCTTTTCTGTTTTGGAGTTTACATTTTCAGTTTGCCTTCCATTTTTGTTTCCATTTTGCCCATTTTTTTCCTATATTTTCTATTCCGTAGTTTACATTTTTCCAATTCGGTTTTCATATTTGTTTCCTCTGTCGCATTCCGGAATTAATTTCATTTCCCATTATGTCCATCTTGGTTAACATTTATTTCATCAACTGTTCTATATCGTGCTTTTCGTCGCACTCCTGACATCAAGTGTGATTACTTTACTTTTTTTAAATATTTCTTTACTTCTTATTAAAACATCGGAGCAACACTAAGCAAAAGCACTGTTGAGCAATGACAAATACCTACTACAGGAGGAAAAGCTGGTTGATAAAGCCATGTGAATGTACTACGCATTTCTGTTTCAATCATATAGAAAATTGTATGAATTGTTCGCCGAAGCGGGAGTAGTGAAAGAAATGTGATTGTGTTTAGTAAAATAAAATGAGTAGAAAAAGGTGTGAATATTATACGTTGCACTTATATTTCAAGTGTATGGAAAAATGTATGGATTGTTTGCAGAAGACGGAGTAGTATGTTAGGTAAAAGAAAAGGGAGTAGAGAAAACCATGTGAACGTAATACATTGCATGGTAAAATGGATTGCATAAAAACCTTCGCTATGAAAAAAATTATATATGTCACTTTCATGGCGATCGGTCAACCTGTTTTGGAATTTACCCACTCTTCAACATAAGATATGTATAGGCGTTGGTATGTATGAAGTTGATAAACGATAGGGAATAACATGTGAATTGTTACGTAAAACAAAAGTGAGTAGAGAAAATAGTATGAATGTAATACATTGTATTTCTTTTTCAAACATATCAAATTGTATGAATTATATGGTGAAGGGCAAAATATACAGAAAATCGTATGGCTTATTTCCAGAACAGTGAGTAGAGAAACAGTTATGAATGTGTTACCCAAAAGCAAGCAGAGAAAACATCTCTTTCTCTGCACACTCTTCTATAAACAATTTTCCATAACAGAACGTGATTCTACACAAAAAAAAAAAAAAAAAAAAAAAAAAAAAAAAAAAAAATATCCACAGTTTTAAAATAAGTCACCATTTTCTGTATGTTTGAAATAGAAGTACTATTACATTCACACTGTTTTCTCTACTTACTTTTGGGCAATACATTCATAACTGTTTCTCTACTCACTGTTCTGGAAATAAGCCATACGATTTTCTGTATGTTTGAAATAGAAATGCTGCATGTTTTCTCTACTTAAGTACTTTTTGACTCTTAACAATTGCGACAAAAATGGTTATTTAGTTAACGTTTTGCCTTTCAGGTTTATCTAAGTATCTTCTCCCACAAAATAAAAAGAAAATTAAAAGATTTCTGAAAAATAACAGAGGCGAAAAACGCCGAGCGAAGCTTGGTCGCCCAGGTAGTGCTATATATTTATACAATAATTGCTCGTTTAAATATATAAGATAAGATTACGTCATGTGCGTTTTTACACTTACCATTTCGTCATCTAGGTATACGAAGACTCCGGATTGGTTTATTTCCTGCTATTGGTAAATATGCCATTTTGCACTGTGTCAGACCGTCCAGTGAAGGCTCTAGCACTCACCCCTACGTACGGGGTCAGCCAAGCCCGTCTCCCTAGTAATGTCAGCAAAATTTCCCTGCATTCGTACGTCTTCCTTTCTTGAAGTATGTCTCAGACTTACTCTCTAATTAGGGATTCTAGTTTGCGCCTTTGAGATCCCTTTCTCTTTGCACGCTTAACATATAAAAAAATGAACAACGATGTTCCATTTCACAAAAATTGGTTTTCCGAAGCTGACACATATAACAAGGAATATCTCCGAAATGATTCACTCTACAAAAAATTTATTTGGACATAAATTGTGTGTTTTAGCGGGACCTACATTTTTTGTGTAGTAGGAGTTTGTCTTACGGTTTACGAGTTATTCAAAAATTATCCAGAGTGAATAAGACTACATAGGCTGTAACCAGAGAATTCAAAATATACATTTCATTTGTCATACAAATATCTTAAACATATGACATTTTAATCAAAATTATTAGAGCCCTTTTCAAGAAAATCAAACTTTTCGAAAAATTTTGCATCTAACGGGTAGTTTAGGGTGAGGCTATTTTCTTCAAAATCTTCTTAGCGCACCCCTGAAAGATATTAAAGTTAAATACCAACTTTGGTTTTTAACCAACTTTTCGTTTTTGAAATATGCTGTCCACAGACATACAGACACACACGAACCTTTTTCTAAAAATGCTTTTCTTTTCTTTTCTTTTTTTTTTTTTTTTTTTTTTTTTTTTTTTTTTTTTTGGATTCAGGGGTGAAACCCGGTGGAATCTCAACATCGAATTTTTGGGTGGAATATAATACTACCTCTACTTTTTCTGTACGCAGTAAAGAAAGTAGAAAAGCTCTTAAAAAACTATGTGCATGTGTGTGTTTATGAACAACATAGCCCAAAAACGAAAAGTTGTTTAAAAACCAAACTTGGTATTTAAGTTTAACATCTTCCAAGGGCGTCCCTTTCAAGAAAAACACTCCACTCTAAAATACCCTTACATGACACGTTTTCCGAAAATGTTTTGATAGTCTCCAAAATGGCTGTAATGATTCTGATTAAACTAACGTATGTTTTAAATTGGTTTTATTTGAAATGAAATGTATACTTTGAATTTTCTTGAAATAGGTTCTAAACCCCTTTGTATTCCAGATGACTTTTGCACAACTGGCAAATTGTAAGTTGTAGACTAAATCATACTGCGCAGAAATGTGTATTTCGTTAAAATTCATCAATGATGTCATTTTTTGCTTCAATTTTCAAATAGGAAGTCATTCGTTCTTTATCTCTTGGCTAGATACAGATAATGAAATTTCAAAGTCGTGCACAGCGACCAGCTCTTAAAAGATTGTACTATTGTTTAAGTTTATTGTGTATTGCGTGTATTATATGAAATTAAAGTTCAACATTATTATATTATTTTTGGAATGGAAGGCAGTATGGAAACCTGGTACATACTTTTAAATTGATTTTGTGCATAAAGCATTTCCCCTTCACTCATAAGCAAGGTTTGGTTTTGAGTCCCATGAATGCGTTATAGCTACGCGAAAGGTAGCTGGGATAAAACCGATCCTCTCCTCTTTCGCATAAGGTTGGGCACCATTGGAAAAGAAAATATACAATTCCATAGAAGCTTTTCGTATGGAATTTGTTTTATTGCTTTTGTTCTGTCAAAAACGAAGTAGTTTTATAAAAATCAGCATTTTAATGCATTTAATGTGGAATAATATGTGTAAGTTCAATTGTCTGTGAATATTGTTTAAATTTTCCTTTATTTTAACAAAGAAACAAAAGAAAGATAGAAACAATTGCACCGATTCTTGTTCTGCAGATAATAGAGATACAATATACGTCTTCATAAAACCTGGCCTGTTGCACACACGCACAGGCCGACCTTTGCGTGACGTCAGTCGATAGAAATCTAAGCCGCACCCCTCTCCATACGCACATTAGCTATGCATTCTGCCCTAAATATAATACTTTATTGTTGACAGTAGCGAAGCTCTGCTGCAGAGGAAAGGAGATAATTTCACATGAAACGTCCGTTTAAAGATTCAGTGATTTCTCTGCAAGTATTGTATTGCACTCAAAAATATAATATAGAAATTTCACTTTGGGGTTTAAGTCGCGCTTGTGCGAGAGGCAACCTGATCGTTGTTTTATTGGAATACGTAATTAGACAAAAATTCAACAATCTTCTATAAGTCAGTACAATTAATATACAAATTATGTTAATATACAAAACACTGATAAAGCCAGTATTGTACCAGAGCGAAATTATAAGGAGAATATATGGAACAAAGGAAGGAGGGCGCTGGTGCATAAGACGGAATGAAGAACTGTATAGTTTATATAAAGATATAAATATTGCCCAAGATATTAAAATTAAGAGAATGAGACGAGCAGTCATATAATAAGAATGAAAGAAGAAACAATACCAAAAAGAGTTCTTAATGACAAATTTTATAGCACTAGAGCAGTAGGAAGACCGAGAATGAGATGAAAGGATGCCACATTACTAAACCATCATCATCATCATTATTAATGATCCTATGAGTTTAAGTAGTAACCAAAAAATCCGTATGCTTGGGTTAGTGGTGAATGTCAGATTCATTGAAGCATTGTTGAACTTGTATCCTTCGTTTCAGCGCACAAGACGACTTCGTCTGTAACCTTTGCCCTCTATCTCTGATGTAATATTATTAAAGATATTTCCCAGTAGAGTGCACCAATCTGGGCAACCAGAAGCTGTCAACAACACAGCAACAATGTGTATCGACAAGAATACGCGGTCGATATGAAGTAATGTTATGGTTATATTTAGGTCATGCCTTTCGTAAACGGGGACATATATGCAAGAATCACATGCACGCGAGCTATATCATGTTTACGGTTCAACAGTTGAAATGATTTGGCTCCTTGCGGGGATAATAATAGCTCTTCCGCTCTCTCCTTCAACTTCACTTAAAGCTTATTGATCTAATTGTAGTGACTGAGTCAATTAGCTCCTTAGTTCATTAGCATGGCTCAAGTTTGCTGTGATTAAGTCTGGCACATACATCAAAGGCTGACAATTTAATGACGGGTAGAGCAAATACTAAAGGGGATAACGGATATGTAAGAGAGCAATGAAGACAGCGGGTGTATTCATAACTGCTAATGTTATCGCTGAAACAAGCTAAAACTCAAGCCTCGGATTATCAGAAATCAGGAAGTCACTAACTAAAGTAGGCAAATTCTGAAAATCATAATGAGAATGAAATTCTTTGCTAAAACAAGTGAAATATTTAGCTACTTAGGATGTGATATTTCTTATGAATATGATAGCGATTTAACACAAACGGTATGTATATACATTTCAAAACATGTGTGACTATAACAGAACATTGAAAAAGAAAACAAGAAGAGATACCATATTTACATTTTATAAAACATCGAAAGTGTTTTAATCCCTAATGTATTGATACGTCAGCATTTAGAACATGTAATACTTCAACAGTTACATTTGTCATCATAGTTGACGATTACGGCATCTGACAGCGGATACCCTGAGATTGGGTATTAGACGGCAAAGTTGACGCTTGTTTTAATCCTTTTTAATAAACTCTTTTATTTGAAAGAGTAATTGGATGATGGAGCCTTGAAAATTACAGATTTCATTGTCTAATATGCTTTATTACAAGAGAAAAAGAGTATCACATAAGGTATAGATAAATTCTTGTTATAAAACTGCATATATCGTTTTAATCAAACAATAATTTGAAAGTATGCACATTTCTATTTTCTTGTACAACATCCTCTTATTACGCAATTCGCACATTAAGATAAACAATACTGAATATTAAAGAGTTTCCTTGATTTTTTAAATAGAGATTTTGAATAGACCCATCTTCCTATACGTTTTGTACAATTTGCAAAAGTGCAATAGGACTGAAGAGTGAACAACTCCACAATTACTTTAAATGCACCAGCTCAATTCAAATTTGTTCAGCAACAATCAGTAATCACTTTATTCTATATAGAGCAAGCAGAAGGAATATTCAACTTTTATAAGCTACGTCAGATTATTCTTAAGATATTAATATTGTATTCAGAGTTGTTCACTTTTTGATACGGTAATATGAAATTCCGCTTGGATCCTCCACTTTGTCATCTAGATTTTAATTTTAGCTTAATGCACAATCATAATGAACTTTTCGCTCCATCTATATGTCGCCTTTAACAACTAAAGTTATTTCAGTAGCTTTTTATTTTGAAACAATTGCTCATCGGCAAAGATGTTCATTGGTTTACTGTTTATGCAAATTTGGGTTTGTTTACGTTAGGTTTTCTTTATAAACGTTAAATTCACACACACATTCACACTCTCTTACATCCATATTCTAGGGAGAATGAGCTATAATCCTAGCTAAAGAAAAATTCACATCCTACAGCCGGGAATCGAGTCCTGGACCTCTGGATTTGAAAGCTAGCATGCTAACCATCAGATCACAGAAACTGTCAGTAAACTGCTCTGCAGATATTTCTTCATTTTAATTATTTTAGGAGAAAAACAATTCTGTTCTTCTTCTTTTTTTTTTTTTTTTAATTTTTCAAAGTTTTTCAATGTGAGCCGTGGAAAATAATTTCAGTTGAGGTTTTAATATATTTGAGTTAGTGAACAAAAATTTCTGAAGCGAAAATTGCTGGAGCTCTTCCGAATATTTCAAGCTAGTAAGCTATAAGCTGTGATACAAGAAACATTTTAAATATTGAAAAATACTGGGAAAAAATTTGATTTAAAGGTCAACGCGAAATGATACAGGATCAAATAAATGATCACTTGTTTATATAAAAAATAAATTATGTAGCTTGAAATTATAAGTGTAATAAAAATGCAAAGAAAATAATAAATAGAAAACCTTCAATTTTTTACAACTACTTAGCAAAACGATCGTTTTGGTTTCTTCATTGCTTACGTAAGGAAGAGAAACTGCAACATTGGAGATAAAAGATCAATATCTTTATTTTACCTAATATAAATATGCGTACTGAAACTAAGGATTGCCTTTATAAGAACATTAACTATACTGAGGTTCAGGCTACGAGCGATACAAGCCGGAAGTAGTAGCTAGGGTAAGGGGATGGTGCGGATGAGAGGGGAATAGGCTACATCATTGCCAGGTTTAGCTATAAAAGTCTAAGTTTCAGTTTATTTTTTTAAATTTTCAACAAATCTATTATCAAACGAAATGACTGTGCACAAGCAGTTCTATTTGTAACACTGGAAACAAATGCTTCCGTTTTCACTAAACTTTGTATTGGTTTTCGTCTGCTAAAGCACAATGTGGCAACTGCCTATGTAGTACATGGTTGCCACATTTCTATTATGTTATGTTTCGTGTTCGTCTTGTTCAGAACCGAATACTTGGAGTTTGTGTGACAAAGTGTGTTATTCTTTCACATTAGTGTGCTGTATTATTATCGAAAATGGAAGCAACGTCACCAGAGCGTTATAATATGAAAAGAGTTCATAAAGCGCGTCACAATGTTGCAACACTGCATGCCCAAACACGTGATGTGACGTACATCCGGTTTGTATCGCTCATAACCTGAATTTCAGTATAGTGTCTATGGGTGGAGGGAATATGTTTTTATTAATGTGTGTAACAAGATTTATGGTTCATCTCCGAACAAAACAAGATGGAAAATAAACAAAGCTAAGTCATTATGCTCTCAACAGAGCGAGCTTAGGTAAACAATGGCCTGGCAGAATTAGCCTTCATTGAGGCTCGATGCTATCCAGGATTTCAATTTGGTTCTTGTAAACATGAAAGAGTGTGTAGTCGCCGGAGTTAATTAAAATCTGGACGGTGTCATGCCGTTCTTGTTTCTCTAAGGGCAACACAGAATGAAAGCCTTGCGCACCGTTTGTAGAGATAGATGATCTAAAAACTATTAGTTCTGAATTTCACATTCCACTTTCCCTTTCATTTTAACTTCCTCTTTAATAATAAATTCTGCAGAATTGATATTACACTATTTGTGTTTGATTAAGGAATATGTTATGTAAACATGCATGAAAATAATCATATTATCATTCGTAGTAGTAGACCGGGTCATAACTACATAATTGTAACAAGAATCCATTATAGATATGTTTTTCAGTGTTTAACTCCTCTTCTTACAACAGGTGCTGACACTGACGACCAGGCACAGGAATTTCCAAGCATTAAAGCCAGGACGAAAGGAAATAAGGTCGAACTGTTGCTATGGCTGACACGAATTTTGATTGGGGATAGCTCAACACGATATCCAATCAGAAGCTCCCCACAGCTTGTATAGTTAAACACGCTGAAAAGGCAGTGATATAAATATTTGCGGCCACAAAATTTATTCACACAACAGGAAACGGAATAGTAGTGGTCAGCTAAATTTTTTGTCTGGCATGGTAGGGAAAGTGCAAGCAATAAATTACCACTCATTTTTCTTATAGTCTTTTGGCGTTTACAGACAGAACCGGTTTATCTGCCTATCAGTGACCTTTAGTCGCTGTCGTCCGCGTTCAGAGAAAATAATTTGACTGTTGATAACTTAAAGATAACTGCTTGAGAACTCCTATGCCTTCTGATGATACACGAAATGATAATTGGTGAAGGAAACGTTCCTGGCCTAAGTTTAGTATACCTCCTGGGCATTTGTCAATTACGGATACTGGGGAAAACCTAGAAAAACCCTCAGTCAGGGAGCATGACCGTTAACGCGGACGTATCACTCAGGAATCCCTTCTTTAACGAGCTCGGCTGCCCAATCGTGAGATTGGAGATTCTAACAGCTGAGAAAGGAAAAGCTTTCTATATCGAACAATTAAATTATATAACGATATATTGCTCTGTCGATGACAAGGATAGAAGTGGACCTAGCTATCAGCTTTAAGCTGCCGCCGAAAGAATGTGGGGGAATTGACTTCGAAAGCAGAAAGCGGGCATACTTCCACGAAACATGTCCTTCAGCTTTGGGAGAAAAATGAGTAACCATAGGGTAAATAATGGCCTTGGACAAGAGTACTTTTTTTGTCTATGTGTAAATTCAAACATTTCAGTCATTATACCTTACAGGAGTAAAGCTTTTTAAAACCAAACTGGGTAATGAAACAGTGACTCCTGCTATTTATGTACATTTGAATCACGTAACGCTATTCAAGGGTTTATTCTTAAAAAATGATATACACTGCATATCCGCTGAACCTTGACCCGCCCGCCGAGCAATGCGGCTTGGATAAAAAGGTCACTTGGTGTACACCGTCTACACGCAAACTGAAGGCCGCCACACTACAAGATTGTGCTATTGCTTCTTCGTTTAACTCTAGGATCAGAGACCTCTTCATACATATATCCATGTTCAACGTTCTTTATATACTTTGGCTAATGGTTGGGTTGTTGCCTCAACATTGGAAAGCCACTGTAAGTTTAACATCTTTTAAGGATGCGGCACGAAGATTTTGATGAAAATTCATCCACCCTAAACTATACTTACTTCATTACAAATAAAATGTACATTTTCAATTTTCTGGCTATAGCCTATGTAGTCGTGATTACTCTGGATGACTTTTGAATAACTCGATGGAGGTATTCCTGTTATTTGTGTGAGTTTCGGAAAACAAACTTTCGTGAAATGGAACATCGTTGTTCATTTTTAAATGTTAGACGTGCAAAGAGATCGGAATCTCAAACTCTACTGTATTCTCATATTCCTCTTGCAGCTACAAGTAAATAACCAATAAGGCAAGTTTATTTCTGCAAATCTTTATCTCAACTATCACGTTTGGGTCTCTCTGAAATAAAGTACTTAAGGAAATAGACTTAATAATTACCACAAAACATTAGAATATTCACTTTTCATTATTCAAATTCGTAGTCTTCAGCATTTACACGCGCTTGTAGTCTATATTTGACACTAAACCATATTTTCCTCCTCAGCTTCTTGGCATGGTTCCACAGTGGACTGAATTGTGACATCGACAGAACCTGATTCACTTGCAAAAACATATTTTTAAGAACTTCCCCAGTAAATAAATCCATATTGGTAAGATCTAACTGATCTTTGTTGCAGTTCCCTTCGTTTCATTCACTTATGTTGAAATTACGCGGCTAAAATGTCTCCCAAATTTAATGTAAAAGCCCCAAAGATCCAAAAACTACTGTAGAACGAGTTAACACCATTCCAAACGAGAGGTCGCCGCTATAACGATTAGAGTTAAATGGAATAATTTAAAAATTACATCTAAAATGCAGACAAAGAGGTATTTTTGGAAGATAGTACGATTTCATGGCCTTTCCGGGTATGTTGACATTGCAAATAAATGAATTAACCCGAATACACATCTACCAACTTATTCTAGCCTCCTATACTATACAGCACGTTTAAGGCCTTAGTTGGTAGTATTTTTACTCCCTTAAACTCAACAATATTTTAATTAATAGAATATAATCAAACATACTTGTTGATTTTTACTACCTCAATAATTTTCGTCTTTGTTATTTATACTGCATACGTTGTAATTCAAAAGAATAAAACAGAATAGGGCCTGCTCAAGTCGATAATTATCTATAGTAATCATGGCAGCTAACTTTAACGTGTGTATTGATTCTGAAATCTAAGAAAATTGGAAAATATGCCGTACTTTCATATCTGAATCATATGCCATATTAAATTATCGTCCAAAAATTGTATGTAATACATGTTAAATGTTTTTACTAATCTCTGCGTCCAGTAAGTCACTTACCATCCTCATATCGTAAAACACTATTCCACATTCGTCACTTCCGGTCTCTATGGATGTACAAAACCGGAAGAAGCAATTAGAAGATGGATTTGGATCCAGAAAGAACTACAGTTCTCCCTAATAATGGTGCGTACCGTTTGCCTGAGCCAACGAAAACATCATTTTGTACTAGAGCAGGACAGTTCAGTAACTAGAACAGTGAGGTCAAAGGCAAAAGAAAGAAGTCAGGTCATCCACCTGCATTGTGATAATGTTTGAGGTTATCTCTGCAGTATATCAGCTCTGCCCTTACGAACCCAACTGTGTCACATTTAGAGCACCATGGTAACTGCTACCTACCAAACAGGTATTCACAAAGTATATTTCCAAATTAAAATGTTACAAATACTTGTTAATATTGTTAATTATGTCTCGTAATTAGTAAATATAAACGGAGTTGGTTGCTGTAGTGAGTGCAGTGTGGTAAAACAAATGAAGCTTCCGTGACATGGCGCCTGGTGCGTGCTGGTATACAGTGAAGCAATAACTGGTTTAAACCGGCCATCCAGTGGGGACCCCCTCCCCCCCCCCCCACCCCTTCTTTTTGTTAGATAATATGAAAATTTATTACTGACTTACCACATGAAATTTTGCATGGTTAATGCAGGAAATACAAAAACTCCTTACGCTATTTTTATTCGTGGTGTTTCCTGAAACTAAAGTTTTTTTTCGACGCTAACCAACATAGTACGAGTTCCGTAAGTTCTTTTCATCCTTTGCTTGTTTAAAATCTTATGGGCCACATTCTTAGAGCTTTCTCTACCCAACATCATATGAATGTTATTCGTCATATAAAATATCTAAATATATGCGACTTTAATAAAAACTGAATCATTTTGAAAAAATATATTTTAAAAATGCTTAAGTGTAAAGTGGAGTGGAGGAAAACGCGGAATTCTTTACATTTGCACCTCTGACATCGTGTGACGTAGAAAGAAGTTCTTCACTGTTTAAATAGTGCTTCGGTGACAGGCGTCGAAATTTCACATTTAGTAATTTACAAATGCACATTGTATCCCAGTGTAATGCACTCTGTGACGGTATTATATTTAATGGATAGCAGTATGTTTCCAGAATGCATAGTCTATGATGCTTTTATTGTTGTAATTAATTATATAACGGAACACAATGCAGTGAATTACGTCAGCGTGAAGCAATCTTTGCACCTAGCAGCGTTGCCGTGTTGTTTATTTCCAAGCAGTACACAATATTGCCATGTTCCCATCAAATAAATTTCTACAAGTGTGCTGTTATCCTGATTTGCCATTCCTTATAAAAAGTCATAGAGAATTACAGACGTTTGTTAAAAAGCATTTTTAGACAATGGTCCGTGTGTATGTGTGTGTGTGTGTGTGTGTCTGTGTGTTTGTGTGTGTGTGTGTGTGTGTGTGTCAGTCTGTGTGGAGTTAAAATTTGGTAAAAAAACCAAAGTTGATATTTAAGTTTAATGTCTTTCAAGAATGCGACACCCTAAACTACCCTTTATATGGAAAATGTTTAGAAAAGTTTAATTTTCTTGAAAATATCTCTAGTGATTTTGATTAAAATGCCATATGTTTAAGATATTTTTATGGCAAATGAAATGTATATCTTAAATTTTCTGACTATAGCACATGTAGTCGTATTTACTCTGGATGACTTTTGCATAACTGGTAAACCGTAAGAGATAGACCAAATCTTACTGTATAAAAATGTAAATCTCGCTAAAACACACAATTTATATCCAAATAAATTTTTTTAGAGTGAACCATTTCCGAGATATTCCTTGTTATTTGTGCAAGTTTTGGAGAACTTATACTTCTGTCAAATGGAACATCGCCATTAATTTTTTTCATGTTAACTGTGCAAAGAGAATGGAATTTGAAAGCTTTAAAAGATTTGACTATCGCTCGAAGCCTACTGTATTCTCATATTCTACTCTGACACACATCTGACACACATATACACGGAAGTTTTTCTAAAAATGCTTTTTTTTTTTTTTTTTTTTTTTTTTTTTTTTTTTTTTTTAAATTCAGGGGGTCTCAAAACATATATTTCCGGTCGGTATCAGCGTCAGAATCTTTAATACCAGCGGTGTGTTGTTCACTTTGCTTCGCGTGCTCAGGGCGAAGTAATTGCAACTTGGCTATCCAGATCGCAAAGTTGGAATACGTGTTTGCTATTCAGCGTATTCTAGGCGAATTTTCTGTTTTCTTTCCTTTTTCTTTAAAAAGTTAAATAGTCACAGGTTTGTGATTAAATTCTTAAATGTAATGTTTGTGTTCCACAAAGGGAAGTAGAACGATTGAGAATTTGGAGGTACCACGAATCCCAGTATTAAAAGAAATATATCATTTACATGGGCAGGAATTTAGCGAGGTAAACATAACGTGATGCTCGCCGGCAGCTCCATCAAGCTACCTCACATCACATGTGTCCCAACGACAATGGAGTAGCTAGTACAAATACCACTGTGAGCGCAGCTGAAAAAAGTGTTTCCAGATTGTTCTAGAAACTTTCGACCACCAGCATAGTTGCAAGTTCGACAAAAGATGAATTTCAAGAAAAATCCGCGCTACGTTACTCTCGCCTATAAAACTAGTCGAGGGAACCAGTTTTTATGATGGAGTATTGGATGAAACAGCTGTTAGCAGTTAGTTTTATGTGTGTGTGCGCGCGCAACTATTTGAAGAAAGAGATAGATATAGTAGTAGAACTGAAAGGCAGAAAGGTGCCAAGGTTATGAGAGGACAGAACAGCTGTGTGAGTACATAAAATCGTGAAGAATTTTGTAGATTGTGTTAATGACAAAAGAGGACTGTGTTTTTGTGCTTCCGTTTTGGGAGAGACTGGACTTTGTATGTTATCTGGCATGACGTGTTTCTGTATGTTATTTTGCTTATAAAAATGTAATGTTTAACAGATTGAATAGCTAACAAAATTGAACATAGATCATAGATCAACCCGACATTCATCTTTCAGGAAAAAGGGAAGCGTTATTCACATAACTCACCCTAACCGGGACTCAAACCCGGGACCTCTTGAATGCAAGACACTCTACCCCCACGCTGCAGAGGTTAACAATACACACTTGTTTTAAGTACCAGGAGCATATAGAAGAAGAATCGACCGTCAACTGATAAAAAAGTCTACGTCACATCCACGTCATGTTATATTTGGCGCTCTCGCATGAGGAAAGGAATAGAACATTCAAAAGCGCACTGTTTAAAATATTGAAGAATTGATTCAACACTAACACTCCGATTGTAACCACAATCCAAGATGGACCTATGAACAAGAGTGGCAAAATACTGACAGAAACAAATGCTCATAAATTTGTTTCTCATTATCACAGCCATCTCATATTACAAAATATGTTTCATGTGTTCAATCATTTTCTAGTAAATACATTTTTATTTGCCATTAATTTAAAAAATATCTAGTTTCACCAATTCACATAGGTGCACCAATTTCAATGATGAAATTTCAACCACTTACTGTGCACCTAGTTACCTTCAATTAAGTTTTTCTTTTAAATGTTTACTATATTTCGAAAACCAAAAGTCCGTTAAAACCAAAGTTGATATTTAAGTTTAATACCGTTGAAGAATGCGACAAGACGATTGTGAAGAAAATTTCTCTACTCTGAACCACGCTTTATATGAAATTTTAATTTAAATTTGCTCAAAAATGGCTCTAACAATTTTGATTAAAATGCAAATTGTTTGAGATATTTTTATGGAAAATGAAATGTAGATTTTGAATTTTTAGTTTATAGCCCATGTCGTTCTTTTTACTCCTGATGACTTTACCATTTCATATATAGGATACTTTAATCAATTATAAAATTAAAAAAAAGCATCTTTTTGTTCCCATTAAGGGTTCTTTACTGTACGCAATAACCCTCAAAACTAATACCTTGAATCCTCTTCGCACCTATGATTATTGACAGCTTTCGTAGTTATTTTATAGGCATAACAAAAGCTAAACAATGAAAATTTCGCGGTTATGCTTAATGAGAATTTACCGTGACTAGAACTGACGTGACCAATGTCGGTGCTTTTCTGGGTCCATCGACGTTTACCCCTCCCTCTAACGGACGATAAATATATCAACAACTCTATAAAAAGTTTTAATTCTATTAAGAAGCTATAAATAACACATAGTCAATGTGACAAACGGTTGTGAACCAACTGGTGGCCCACGGGCCACATCTGCCTTCCAGATGAGATTTTATGGCCAACAAAAACAAAAGAGAAAGAAAAAACTACTAGTATAGGCATATAAATAAATTGTATAAATTGTATGTAATTTACTTCAGTAGCAAAATTAAAAGATCAACGAATTAAATAAGGGAAAGAATGGAAAAGGACAAATCACGCAACCGAAATAATTCTGTGCAAAGTATTTGAGATTATTAAAGTTAAATTAATATTGATTATGCTACTAGTATGCGGTATTCGTAAAATAATAAATTTTTTGATTGTTACATTGATTTGAACTGAATGCTCTATTTCCTATTTTATATTTACAACAATATAATACACAAAAAATCCTTCATCTCTTATCGAGTCTCAGATCTACCATATATAAATACATTACACTCAGCCCACTGTTACACAGAACATTTTCAGTAGGAACTTTTATTAAAACAGCCTTTAGATGAACACCCATAAGTTTTGATAATACAAACTTAACTTAATTAAAACTTAAGTTGTTACTAGTTGTACATAAAATTGCTAACAGATTTCATCCATTAATAATTATAAAAGAATTACTTGCAGATTGTAACTTCCTGTTTTCTCATCGCCTTTGTGAAATTAAGAGGTTTTATTAATTCATTTGTTGTTTCTATGGCAGCATGTGTTTTGTTTGTCATTCAGTAAAATAAAGGTGCAGTATAACCTATAACGAGTTTATGGAGATTGGTATGTTCTTGCCAAGAAAATAAGTGGACGACTTGTGTCACGTTATGAAGATATCGAAAGGTTTTGCGCATAATTTCAGGAAGTCTACAAAATTCAATTTGGAGAGAATCTAAAGAGTTGCACGTTAATCAGGTATTATGTAAAACCTTAAGTTATATTCGTGTAAACTTTAGTTGTTGCAACACCAGAAACCAAATGAAAGCCGAAAAGATTTAGCTTTGCGTTTGATATTAGATTTTTCGAAAGGTATATGCACATATGCAAATGCATATTTTGAGGGTTACTGCATATCAAGGATATATACATACTTAGGCATTTATGTATCTTAAGCATGATCGGTTGATAAATCTGCATATTGCTTGATTTTATGGTTGCTTGGGAATCATGCTCTCTCGAGGTACACGTGGAGTTAGGTTAGTTGACGTGTGCTGACAAATGTTTCACTAAGCTACCTTATCAGCGAGTGTTTTGAATTTAAACCCCTGAATTTTGACGTAGAGGAGAGTCAAGTTCATGTGCCTAGAGGAATCTGAGACACTCTGATGTTTAAAGGTATTTTTCAATATGGAGCTTGGGACGGTAGGAATCTCAGTTCCAACACTCTTATATTCTAATGGTAGTTAATTATTTTATTTATGTACATTAAACCTTCTTTATACAGCAATTGTATGTCAGCCTCTGTGGTTAATCCTTCATCACACTTCCAATTCTTATCCTTTGGTGAAGACGCCCAGCGTCTGTTTACCGTGACACCTGTTGGTGGCGGCCGTTATCGTGATATCTGATAAGAACAACCTACCTTGTTGTGCGGCTTAGTCCCCGTCTCATGGATCACGCCCGTTGAGTGATAATGCTCAGGAAGTTGCTGCGACGCCTTGACGGGAGTACGATTAGGGGTGCCGCTTCCCCTGCCCGTTCTGCCCCCGGCGGCGTGCCGCCATCGCAGCATCATCGCCTGCCCCGCCATCTTCCTTCCCTTCAACCTCCTCCCGAGGTCACTGTCAACACACAAGTTGCCTCATTTTAGTATGCCATAGTTTCCGCAAATGTTTATATCAAACAACTGGAAGTTTATCCCTATTAACAGGAAGCAGATACAACAATAAGCTTTTCTAAGAGACGTTTGTAGAAGAATGAGTGAATGCAATACATCAAGGTTTTACTTTTTTTCTTTTATTCAAAAACAAACCCCTCTAATGCTTGGCTAACTGAAAGAGGAAAAAAGAAATGCTTCATGCACAAAACGAAGGAGATGGAGTGAAGCGATAAGGTGGCATCATGAACCCATAAGAGATGACGATGATATAAATATACCTATATGCACATGCAAAACAACGCCCTATTTATGTTTTTGTTTTGTCTCGCTAGTTAGATCTGGAACGATCCAGCGAAGACTCAACTCTCCACGTGTTTGACATTAAATGTGCATGTATGTGTTTTGCAGCATTTGGATGTCACAGCAGGTAGCCAAAACTTCTCTACTTGCTTTTGAGAAATTAGGTTACCGCCCTTGTGGGAGTCATCTCTCTCCTGAAACTGCAATACGGGCTATAGTTGAGATGTAAGAACTTAGTTGAAATGCGTCGAACGAGTTTTGGCCTTTTATACCAGCAATGTCAATCTTGTCCAACACAACCAGACAGTCAGTATCCAGTGACGGACACATACAGGTGATTCCATGGCATTCCTAAATCATGTCTTGAATTTTCTGAGAATGGACCTCTTCATTCTGTATGATTTTTTCATAAATGCTACACAGTAATAGACAAAAGCTTATTAATTAAAAAATGTGGATCTCGTTAAAACACACAATTTATGTCTTATTCTTTTGAGTGAACCATTTCCGTAATATTCTTTGTTATTTGTTTGAAGCCGCCAATACTTATACTTTTCTCAAATAGGAACATATTAGTTTTATCACTTGGTCTTGCAAAGAGAACGGAGTTTCAAATCCATCGCATAGCAACCAGCTCTTAAAACATTTCACTATCACTTAAAGCCTACTGTATTCCCATATGCTCCTTGCACCTAAAAGAAAAATAGCATGAAGATGACTGAAAATGCTTATACGTTGAACATTGCTGATTCATACCATTATGCCTTCGAATACAAATAAGTTGTGTGCAGGGAACAGTTGGGTATACTAGAATCCGAGCGGTGTCCCACTCAGTCAATTCTGTTTAGTATACCAAACGAGTATGTGTATCATTTCCTATTAGAACGCTCACTGTGCTCTTCTAAAACTCAAGCACAAAAGCACAATTCCGTTTTATCTTTTACACAAGCTGCTCGACTGTTCACTTTGACGATTCACTCACTAAAAAGTGTTCCAACAGTGTAACAAGTCCGACGCGACGATTAAATGTCCAAAACAATCTCTGACAACACACTCAAATTCCTCGACGACTGTACACACACACACACACAAATACGCACACGAACACTCAAAACAAACTAACAGCTGTCTCGTTCAACACTAAAAGACTCCGAAGAACTGCCTGACCTCTCACACCACCGCATTTGCTTTTATAGGCGAGAATGACGTAGCACAGATTTTTCTCGAACTTCTCGTAAATAAACCGGAGTTGAAGGTTTTTGGAAAGTTTGGAAGCGCTTTGTTCTGCCGTCTCCTTATCTTGATTGGTCCATTGTCGTCGGGGCACGTATTTACAAGCAGTGGTGTACGGTAACTAACACTCAGTTCGAGTTTCCCTTTGAGTTCTTGATATTAAACTTGGATTAATAACGTCATTTATAGTCCTCAAAATCTAACTACAGGTATTACCTGTCATTATTACGTCATAGCAATACGCGTAGAGCAATATTCTTAGTATCAATATTAATAGTTGGTAATTCGCCACGCTGTAGTAATTAAAACTGAGGTTTCTTCTGCTATAAATCTCCATCTAACTTCTACCGACACGAACGACGGTGAGGAAAGGAAGAACAAATTAAGGCCAAGGTGACAAGTTGCGACGCATAATTACTGTAGAGCGCCGATCGGATAACGCACGTGGCACTTATGTTGTACAACTGTGTGTGTGTGTGTGTCTGTGTGTGTGTGTGTGTGTGTGTGTGTGTGTGTGTGTGTGAGAGAGAGAGAGAGAGAGAGAGAGAGAGAGAGAGAGAGAAAGAAAGAGGGGGAGGATGAGAAATTAGTTTACAGATTGCAACAACAATAACAACAAAAGTTATTTGTTGCAGCTTTATAAAGCACTGTGTCATTAAAAGTCTCAGCTGCACTACTGAAATTCATTCCTCGGGCAAACACACTTTGGGTTTCGTATATGCTTCACGGGGAATTTTGCAAACCTCTGACTTTTGATGACTTTTGCATATCTGGTAAACCATAAGAGATAGACCGAACCTTACTGTCCAAAAATGTAGATGTTGCTAAAATACACAATTTGTGTCTAAATAAATTTTTTGTACAACGAACCTTTTCGGAGATATTCCTTGTTACTTGTGTCAGTTTTGTAGAACTCACTTCTATCAAGTGGAACATCGTTATTCAGTTTTTTATGTTATGCAAAGAGAACGTAATCTCAAAGCTTTAAAAGATTTGACTATCGCTCAAAGTCTACTGTATTCTAATATTCCCCTTGTACCTACAAGGAAATAAGCAATAAGATAATTTGTACAAATGTTTATCTTAACTAACACGAAGAAGATATAGGAATAAGAGTTTGTAAGAATGGTTAGTACAAGAGTAGAGGAAGTCATGTGAGTGCAACACATCAGATTTTTCTTATAACATTGAATCGTTTAACTCAATAAATGTTGCTTATTCCAAGCAATATTTGCAACCTTTTCCGCAAAAGACATTAAGAATTTGGAGATAAAGCTAAAGACAATTAAAACTTGGTTTAACTAGGAGGTCAGGTGTATCCACCCCTTCCCCTCCCCCAGTTTCCTTGTTGTCATTACAGTCACGCCTCTAACGCCGTATCGCAGCTGTTTAACAATTGATTGATCTGTACTTATGCTTCACGCCCTTTAAGATGCCGGTAAGGCGATAAGAAACAGAGGTGATCCGAAACAGTGCATATTATGCTTATAAGAGTATAGCATCAGTACAGTACCGAAAATAGAAATGCGTCTGGTTGTTTACCTTCCCAACGAACTTCTCTTAAGTTAACACACCAAGAGAGGTCAGCTAAGGGTCGCGCACAAAGCGAGAAATTAACTTTAATTTGAAAATTTAGTTGGTACGAGTAAACTGGCCTTGACCATTCATATACTCTATCACGTAACATTATAATGTATGCGCATCTGACCCACTATTTGGGGACTGAAGCTTTTACCAGCGAGCACTGTGCCCGAACCAGCTCTCCCAGCGGAAGAAAATCTCCAGGCTGGTACCGGGGATCGAACTCGGGTCCCCTGCTAAGCTTGATCAACGCAGGAGAAGAAGCTAAACATGGAGACGAAGATAAAGTAGAAAATGTAGAAGAATTATTGCGGTGTTAGCAACAAGGACCTCCTTTGGACAGAAAACTAAGAGTAACTCTTCTGGGATTTTTACTAGATCGATCTTTCTACGGGGGTTGTAATCAAAGAGACAACATAACCTCTACTTGTGACTCCTCGGTATTCCCAAGAGAAATACGTGACATTTTAATAAGATTCTAGAGAACAAGCTATGGAAAGTCTTAGCCTGGAATAATTCCAAATATTGTTTGGAATTGGATGCTTCTAAATAATTACACGCTAGCTGTAAAACATCAATAAGAATAACATATTAGAACATTAAAAATATTTATGTTAACTAGTAGCAAACTCGGTAATATTTTGTTACAAAAGAGGTAGATGGTGTTGACACAGACATAATTCCTCCACCGATATCGGTCGCGAAACGACCGGAACGACTCCTGGGGGCGTGTACCGTCGTGTTGCATAATTACACGGCGAAAGCTTAATGAATCACAGGGATTTACGAATCCCCTTTTACCCATCTCTGCTCTAACCGGTCGGCCACGACTCCGCCCCCACACACACTTGTTTCAGCTTTAACAGCATTGTTATGTTATGAAATGTTTTCTTTTCCATAGCGCGATTTCCCTAGAAACACACGTTTCGAGATCCCCCCCCCCCCCCATCTGATAACTTACAGTTCGTGGTTAGCCAATTACTTTTTCCAATACTTGAAAAAAATCGCAAAAAGCAATAATAAATAAAGATTGCTTTTCTATATTTTATTAGACATTAAGAAAAAATGAATTCTCAAAGTGAACAAATGAAAAGCTACCTTTACGTTGTCTCAGATAGGCCAATAATTTTTATATTTCATTTGAAAATCCAAGTTTCACCTCAACATCTACTGAAGAAATAAAAAGAATTGAGTCGCCTTCAATCAATAAATAATTCACAACTTTTATATTTTGCTAAGGATTCATTAATAATTTATTTTTAGGGCATTATGCTGTAGGGTGTGACGTCATTTCCTACTGGTACCGTAAGTAATAAAGACCTGATTTAGTCTTGTTGCCATGGGAATTAATAAATCAATTGTAAACCTAACTTACACTACCAAATATGTGTTAGCAATAATTAACTTACATTATCAAGTATTGTGAAAAGTTTATTTTTTTAATTATTTTCTCCCTTTTGCTATCGGTATTGATTAGATGCTCAAAATTTCGGAGATCTAACAATGCATTTCTGGACATATATTTACTAAAAATATGATTTCATGTTTCCGCTCTATATAACTTTGTAAGAAGACCAGTTATAGAATTACAGTGTAATTGTGTCCTCCATGTGTCTCCTTTCCCACCGAACCTTGTAAGATGGTAATAATTCAAATCGTCTTCGACCGGGAATTCCTCAATAATCGCGTCTGTGCATATAATTAAGGTGGGTATGCTAAAAATAGACCGAAGTTGTTCTGGAACTATGTCATCAGTCTAAGAGTAAGTCAAAGAGGCAATCCTTTCTGAACTTGACACGAACGTTCACCGTTTCTGGTTTATAAACGTACATTTTGACATGAATTAGTAAAACACATTGTCAGGAGTCTGTCACGTATCATTCTGCATAGTGTGTGTGGCATTCTTACTTTCTCTTCTACGTATAGTAAACCATGTATATATAAATATACAGCCTGTTAGTGGTGCAAGTGTTGATATTTCTACTGACCATGTCATACAGAGAGACGTTAAATTATCATATACGAATTATTACTTGGTCATTCTTTTACTTTATACACATTATCACCAGGTCATTCTTTTGTTTAGCCAGTGCCACCAACTGTACCCAATAAATCGCTGAAAAACAATTTATGATACATTACAATTAACAATAATTGTAGCTTCATTTGAACAACTGTTTTCTTTTTGTTTAATAATTAGTTTATTTTTCTAAAAATTGTTAATGTTAAACATAAAGTAAGATTTGTTTGAGATTATAAACTGTTTTCTGTTATAACAAGAGATTATCGAAATACATGTCATTCTTGTGTTTCGTTTTACTCAGTTGGCAGTGCTGAATAAGTCAAACTACACTATTGTAATTAATTTATTTTAGGTTATTTTTTTATAAAATTTAACATTTTCTGGCCAAATATTTACATATTTCATTTATGAAGTAGTCCACATACATAAATAATTGCATCATTCTACGGTTTGACCTTCCTCTCGTTCCGCTTGAAAATTTATAGATTGGATTAGGCGCCTTATAATATTACTTGTGATAATTGAGGACACGGTAATGAACAATATTACGTTAATATTTGCTTTATTTGCGGAATTATAGTTTTATTTACTAAGAGTAGTGTGTTCTAGGTAGGTTAGCATCTTTAGGAATACGTGCCGCAAAAAAGAAACATGACGCAAAGTGGGCGGAATGAATGTTGTAACGCTGTAAGGAATGCTGTGGATATTGAAACACAGTTCGAATGTGTTCCGCAAGGCCAATGACCGCATATCATCTAGGCTAGTTTGTCGCACATTGAGGTGTTAAGCAAAATGGATAGTCTATCTCACAGGCATTGTTCATTTCGCGACTCAGTTAGGACCATGCAAAAACCATTGTAAGCTATGTGATTGTTTTGTGGGAAAACTGTTGGTCGAAGGGACAAAAAAAAAAAAAAAAAACTAACACGCCGAAATATTTCATTACTCATTTCGCTGTAGGTACAAGTGGATACAGGAGGCCGACTCGACAGCCAAAGCGTTGAAATTCCATGTATTTTAGAGCACACTACGAGAAAAAATCTGATGTGTTGTACTCACATTACTTTATCTACTCCTTTAGAAACACTGGCTTGAAAATGTAATGCCATTCTGGCAGTTTGTCACAATAGCTCAGTGGTTAGAGCGTCCGCCCGGCAAGCGGAAGGTCTGTGGTTCAAATCCCAGTTGTGGCATTGAATTTTTAAGTTCCAGTTCTACCTCTTAAACTTATTTTTCTATTTTCTTCATCTCAAAATTTGATCCAATTTCCTTGTAGGTGCAAGGGGGATATGGGAATACAGTAGGCTTTGAGCAATAGTCAAATCTTTTAAAACCGATCGCTATATGAAGGCTTTGAAATCCCATTCTCTTTGCACGGCGAATAGATAAAAATGAATAACAACCTTCCATTTAAGAAAAGTATAAGTATTGCAAAACTCACACAAATAGTCAGGAATATCTCCTAATGGTTCACTCCAGAAAAAAAAAATAATTCGAGAGGTCGTGAAGTTCATTCCTTTGGCCTACCTACCACTCATGGATTTTTTTCTGGTGTTTTCCCCAATCGCCAGACGAATGTTGGGAAGGATAGTTACCTCCTCCGAATTTCCTGTACCTCTATTTCATCTTATTTCTCATTTCACATCACCCTTCATCTGCTTGGTTGTTTCAGGGTTCTGAAAGTCGGCGGGAGCATGGCAGGTGCTTGCTCTTTGTAAATCCTCCTTCTCCGGATCGGGGGGAGGTCTCCGAGTCCCGGGCCCCCCAGGGGACCTAGTGCCCGCCAGACGCCACCGGTGAGTTCAGATCTCCAGTCGTTAGGACCTTGCCCTCGGCTATCGACTCTTCTCAGGACCAACCACTCTCATATCCTCTCACTTCAACCCTCCCTGCCGGAGATTTCATTGGTTCAGGTGCTGAGTCCCTCCCCTGCGAAGTTTGTCTATTCTATGTGATTGGTTGGCTATAGTTATGCCAAAAGTAGATTTTCCATTTTTGCACATACGAACCAATTAGAAAGGTTATATGACACACTTTAGGCCTTGCTTCGAAAACAGCAACAAAATGGATATATCTTGCATGTTGTCAAGTGTTGTTTACTACAACTTCTTTCTATTCAGTTTCGTTATTTATAAACTTTGATACAATAAATAATTAGAAGTTGTTATAAATTTGTTACTCTATTTGTTATAGGAAGCAATGCACACGATTACCGAGTCTTTTTACATGTACTTTAATTTTTAATAATACCCCAAAAAAAGGAGAAACAGAAGACGAGAGATGGATAGACAACTGAATCTCCAAATTTAGAACAATAACGTGAGCAGAGCTACGGGTTCTGCTAGTGCATTATACACGGAAATCTCATTAAATATGTACCTAGTCATTGAATAGGCAGAGAGAGCCGCGTTGGAGTCTTTTACAGCAGGTAAAAGTCGTGCGTTTCATTGCCATGTTAGAGGCAATACTAAGGTCGTATCGATGTCACGAAAAATTCACGTGACTCGCAGCTGAGTTATGAGTGGAATTCTTGGCGCATTAAATAACCTCTATTCTAATGCAGGTAAACTCATGAAGTAGAACATCGTGTTAGGTAAATTACACAAAATTATTTCGGTTATACAATATTCAAACATAATGCTTCAATGATTCGCACCGTACTATGACCAAAAATGTCTACAAAGGTTATATATTATTACCGATTTTGTTTTGTTTTCAATTCTAGTGGAATTTAATTGGACAGATCTTATCGGAAGGTGAATGAATTAAAGTATGGATTGCTCTTGTGAATCTGGGAATCATTCAGCTTAGAGTTAAGTTTAAAAACTTGTCTTATTCTTCTCAAAATATGTTCGAATTTGTGCCCTTCGGAGTATGAGACAATAGGCTACCTTTAGGTGAGTTGTTGACTTGCTCAGAATAAAATTATGCCAGATATTACTTTTTATACCTTGACTGTAACATATAAGGTTATGTCAACGGCAATTGTTGATTACGTTCAGTGTGTTTACACTTGGTGTTCGTAGTTGAATTTAACGCATAGGTACTATATCTCCCTTTCCCTCTCTCGCTCTCGCTCTCTCTTACAACACAAATATGTATTCATACTGCAGAGAATATTGCAAATAACCATAATTAGAGCCCTCATCCGGGAATCGAATCTAGTGCCACTGGATGATGTAGTTTTAAGGACGTTGAACTATTATCAGCGCACTTATAAGTGGGTCATAGCAAAAGCCAGAGATAAATTTCAATACAAAATGAAAATACCAGTAAAAAGGTAATACAGATAAATTTACCAAACAAAGAGACAAGAGCTAGAATTAAAACACGTTTAAAAAACGTCGAAACGGGCATGAAATTTCGATACTAGGTTCACGTTTACCAATGCTAAAGATTCCAGACTCTTTCGACCACTTGTTTATCGTCCCCTAGAACCTCTGCAAGTCTGACACAGAGGTAATCGATATAAAATTATTTCGGGATATGACACTTTGTCAACTCAAACATTAAATCTTTCCACGTAAAGGTGTTTCATAAATGTAGAATTCTGTTAAGTTCTGACGTGCAGTGTATGCGCGCGCCCCTGTGAAAAGCATAACTCCACAATAAATGGTTAAATTCCAAACTTAAAAACTTTTCACGAAAATCCGCCATCACAGAACAGCCTTTACATGGAGAAATGTACGAAAATGTTGATTTTTTGAAAACTTGCTAACAATTTTGATAAAAATGTCATAGGTTTCAGATTTTTTCATGACAAATGAAGTATATATTTTTAATTTTCGATAGCCCATACAGTATGTTTATTCTGGACGACTTTGCATAAGTGGTAAACCGTAAGAGATAAACCAGATCTTCCTATACAAAAATGTAGATATCATTAAATCATACAGTTTATGCTCAAATAATTTTTTTGTGGAGTGAACCATTTCTGAGATATGCCTTGTTAGTTGTGTGAGTTTTGGAAAACTTTAACTTCCGTCAAATGGAACATCGTTACTCATTTTTACTTTCTCTACTGGTAAGTAGGGGAAGTATTGTATTCCACCCAAAAATTCTATGTCGAGATTTCACCGGAAATACATGTTTTGAGATCCCCTGAATCCAAAAAAAGCATTTTTAGAAGCAGCTCCGTGTGTGTGTCAGTCTGTCAGTCTGTCAGTCTGTGGACAGCATAACTCAAAAACGAAAAGTCGGTTAAAAACCAAAGTTAGTATTTAAGTTTAATGTCTTTCAAGGATGCGACACGAAGATTTTGAAGAAAATAGCCCCACCCTAAACTACCCTTTACATGGAAAAGTTTTCGAAAATTTTGATTTTCTTGAAAATGGCTCTAACGATTTTGATTAAAATGTCATATGTTTGAGATATTTTTATGATAAATGAAATGTATATTTTGAATTTTCTGGCTATAGCCTATGTAGTCCTGTTTAGTCTGGATGAGTTTTGAATAACTCGTAAACCGTTAGAGAGAGACAAAATCTTACTCTACAAGAAATGTAGATCTTGCTAAAACACACAATTTATGTCTCAATAAATTTTCTTGTAGGGTGAACCATTTTGGAGATATTCCTTGTTATGTGTGTGAGTTTCGGAAAACTTAGAACTTTCGTGAAATGGATGATCGTTGTTCATTTTTTATATGTTAAGTGTGCAAAGGGAACAGAATCCCAAAGCTTTAAAAGATTTGACAATAGCACAAAGCCTGCTGTATTCTAATATTCCCCTTGTACCTACAAGGAAATAAGCAGTAAGTTGTACGAATGTTTATTTTAACTAACACGAAGAAGATATAGGAATAAGAGTTTGTAAGAATGGTTAATACAAGAGTAGAGAAAGTCATGTGAGTGGAACATATCAGAATGTTTTCTCCCTGGTGATGCAAAGAGAACGGGATTTCAAATTCATCACAGCCACCAGCTCTTAAAAGGTGTGACTATCGCTTAAACCTCTTCCATTCTGTTATTCTCTTGGTACCAACTAGGAAATATGAATTTCTAAAGTGTTTACCTCGATCAACGTGAAGTAGATATAAGAATATGCTTTTTGAAGAGTAGTTTATTGAACTCTGGATACAAAAATTCATGCAAATGTAACACTTTGAAATCTTTTTAAAATACATTATTTTAGGAGGGGCGTTCAGGAAACCTAGAAACGGTAGAATTCCGATTATGAATTTTCTAGTGAAACAGGATGCTTGTTCTCTACTTAGGCTAACTTCTTCCAATTGAATTCTCTGCTGATGCGGAGGAATGTCTCTTTAATTAACACCCTTCCCCACCCTCCACTGATTCTTGCAAGAATGTACCTGAGAAGGAATTTGAATATAATTAATATTAACAGTTATTAAAATCCAACATTAAAGAATTTATAATCAACAGTTGTTTCACAGGTCGAAGTCGCAATATCACAAGTTTGAGGTGGCAATACAAAAGTAAAAAGTCTGTGTTGCACTCACATGACTTTCTCTACTCTTGTACTAACCATTCATACAAACTCTTATTCCTATATCTTCTTCGTGTTAGTTGAGATAAACATTTGTACAAATTATCTTATTGAGCTGAATTTAATTTTAATTAGGATCAAACTTAATCCCAAAAAGAAATTTTTCTATAATTTAAATTTAATTTTAATTGTGGAAAGCTATGCTTATTTCAAGAAAATTCTTGTTTAGTTTCATGGGTGTATAAATTCATATTTATGACCTGTTCATGCAGATGAGGCACTTTCTTTATAATTAGCAAAACACAAGGCAGAATTGCAGTTAAGGAGCGTTAACTCGCATTTTTTCTCCGTTAACAGAAAAAAATTAAATCTCTGGGTAAATATATCCAATTTGTTTGAACTTTTGTGTGGTTATTATTATTGTACCTATCTAAATACTGTATAAATTTCAATGTTATGCCTAATGAAGTTGTTTCATCCATTAATAAAAAAAAAAGTGGTAATTTACTGTGGAATGAAAACTCATAACACAAAATTTATATGAACTACCTCATGTACATGCTTAAGAATTTGAACCCTATAATATTTGCAACTTGTGCTTGTTGCTTGTTTTCAATTTCTAACGTGAATTTTAAGGCTTCTTCTTGTGAATTCAAAGACTTTAATACATCACTGATCAAATTTTTGAATTCACAAGAAGAAGCCATAAAATTCACGTTAGAAATTGAAAACAAAGGTTGTTTTCCATTCCTGGATTTGAAGATCTTAAGAAAGAATAACGAATTGAATTTTGGCATTCATAGAAAGCTAACACACGCGGATAATTATATAAAAAACAAAAGCTTTAACCCTCCTGCACATAAATTCGCATTTTTAACAGTTTAATTTATAGGTTGGTAAATATAACCCTCAATAAGGAAGAATTTCATAGAGAATATGAACACATTAAGACGGCATTAGTTGATGGTTTTAGTACAGGATTTATACATAAAAGGATAGAGAAATTTGAATAGGAGAAGGCCGTGAATGAAGGTTCCACTCTTAGAAAAGTGGAGGATGACGGCATATTTAGGAAGTGTACTTGCCACCCTTGGACTAGTAAAAGATTTAACAAGATTTTCAAGGAACATGGCATTATGTTGGCTCCTCAAAATAAATATAAAAAATGTGCTCAACTTTTCTAAAAAGGACAAAGTTCCAAATTGCAGGGGGTCTGGTATTTGTCAATTTGAATGTCGGGACTGCGATAGGGTTTGTATTGGTGGGACACGGCAACATTTGGAAACTAGAAAAGAGGAGCATTTTGGAAACATTAAATATGAACAGAAAAGTCAGCGGTGGCGGATCGTTTTTGGTCACTTAATCGTGAAATGGACCCTGAGGTTGAATTATTAAAGCAATTGGGCGGGCCCATCGAATTGATGGTTTGGGAAAGGATATTTATTTTGAAAAATGGACTGGGTTACGAATTTTGAAATACCTTTTACTGATGTTACAAAATTCGTATTAAGAGAAGGGGAGGAATGACATCATCATAGGATGTCATGGCAGGTGACGTATACGTGACGTCATCTTGAACTTGTAACGGCTTGTCTGTAGCTATTGTATAAGGTGAGTTCGCCTGATGATGACACGTAATTGGTGTCGAAACGATCTTGTGGAAAATATTGAGTTTAACCCAATTTATTATAGTGAAGTGTGAGTCTCTAATTACTTTGTGTTATTTGTGGATCAATTTACTTCACTGTTAATGGCTTCAGATGTGTATATTTAATTGCCCTCTAGTTGTTAACCAGCCAGGAGTCACTCTGAAGAGCCCAACGCAGTCTTGGGCGAAACGTCAGACCATTCATTGACTGGACCATGGCCTATAAGCTTGAAATCTACCTTCTGTTGGAGTTTAACTGTTGATTGTCTCCGTGGAAGGCTTAATCTCTCCCTTGTCCTCCCCTATCTATGTAGTTTTCCGCTCCCGTATCTCCACATCACCGTAGAAGGAAGAAAGCTTCCCCTACTTACCCTAGTTCATGCATACCAGTCAGCCATACCAACTTTCACACTATAACAATTCTTCCGAACTCACATGACTCAGTCATGGCACTCACACCAACCATACCAACTTTCACACTATAACAATTCTTCCGAACTCACATGACTCAGTCATGGCACTCACACCAACCATACCAACTTTCACACTATAACAATTCTTCCGAACTCACATGACTCAGTCATGGCACTCACACCAACCATACCAACTTTCACACTATAACAATTCTTCCGAACTCACATGATTCAGTCATGGCACTCACACCAACCATACCAACTTTCACACTATAACAATTCTTCCGAACTCACATGATTCAGTCATGGCACTCACACCAACCATACCTACTTTCACACTATAACAATTCTTCCGAACTCACATGATTCAGTCATGGCACTCACACCAACCATACCAACTTTCACACTATAACAATTCTTCCGAACTCACATGATTCAGTCATGGCACTCACACCAACCATACCAACTTTCACACTATAACAATTCTTCCGAACTCACATGATTCAGTCATGGCACTCACACCAACCATACCAACTTTCACACTATAACAATTCTTCCGAACTCACATGATTCAGTCATGGCACTCACACCAACCATACCAACTTTCACACTATAACAATTCTTCCGAACTCACATGATTCAGTCATGGCACTCACACCAACCATACCTACTTTCACACTATAACAAAGCTTCTGAAGGCATACACTTCAATCACAGCACTCACAACGCCATAATCCATATTGCCTCTATTAGGCTCTTCACTGTAGAAATTATTCAATGTGGTTATTATGTTAAACACGCATTAGAGCTCTCTCTAGTGCCACGCTGAAAAAATGACTTTTGAAGAAATTCCAGCAAATGTGCATCCTAACTTGCTTAGATTCATTGAGAATGTGTAATTACAAAAGTTGTCACTTTTATAGCTAGAGATTTCTTTCGGGTCTGGAGGCCATGGTCTGCTGGAGTTTAGAGGTCTCCTAGGGGTCTCCATCTAAGGGATATGTGGATAGCGACCACAAGGTACCCAAGCTGAGCAGAACATTACTTCCACTTACTGGTGTTTTGCTCCTCACTGTAACTTTTCTATCTGGCCTTACCTTGGTCATCTCTTGTTCTTTTCCGACCCCGATGCTATTAGGGTTCCCGAGGGCTAGGGAGTCTTTATTTTTCCAACCTCTCCATTTCTCTAATTTCTCTATAAAATGTTAACCCCTAACATGCTGACTGTCATTGCATGTAATACGTACTCTGATTGGTGAATTTATTTTGATAATTCTCCCGGTCAGGTGGGTGAGACCCGTAAACCAACGACAGGTGTGGTCCTCCAGACATTCTGGGGGTTGTGAGAGAGCGATGTGACCGCCAAAACATAAAAATATGGTGCTCTCTAAAAAGCGGTTACTATTACTGCTATTGCTCTCTTCAATATCATTGTGAAAAATATTGGAGAGCAAGAGGATTAATGACTTCATTGTCAGAAATCCAGCATTAGCTAACAACAACAAATTATCTTATTGTTTATTTTCTTATAGGTACAAGGAGAACATGGGAATACAGTAGGCTTTGAGCAATAGTCAAATAATTTAAATATTTTAAATTCCGTTCTCTTTGCACGGTTAACATATGAAAAAGGAATAACGATGTTTCATTTGACGAAAGTTTGTTTTCCAAAACTCATACTCCGAAATTGTTCACTCTACAAAAAAATTAATTCGCACAGAAATTGTATGTTTTAGTAACATAATTTTTTGTATAGTACGATTTGGTCTATCTCTTACGATTTACCAGTTGTGTAAGTCATCCAGAGTAAACAGGAATATATGTGTTATAGCAAGAAAATTCAAAATGGGCATTTAATTTGTCATAAAAATATCGTAAACATACGGCATTTTAATTAAATCGTTAGAGCCGTCTTAGAGAAAATCAAAATTTTCGAAAAATTATCTATGCGAAAGGTAGTTTAGGGTGGAGAAATTTTCTTCAAAATCTTCGTGTCGCATCCTTGAAAAGCATTAAACTTAAATACCAACTTTGGTTTTTAACCAACTTTTCGTTTTTGGTATCCACAGACTGACAGACACACAGACCTTTTTCTAAAATTTTTTTTTGGATTTATATATTTCAGGTGAAATATCGACATCGAATTTTTGGGTGGAATACAATACTTCCTGTACTTCCTATACGTCGTGGAGAAACTAAATGTGCTTTCTTTGGCTGCCCTATTGTACGCTGTTGATGAGAATGTAATGAACAGAACGCAGAAAGCTGAACAGCAAGCATTTATAAGAGACGAGTCAAACGCGGCAGAAGAAGGAAGATATAATAGTAGCTATTTAAGAAGTAATAACGAACAGGAATGCAATATAAAGCTTAGGAATATTAACTGCAGGTCCTTAAGTGTTAAACGAGTAAATCCTTGATGGTATATATCTGTTTTCCGCAGTACATTTCAAATTAAGGATACTTTTCAGTCAACATAAGTACAGCATAGAAGTCAATGTTATATCTACCTCATATAAAATCATTTCTGTAGTTCATCGACGTTTTTGGATGTAACACGAAATTAAGACACAAAAACAGACAGTGTTTGCTTAAAAGATATCTTTGAAAAGCGGCTCACTTCGAATAGTAAAAACATCTTGACAAGATGAAACATCGTTTAACCCCAGCAATACCAACTCACCGTTTCTATTTCTGAATTACATAATTGTTTCAATGTTTACATTGTTGGTTATTTTGAGAAACAATGAAATGTCATGGTGGTCTAATGGTATAATGTGATTCGTGTAAAAAATAAAAAAACATAGTTAATGAATATTAACTTCATAAACATGACAAGATATAATAACCAATTTTAAAATAAACTTGGTTTAAAAATTGCTCAGACATGCTAGGATTAAAAAGATAAAAGCAGAAAAAAGAAGAAGGACGAAATCAAGAATAAGCGTTGTTTTCCGTCATTAAAAATGTTTTATTACTATTATCAGCCATTTTTGATTCATTATGTAGGTGGCATTAGCTTCAAGGCAGAATATGTTTTAAAAATTATATAAAAATCACTTTTCGGGCAATGATACGGAATTACAAGGCTCTTGTAAATCACATAGAGGAAATAAGCAGTGTCAGCCATTGTCACAATGAAAGCAGACAAATGAAGCATGAAACTGAGAATAATAAAGAAGGAACTTACAGCTATTCCACTCGTAAGGTAATCTCATACAAATCAAGTTTCTTCTTTTCATTATTTGCAGATTTCAGCTGCGTTCTTCAACCCACATGAACGAACACACAAAAGAAGAGTTTTTGGCAGCAGCAGAGCAAGAGTAGAGAGTTTAGCATAGCGGCTGATAGGAGGTATTTACAAATGAAGGTCCTTACTTACTTCCTCAGCACTGGTACGACCACTGACCACTGCTGCGCACGACTGCCTGCCTGCCTGCCTGACTGCGTGTGTCCGTCGCGTGACCAAGCGTGCTCTACCGGACCTCTACACCCCCCCCCCCCCCCCACACGCCCTTTTTGATTTTCATGGGAGAAACAAGTGAACGAGGACGACAGATAAATACATTGTGTGACGCAAGGGCTGGCTCTAATTCGTGGGCCTTAATGAGTTCCACGCACAACACTACAGCTCCCTCTAGACGAGGGCACTAAACCTTGGTCATACTCCACTGGGAATATTCAATTTAGGCTTTAATTCTGTTAATTCATTATCCCATGAAACTTTGTCCCGCATATTTAATAGGTAATTGAAAAAATCTGATGTGTTGCACTCACATGACTTTCTCTACTCTTGTACTAACTATTCTTACAAACTCTTATTCCTATATCTTCTTCGTATTAGTTAAGATAAACATTTCTACAAATTATCTTATTGCTTATTTCCTTGTAGGTACAAGGAGAATATTAGAATACAGCAGAGTTTGAGCGATAGTCAAATATTTTAAAGCTTTGAGATCCCTTTCTCTTTGCCCACTTAACATATAAAAAAATGAACAACGATGTTCCATTTCACGAAAGTTTTAAGTTTTAAAATACCCACACACATAACAAGGAATATCTCCGAAATGGTTCACCCTACAAGAAAATTTATTGAGACATAAATTGTGTATTTTAGCAAGATCTACATTTTTTGTAGAGTAAGATTTGGTCTATCTCTTGCTGTTTACTAGTTATGCAAAAGTCGTCAAGAGTAAATACGACTACAGGGGCTGCAGCCAGAAAATTCAAGATATACATTTCATTTGTCATAAAAATATCTCAAACATAGGACATTTTAATCAAAATCGTTAGAGCCATTTTCAAGAAAATCAAAATTTTCGAAAAATGTTCCATGTAAAGGGTAGTTTAGAGTGGGGCTATTTTCTTCAAAATCTTTATGTCGCATCCTTGAAAGACGTTAAACTTAAATACCAACTTTGGTATTTTACCCACTTTTCGTTTTTGAGTTATGCTGTCCACAGACACACACGGACCTTTTTCTAAAAGTGCTCTTTTTGGATTCAGGGTGTCTCAAAACATATATTTCCGGTGAAATCTCGACATCGAATTTTTGGGTCGAATACAATACTTCCCCTACTTACTATCCATAGTAGGGGAAGTAAAACTTCTGGAGGGTAACACCATCTATTTGTATGTCTTCTTCCGTGGTATAGGGTAACATGCTAGACTCTAGTTCCATATGGCACATGTACAAACCCCCTAAGGGTGAGATGCAGTTCTTGGAGAAAGAAGGTCCTTAGCACAGCTTCCCTCGTAAAGGAAGTAAACCGGTCTTCTGGTGTCGTAGACTTACATTTACGAAAACCTTAAACCTGATAAATAACCCTCTGAGCAAAATTAACTGGCAATCATTACAATAATAAACACAATAAGTTATAACTAATAGATTTGATAGAGCATCTTTTGGTTTATAATCAAATTATATCAAATACCATGAAGCCTTGTCACTCGGTTTCAATCTTCTTAGTATTGGGGTAAACCTTAGTGGTCCAACTTAGAATTAAAGACACCCCGAGCCAAACTACCCTTGCTGATTTCAGAACATTATTGTCTTGATCACGCTTCTCACCACTTCTCACCAAACGACGGAGGGATAAAGTGTTTGATAATGCTGCTATTCTTTGTTGCAATATCAGAACAGAGCATTTGTTACATAAACAAATAGTACTTGTGAAAATACTGCGACGCCAGCCGCCCGTCCGTCAAAGGGAAGCTCAAAGTGAAGCTACCTCACACCACTGCGCGGCAAGTAAACAACGTAACAATGGAGTGGGCCAGCTGTTTGAAAGACAGTGAATTGCTGTAAAGGTTATGATCGCACAGAACAATTATGAGTATCATCTGTCACGCCGGGTCAGGGGTGGGACTTATCACATTATCATTTGTCACAATAGTATGTACTGAAAATGTATTCTTTATAACAAACATTTGACACATAGATTAAGGGTTAAACCATAAGACGTCTGGGCAGTTTAAACATTTCTCATTATTCAGAGACAGCCAACTGCTCTTTTGACCTATATATAAGTTCATAGTTGATTGCATGATGTGTCAATTCCTCTAAATCGCTTCCTTATTCCGATGCCGCACTCTTGCGACTTAGCTGATACATTTTTGGGTGAAGTGTGCCCTAAAATAGATACAAACCAGCCCTTGACTCCAAGAAGTTTGCCTTAAAGACGATAAATCCCACCATTTTTGTTGAAGCATTGCGGCTTCAGCTTTATTAATACACTTTCCTCGGAATAGCTGGAGAAATTAAACCAGGAAAATTTGAATTGCATATCGCGGACCAAACACGCAAGGTGCGCTCAGACTTCGTGTTTCTCCAATAAGATGCACTGTCACTGCCATTTCCAACATCGATCAATCGAACACCTGTTGACCAGCAGGTAAACACTATGCGTATAGCTCGTGATTAAGCGATTGCATCTTCTTGTTGAAATGGAGAGTATTTATCTGACCTCATGATGATCTGCGTTCAGAAGTGGTTCAATGCAACCCCTAAATGGATGTATGTATGCGTATGTATGCGTGTGTGTGTGTGCGTGTGTGTGTGTTAGTGTGTGTGTGTGTGTGTGTGTGTGTGTGTGTGTGTGTGTGTGTGTGTGTGTGTGTGTGTGTGTGTGTGTTCACTAATAGCACCTAGTGTCTGAAAGTTTGAACCTTCATTTTCTCGTGATCTTGCCGCTTTCAAATGTTCTTCATTATGCAAGTTGTGTTAAATTTATTGGAATATTCGGTATGAATTCTTGGCTGAGATTAGAGACATTTTTACTTTCTCTACTGGTAAGTAGGGGAAGTATTGTATTCCACCCAAAAATTCGATGTCGAGGTTTCACCGGAAATATATGTTTTGAGACCCCCTGAATCAAAAAAAAAAAAAAAAAAAAAAAAAAAAAAAAAAGAATTTTTAGAAAAAGTTCCGTGTGTGTCTGTGTGTCAGTCTGTGGACAGCATAACTCAAAAACGAAAAGTCGGTTAAAAATCAAAGTTGGCATTTAAGCTTAATGTATTTCAAGGATGGGACACAAAGATTTTGAAGAAAATAGTCCCACCCTAAACTACCATTTACATGGAAAATTTTTCGAAAATTTTGATTTTCTTGAAAATAGCTTTGTGAGTTTCAGAAAACTTAGAACTTTCGTGAAATGGATCATCGTTGTTCATTTTTTATACGTTAAGTGTGCAAAGACAACAGAATCTCAAAGCTTTAAAATATTTGACTATCGCATAAAGTATTGTAACATTCCCCTTGCACCAACAAGGCAATAAGCAATAAGATAAGTTGTACAAATGTTTATCTTAACTAACACCAATAAGATATAGGAATAAGGGATTGTAAGAATGCTTAGTACAAGAGTAGAGAAAGTCATGTGAGTGCAACACATCAGACTTTAGTTATACAATTTGTCACACATTCATATGGTGTGTTAAATGCAAGGCACGCCATTTTACTGCATAATGTAAATATGTCGAATAACTGCATCTAGCGGCATGTGCGTGTAATTAAATATGCAAAATAAATGAAAGCTTAGACCTTGAACATATAGTACTCTAAGATTATGATCACACCTTCTTACATGCGGTCAAACAAACCAAGGCGTAGGTATGGGACTTAAGCTTCCACGTTCTTTAAACAGAGAGATTTAACTTCCAAGGATAAGGAAGTTTTGAAAATCAATGATTCGTGCGAGTAGCGAATATCTTGAGCTTCATTTCATGGCCTATCTACCTAAGGCGATCTTAAACTGCCTTATTTTTCTCCCTCCTTATTTCACAGCGTGTAACAAACTGAAGAGCTAAGCTGAATTTCCCCGCGGAGACTAACCCCTAATGTTTGTTCTTGTGCAAATTATTATTTGTCGAGAAGAGGCTCATGAATATTGATCAGTTATTTTAGTAATTCCATGTCAAATATAACGAGTATAGCCTAAGATTTTGCTGACTCTTCGGCAGCCATTTTACTATTGTGAAACAAATGACAATGTCCAATTACTTCTTCTGTAAGTTTATTTCCTCTTCTAAAGCTAAAGCACAAAAACTGAGTTCTGTTTTATGCTTAACACAGCTAATTCGCGACTGAGAATCCCTCTGCAATTCTTCTGCTCACTGTTAAACCTGATGTTAAGATTTCAGTAAATGTAATGTCTATGTTGTTTTGATACCAAGTGTTCTCTTACCCTCTTATTGCAGGTTGAGAGATTGCCGGAGTATTTGTTATACCTGCACCATATATACGTCATGACACGCAGCATGATGCTTTGTTGTTTAACTGGGCTAAAGATATGCATGAAGGTTACTACCTGTAACAACAACGTTCAGGGTATTGATTTCTGTTTTTTGTTTCTCTGTGGAAACCCTGTCTCATTATAAATCTGCTCGTTTCATGTATTACTAATATCGCTGCATGTTACGCATCATCAAGCGTTAAAATAAAGTATCCAGGTGTTAAATGAGGGATACATTATTTACACCTTCATGGGGATATTGCCCTTTTGTGCTAGTTTTTTCTAGAATTAATTTCTCTCTTTATGGAGAATATGGATTGATGGGAGCAGCCCTACGCTGTAAAAGCAGAAGGGAGAGAGGACAAAGAACTGTATTTAATTTTATGTAATGTCTACAAAAGCTAGAGCATATAATTCAAAGATAATGGAGTAACTCGATCATTTCATCATAATAATTACTTACATTTCCACGGCCACAAGGGAATAGCCAGTTCATCTAATATTCGTTGATCTCCCCTGTTACATACATCATAGAGTAATAACACAATCAAGTTTGGTCTTTCTTTTGTTTTAAACTTGATGCTATTATATCTTCCTGGTGAGCCTTTACCTGTAAATAGCGACGAGGTAGCCGGAAGGCGACAATCTGAAGACACTCAGCTATATTCGTCATTACAAACCGTGGTATTTGTGGATGTTCAACAGTGATTTTGTATACTACTTCTACAGTACTTTTATTATACATATATGCTTCGTCTCTTTAGTGCCCTGAGATTTTTAATTAACTCTTTAAGTGTCTTGTGTAAGATTATTAATTTGATAAAGAAGTGATAGGTAAACAGATAATTTTCACGTGTTAAAACTAATGCATAATATAAGTTAAAAGTCATTTTCCGGAGAAAACCGGGTCATGCTAACATGTGTTCATGGGTTCGAGTTCCACCATGGACATGGGTACTTGTATGTATGTATGTATGTGACTGAATAAAAGGAGTAAAGGCCCAATCAAAGAAACAATGTTCTTCATTTTTGGTTTCATACTTTCGTAAGCTTTCACGAATCTCTAAAAGTAGTGCCCTTTGTATTACGCGCCGCTGGCTTTGAGTAGAGATATTGTCGGTTCAGCTCGTTAAGCATCGTGTAGGACAAAGACATGCTTGTAACGTAAGATTTAGTTACTTTTTGACCATATCAGCTGAAGCCACCAAGTCAGCATGCTAACTGGACAACAGGCGTGAATTAAATGAAAGAGAAACGCAATTGAAATTTACGGTCTTGAAGCTCTTTGTGATCTTGATTCCAGGGTTGGAGATTGTATACCTACATCTACAGGGTGTAAAAATATATGTTAAACACTAGGTGGCACTTAGATGTCCACTATATGACCATAATTATGTTTTTATAAACTCATGTCTAGAAACGGAGTGTCTAATAACGGATATCTTGGAAAAAGTTTGTCACCAAAAAAAATTTGAAATAATTTGTGTGTTTTAAAGAGATCTGCATTTATTTTCTGCTGTGTGCTTTTGCTTAAAGTTTTCCAGTTATACAAGTTTATACAAAAATCCCTTCCGAATGAAGGAGACTTCGCAGGCTTTTCCCCGAAAATTCAAGAGCTATACGAGTGTATATATACACACATTATTGTGTAATGGATAAACTACAAGAGACAGACTAAAACCTCAACATAAAATGTACATCTCTTTAAAACACAAAATTCATTTAAAATAATTTGTTGTAGCTTCAGATATTTTCCAAATATGCAACGTAAGAATGGGAAGATAAAAGCGATCAGCTGATACACATCATAATTAATTCCACTATATATATCCTACTATCAAAGGAACGACATTAATATAAAAAAAAATCTTATGTGTTACACTCACATAACTTTCTCTACTCTTGTACTAACCATTCTTACAAACTCATATTCCTATATATTCTTCCTGTTAGGATACACATTTGTACAAATTATCTTAATACTTAGTAGGCTTTGTGCGATAGTCAAATCTTTTAAAGCTTTGAGGTTCTGTTCTCTTTGCACACTTGTATAAAAAATGAACAACAATGATCCATTTCACGAAAGTTTTTGTTTTCCGCAACTCACACACATAACAAGGAATATCATCGAAATAGTTCACTCTACAAGACATTTTTTTTCAGACATAAATAGTGTATTTTAGCAAGATCTACATTTTTTGTATAGGATTAATGACTTCATTGTCAGAAATCCAGCATTAGCTAACAACATTTTTTGTATAGTATGATTTGGTCTATCTCTAACGGTTTACCAGTTATGCAAAAGTCGTTCAGAGTAAATACGACTACATTGGCTATAGCCAGAAAATTCAAGGTAAACATTTCGTTTGGCATAAAAATATCTCAAATATATCACATTTTAATCAAAATCGTTAGACCCATTTTCAAGAAATTAAAAATTTTCCATGTAAAGGGTAGTTTAGGGTGGGGCTATTTTCTTCAAAATCTTCGTGTCGCATCCATGAAAGACATTAAACTTAAATACCAACTTTGGTTTTTAACGACTTTTCGTTTTTGGGTTATACTGTCCACAGACTGACACACAGAGAGACACACACACACGGACTTTTTTCTAAAAAGGCTTTTTTTTTTTTTTTTTTTTTTATTCAGGAGGTCTGAAAACATATATTTCCGGTGAAATTTAGACATCGAATTTTTGGGTGGAATACAATACTTCGCCGATTTACCAGTAGAGAAAGTAAAAACACAGCACGGAAATCAGGAAAGAGTTACAAATATACAATATAAAAGACAGAATAAACCAAAGAAGAACCAAGTGGCTAGAACATATAGAAAGAATGCCAGAACACAGATCTTACTTCAATACCAACCAAAAGGTAGGAGGTCCACTCACCAGATGGAGAGATTCCATTTGTTGATGTGGAAACAGGTCAAAGGCCTAAATCCATGAAGGCACAAGAAGATAAACATACCTGCATCTACTAACCATTTCCTTCCTGTCTGATATTTTCTAAAGTCAGCCCTAGAAATGTATCCTCCATTGGCAAGTCTAATTATAACGTTTATGTCTTCGAAATTTGAGGTGTAATTTGAAACCTATATATACCTTTTGCTGTGAAGTTACATTCCAAACTGCAGTTGCTATGCAACTTTCCAGAATCTTCAGTCAGTGAAGAACAACGTCATTAGCCGTTCTCTTATCAGCACGTTGGTCATATCGCCTATTGATCCAAGATGTGCACATCAACGTTGCAATATTCAAAAGCAAGAATTATTGAACGCAAAACGCTTTTTAAGTACATGTTTGCTTCCTTACTAATGCATTCATGCAAAAATGTACAACTCCATTATCCCTAATGACAACTGAGTTTGAAGTTATATCACAGAAAAATGTGATACTATCAAGCATTCGCCTATTTCTTTTGATACTTGGAAGTTAATTTAGTTACAATATAGATATACAGGTATAGGTTATGTCACGGAAGGGATACCTCGCGCTGTACGACTAGATAATTTTGTTGTTATGATACTCCAGGAGAGAAGGATGAACCACAGGAGGCTACAGGTCGCAGGCATGAGGACCACAAAGACGCGCGGAAGTCACTAACAGTTCAAAGACCCCTCCCACTCTGGAACTGCCTAGAGGACAATGAACGACCTATTACAAAGCGGACCTCTAGTGTTCATGGGGATTACTCTCTCTCTTAAGCAAGCATTCCCACATTTTATATTATTTTATGATATTGATAAACATCACCATACGCTCCCAAATGATATTTGCATTGCCTAAAGTCGACGAGAACTAACAGCTAGCTTATTCACTCACCTGCGAACGAGGCTAGTCCTATCTCGCTCAATCATGTTACAAAGACATCGCGCAACGATTAGTCGATTGGACGAGATAATACTAGCCTCGTTCGCAGGTGAGCCACTCACCTAGCTATCAAGAGCTAGGTTAGCTCTCGCCGACCGTAGGTTTTATTGTTAGGTTTTTAGTTTGTATATGCCTTTTTAAATGAGTTGCTAGAAAATGTACATCATATTACACAAGAATATCAAGTACCCATCGATTCTTTTGTGAGAAGGTAATATTTTGTGGTTAGCTTTAGCCACTACTATCTTTTTAGTTAGCACCCTTGCATTCTACATAATTATTTTGCACGTTTACATTGTTTGTCTGCTGAAGATTCACTGGTGCCAGCCAGTTTACAGTTTCGACATTGTACCCCGCCCCGTGGGGACACTCAAAATGTCCCCGTGGGAACAGGCGACTACAGCGTTACCCCTACGCCGAGAACAGCAATTACAGAGCACATTTTCCACCACACATGTGTACCTACCACGCTTACGCTTCGCCGACTTCCGAGTAAATCTTGGTGAAATGAAAGTAACCAATACAGCATTCGCCGAGTGACCAAGGAAAACTAGGAAAACTCCTTTGGTCAGATTGGTCGGTCACCGTGGTTCGAACCAGGGACCTTCCGAATGCGAATCCCTAGCGTTACCGCCTGAACCACCCCGCTCTGTTCCTTGAAGATTACCAAGAATTTGCTTTGCGAACATAATATAAATGTAGTGCAAGCAATAGTTCCTAATATCAGTGATTTTAAATTGCACACAGCTTTTATTAACGCCCACGCTAGGAACTAGAAATCTTGTGTCAGAATAAATGTTCAATGTTTATAAATGTTTACAAATAGAGTATTCAGAAAACACCTTTTGAAATTGTAAATAAACACCTTTAAGATCACCAAGCTTTGCTTTATGCTTCTGATCATAGTGGCGTTTGATTTGTACAAATTTGTTGTTGAGATAAACCTTAACATCTTCTCGGTGACTTGCAGATTTTCGTACACACCACATTCTTTCATAAGCTGAGACAACAGCAAGTTCATTTAACCTATCTAGCGCCAACCTGTTTTTAATTTTGGTTCTTATTAAACCCAGTTTAGAGAAAAAAAAATTCACAAGAAGCGCTTCTGCGGGGCAACGAAATCACTGATAATGCAAACTACGCCGTTTCTTTGAAATCAGTATTTCCACCAAGGTGACACATGTGTTTAACAGCACTCCAGAAACTGCCAGGTTCAGGTATGTTCTTTATTTCACACGGAATATCACGTATTCCGAGTTTTCTCCATTCATCATCAATTTTCTGAACAGTGCCTTCTTCATTGAGATTACCAGATCTGGAAACACTGGCAACAAGAGGATAAACGGTAGAAGGATTAGTAGGATATGAAATAGTTGCCTTAGAAGGCTGGAGACATGTCATGAGGGCAAAAGTGGTGTCGCTGTTTGTAATTAGTTTCATTTCGCCGGAGTGACAAACCAGTGAAAATGATATTTCGCCGGTATCGAACTATCATACATTCAAATTATCCTACGCCCCCATAATTATCGTATGGGTTGGCAACCATGTGTACAAACATTAAAATTATCGTATACCCCCATAATTATCGTACGAGTTGGCAACCCTTATAGTAACTAACCAATGTTTCGTTATCAGAGCCCATGGCGCACAATGTGGATATTAAATACAAATAATTTAATTTTAGACACATATTTGGAGTTGCTAAAGATGTTTAGGATTTTTGTTCTTTTAGGAAATTCTATTTGTAGTTAAAAGGTAGACGTATAATCTTGGTACAGTAATAATTATTTGTTAATTGTTTTTCCTTTGAACAGTACTTGTATAAAATCGAATTGTATTGGGATTAAGATTCTAAATTTATATACTTGGATGTTAATGAGCTCTCTGCAGCATTTGGAAGTTCAAACATTAAGTACCTAGGCATATAAATGTGTTCTTTCTTCCTCTCCACTCGCTTTTACTAAACTTGGTAAATTTTAATTATCAGCTACTTTTAGAAATAAATTGTCCTTCTCAAAAGGTTCCTGCCGAAATCCTGGGATCACTGAGGCTATACGTTTCATATTATTTGCGATTAACATTTAAAAATAATGTTTCTATATGCGTAATAAATAAGCTTATTACAACAATATTAATTTGTTTGCACTCTGCAAGTTAACAGATTACGTCCCAAAATAACAAATTTAAACGTTCTTTTTCGAAGCGGCCATAACCGAAAAGAGCGCGTTGATAGGGAAGGGAAACTCCATTGATTGCGCCAATGGAATGAATTACAACTACAACGTAGAGGGAGTGGAGACAGATATAGAATGTATCTAAAGTAAAATACTAGTATACATATAAGTGTGATATAAAAATTAGCAAGCAGGCATAACTCACAAGAATGAGCACTCGGAAAGACAAAATCATTTCATAAATTTGTGGGCATGACTGGGTCCGCATAATGGATTTGTAAATACAAACCGTTCATCGGTACTAAATATGGCTGGTATGGATAAATATTCGCGGCAATATCCAGAACATTTCGAAACAAAAGCAGAAGGTGTGTACAGTAGGTCTGATATTGTTCATCTAGGAAAGGATGTAAGACGTCCGATTGCTGCTGTAGAAGAACCTGTCTTGGAAACTGGTAAGAATACACCTTAGGGAGTGGTAACCGATTTTCATTCGGTTTTGAAGTACATGTATAGGCGTATTAAGATTTTCTTCTGGTATTGTTAAATCTCAAATCGTTATTGTGATTAAAGCTATCGCATGGTGCGTGTAGCGAATTATGACAGTCTATTACTCTATTTAGTTGAGGTTATAGACGACCGCATTCAAATTGTTTTCATTCATTTTACTGTTCTTAAATTAATTGTACATCCCTCTTTGGCAATGGTTACAACTTATCATGCTCAAAATCTCATTCAATCTCAACTTTTCACTTTTTGTGGTACTAACATTTAAATGCTTTCCATACATAACCTAAAAGCAGCCAGTGGAACTTCAGGTACCAGTTTCATATTAGAGAATAATTGTGTTTATTTTGTTTCTTAGAACATTGTGTTTTTCAGGACAAACTTATTATATAGTATTTATAAGACAGTAAAACTGGATACAATTCTGAATCATTGTCAGTGTAGAGAGAAAGATAAAATTCACCATAGAAAGCAAACCAGAAAACCCTGCAATCATTTTGTCAGTGATATTTCATTTGTTTTATACATATGTGCCTTGTTCTATAATCTTGCTGTTAAAACTACTGTTGATCTTCATTTTGTTTAAATCCTCATTTATTAATATGGTTACAGATATCTCAAAATATGTTGGGATTGGAGTTAGTATTGCCAGTATAATCACAGAAAATCTTTTAAGTCATCCATTTGTTGTACTGAGGAGACAATGTCAGGTAAGTGATGTATTTCGTTTTAACAACATAACCTTAGCTTGTGATTTAAGGGCCCAATGAAATACTTCCTTCTTATATGACTTTTCGGTTTTATGTGTCTCTTTGGTATCAGCTTGAAACCTATACATACAAGAAAGAAATATTACAGTTCATTATGTATTTATTTTACATTAAAGTGCATTGGCTTGTGATGTCAAATCAAACTAAACCAAAGCTGGCCAAATTTCCACAGACCATCCCTGTCAAAAATTAATAAAATGGCATTGAAATAGTATAAAAGTTACTCTAGAGTGTACCCCTTAGTTGAAAAGCTTCCAAATATTGCATCAGAGAAAGATATTTATTGTTGACTTTGGTCACCTGTAGTAGAAGGTTATGTTACGGCTGGTAATGTCTGGGAGTTCCATGTTAGCTTAGCTGAGCTTTGGTTAGGTTAGATTAGGTGTAGCTTAGTTTTTTAGATTCAAGGATCAAATCGAGAAAGGTGAGGGACAAGGAGAGTATAGTGGAGGAGAGAAGAGGCAAAGTGTACAGAAATTGAATTTCAGTGTGTTTTCATGAGCGTTATCTCTAAAATTTTCGGTTTTTTGCAGAACTTTAGGAATTTATTTGGGCGGTTTGAGGCACTTTGGAAGCTAGTATTTTGCGTATGTATTTATACGTACCTAACAAATATTTTGGGATAAATTGTTTTTTTGATGGGGCTAGTCTGCAGAAGTTTGCAGCCAAAGCTTGGTATTTAATTCCTTGTGCCTGTGCTGAACACTCATTTTTATAAAAGTTCAATCTGCTACACAGCTCTCTCTCTGTTTTAATTTACACACTTATTCTTCTTCGTGTGTGTCTTTTAAAAGTTGTTTGTATCCTAGCCATTCCACTTGTCAAGGAATGTTACATTCCGTAAAAATTTTAACCTAAATAAATTTGACAGGCTAACGAATAACTGAAAATAAATGATAAAGGACAATTATTTACAACATATTTAAAATATACATTATAAGCTAAATGGTATGTTAATTCCGAAAATTCAAGTAGATGCTGCCATTCTTAAAGAAGGGACACTTAAACTCGCTTACATTTAAGGCCCGTAAAATATTTCTGTTTTTGAAATATCCAAGTATTTAAATTTAGAATCTGTTTGGGGTATTGTATTAAAATTCACTCTGACAATATTTATTGATATGCATGCAGTTTTCTAGAATTCTTAATCTGCAACTTCTTAGCCTTTATTATTTAAACAGATACAAGGTTAGTGAAAGAGGACTGATATCCTATTAGTTATGTCCTAGGTTCACAACAATTCATACCGCTACCATCTTGTGCCATTTACCTTGGTGCCTGTCATAGTCCATCTTCACCAGCGGCAAGGGATTACAACACTATGGAAGGGAATTGGAAGTACGCTCATGATCCGCGGAATGGCCTTGGCAGTGGAAGATATGATCAGCAAACTCACACCATGGCCCAAGTATGTCTTTTTTGGCATTCTTATTATCGGATAGGGTAAAATTGACAAGAAAATGGGGTGCAAGTTGTTTTTCTTGACCAGTACTAATATAATTTTTTGACATTGAAAAGAGCTGTTTTTTTGTGACAGACATAGATTATAAGGTACCATAAAACTGGACAACTTTGCACAACTTTTCATGGGTTTTTAAAAATATCTGTAAAGAAAATTTAGACATAGCTTCGAAAAAAGTTTACAACAGAAAAAAAATTTGAAAAATTTGTATGTCAGTGTAGGACATCTTTGCGTCACATGTCTCTTTCCATGTATATTTCTGTAAAAACACCATTTGGTGCAAAGCTACTTTACTTTATTTCAAATTACACATTTACAAACAAACTATAATCATTCCAACGCATTAATACAAGTGAGTTATAAGGTTTTAGGTCAGTTCTCTATTTTAAAGAGTATTTTGACATTTCAAGAACACTGAAATAATCACATCTTGAATAGTGTCTTGGGCTCAGAAATCACTTTTACTACATTTCCAACATCATACCAAAGTTACTCTTTTGCAATAGGCTACTTCCAGCTCTTACTGGGTTTGCAGTACACTTGATTTGGATTCTGTTCTTCTGGATATATATAACAAAACCAGGGTATAGTTCACCGAAGTGGTTGACAAATAATGACCACTAGTAATACTCTTTAGATGACACTCTGCTTCTTTGATCAATTTGGTCTACTTTCAGTTTAGTTTCTGACGACATAATACTGGTTTCGTCATCTAATGCCATTTCCAAATTGGAATCGCTATGACATGTCGCTTGACTGCCTCCGTAGTGCAGTTGCTAGGGTGCTTGCCTCTGGCACAGAGGACCTGGCTTCAATCCCGGGTACCAGTATGGGGATTTTATCCACTCTGGGAGGTCTGGCAAAGGAAGCTGTGTCTATTGGTGAAGAAATGAATTATGCACATTCCTTGTCTTCTATTTGAGGTGGTCAATTTTGTTATGATCTCAGCACAGAATTTTTGTCCACCTCTTCCTTGGATGGTCAGAAGTCGCTTTCCTATTGGGTGATAATGGAGCACTGCTTTAGGGATCCTAGTCTTGGGCATGCAGAATATGTGATCATTCTAGTTTTTCTGATATTGTTGTATGAAGTCAATTACAGGAACCTCAAGTTCTTTCAAGTATATGCTGTGTATTTGTAATTTTTGTTTTCAGTGGTAAAAATACAGCATCCTGGGAAGTTGAGGAAATATGAGCCTGCCAGAATTTCATACTGTAACAAAGACGATGGAATTCGAAATCCTGTTTCTTTTCTATCACTCTGTTTCCCTCCAAATTTTACTACAAATGCACAATTTCCTTCTTGCTGCTAACACAGTTTAGTCTTCTCTACTATTACAATTGTTCTTTCAATATTTCTCAGTCTTTCAATGTCTTTCCCCAGTTTCACTGTCTCTTATATCTTTACTATTACGAAATATACCGACTGACAGGCTGGCCGACACACTCTTGTAACTAAAACTAATTGTACTTGACGACTTAAACAACACAACTCTATCACTACCTAAAACTACTCTGACTCTCACTAAAACTGAACTGAACTGCTTACTGTCTGTCCTATTTATACTGGAGCCTTCGACCTTCGAGAACCCTCCATACACACGTGCAACAATGACTCAGCAGAATTACTGGAAGCTTCTGGACGGTACGGTGTTATCACGGTGTTCGATCACATATACACAGTCACTAATTATCCTGTAGCCTCGGACCTCCTTTATGTTTTACCAGCATCATGGTTTATGGTCATGTACACACAGTCGCTCGCCATATCCAAGGTCACATGGTCCCCTCTCGTTCGTACATTGTTGAACAACCCAATGTCACAGTACATATTTCTGTAAATAAGAGGGGGTGTTTTGTAATTTATGTTGCAGTCACTCTTCATAAATTATTGTGATATTGGTAACTTGTTAGACATGGATATTATAGGACTTTATGAAGCAGCCGTACTAAATAACTTGAGTAGTTTTTGAGTGTTTAATAATTTCAGGTAAAGCAGTAAAAATAAGTTAAAATGACAATATTTAAATGATTTCTTTTTACCTTTTTGCAGGGAAGTTTCATGGCATCACTCGTTAAAATCAATTGGACAGCATATTTTACTTAAGTGGTAAGCTGACTCCTGAAATATTATAGTGTAATAGTATTACTGCTGTAATTGCCAGTAAAGTTTTAAGGCTGGTTCACAACCACCACAATGGTAATGACCATTATCAGGCACAGCATGTTGTGCATATTAGACATTTTTTCGTAGACATTTTTCAAGGCGGCTGTGCCATGAAACAGTCAATAGAGTTCTCTTTAGTAACAAGGCAGAAAGCATATCATTGGTCAGTTAGAAACAAATGAATTGCCAATGATTATATATGATTAAACCAATATTTGAAACTACATCTTCAGAGAAGCATAATTAAAAAATAGCTAGGCTTATATAATATGAAAGCAAAGATCTTACCTTAAGTATTGCAGCTACTGTATAATTTTATAAATTATATTTGTGAGTGTCACATTTTGGATTTTAATTTGATTATTAATTTATTTTGCAGCACTACCATTGCTATTGTCACACCATTTTTCTCAGCTAGTCTCGTAGAAACTGTCCAGAGTGACATTGCCAGTGAGAAACCAGGCATTTTTGATGTCTTTCGAGAGGGTATATGCCGTTTAGTCAGCTGGGGCTCACCACAAAAGGGTAAGTGAACACTTATTTCTGTATGTCCATAACTTAAATCTTTAATATAACATGCTTAACTGTTATTTTTAGGGAAGTGTGCACCCAACTGCAGTGCCTTATTTTCACAAAGATTAGTTTTGTCCTTCACCAAAGAATTATTAAATGCTTAATACTACAGTAGACTTGCAATTATCTGAGCTGGTTGAGATGGACACTATTTTGGATATGGAAAAATTCAGAAAATACACATGTGCTAATGTGTAAGTTATAAATAGCCAAAAATGCTTAAAACACTATCATAATTGTTCATTACAACACAATTCCTTAAAATGTATATTGAATACTTTATATAGTTCAAATAAAAGGTAACAGAAATTGGAGTATCGTTGAGAAATTAGAGTATATATCAGATAATACAGTACTCTTCGATCAACAAGATCAAGGAAGTTAGACGCCATTATTAGTGATATTCTGCTAAATCATACAGTATAATAAATAAGGAAATAATGAAGCTATTAACAGTGAAGCAACAAGAATCTAAAGTAAGAAGAAAATTAGAAACTAATTTTGTTCTTACTTTACATACAATATAATTTCGGATGTGCCATATGTTATAAAGCAGTATAAAAGAAAAGTATCTTTGTATAACAATTCAGTATAACAATTCAGTAAATGTGTTATCTTACGAAAATCGTATTTTATGGAAGGTTAAAAAAAATTGGAAAAATATGTTATTTGCATTAAAAGTCTCGGACTTATTAAATTGCCCTTGTATCTTCTGAACACATAATTTTGGTATCAAGCTGCTGCTTTATTTGTCATAGACGCTAAGTTAAACATCAACATTGCATGAAAATCTAAATGAATTAAGAAAGACTAAAGAAAATAAGTAATTTTATACTGTATGGTATATACAGTCAAAACTGGTTGTAATGCCATCGTTTTTAACAATATATTGGCTATAACGGCAAAATCTATTGGTCCCGCTTAAACCCCATATAAATGATATATTTAAAAAATAATTTAGTTCAACATTGCATATAGCGAGTTATCGCATATAACAAGATGTTTTTGATTACCTTTTTTGGAGAAATAGATCAGCTATAATGTCCAACGTTAATTTTTGTTTGTCACATATATCAATGTACAGAGGTATTTTTACATGTGGGGCCCTAATGACCAAGCTGTCGACGGACCCTTAAACCCCACTCACTCACTTTTTACATATGGTGAATGGATTGCTAGGATTTGCCTGCGTGACATCATGCAAATCGACAGTAGGGGTAATATATCTGTTCCTTTCTGCAAATAAAGAAGACACTGTTGATGCAAGCGGTATTGTACTCAAACACGCTGTTCTGCTAATTTCACTACGTGGAATCGAAGAGACACTAACCTGACACCTCTATGGTCTTATAAATACGAAAGTGAACCTGACCACAAACCACTGCGCAATTTCCAGCAATTTGACGCATCTAAAAATACCTCTGTTAGATCTTATTCTCATTATAAAAAAGAAAAAGTGAACACTTGGTTTGTCGACTATCGGCTATAATGACTGCAAACAGTTGGTCCCTTCAACATTGTTCTAACCAGTTTTGATTATATTTCCTTATAGTTCATAGCTTGTTTTGTAATTTTCACTTGGATATCTTGAAGCATTGTTGCTTTTGTATGCCAACCAACTTAGTGCTGGTGTTTTTAAACGCAAGTTGTGTGGGCAATGTTTGAGAGGTAGAATTGGTTGGGGAATTTAATATCATACTGGCAAGTTGGCCATGGTAGCTTAGTGGTTAGAGCAGCCACACATGAGGTGGAAGACCCATGGTTCAAATCCCGGCTATGGCATTGAATTTTTCAGCCCTGATTTTACCTCTCATGTAAGTTGCATTTTAATGAATATCCATAAATTAAATCACTGTGATTTATACTAGTGCTTAAACAGTGCATGTTTAAATGACTGGGAGAAAATGTATTAATTACTGTCTTTTAAAAGGTACATCCATAATGTTTCATAATTGTTTAAATATGTGAAGCCTAAACATTTCTGTTTCCTACGCAGGTCGAATGCTTCCAGTATGGGCGCTCGTTTTACCCACAGTGATGTATGGCTTGTTCAAATATTTTTTTGCCATGCTTATACGTGGTGCAACAAGTAGAATACTTAATGCCAGGCAGAAAAAGCAGCAGAAACGAAAGGTACAATAGACACAACTTTATGCAAAGCAATAAAATTCCTAGCGACTTCATTCCTCTTACTCTTATCCTCCTCATTATGATATGCAGTATGGATTCTAGACAAATAATTATAAAAACAGCATGGCTTACTCAATTAATATTATCCAAATGTGATTTGATTATAGGGAGCAGTGACTCGAGATGTGGTGGATAGCGCTGCCTTACAAGAGATTGAGACTACATCATCTCTTATTGCACTTATTAGTGCAGATGTAGTTTTGTATCCATTTGAAACCATTCTACACAGGTAAAAAGCTCATTGTTGAATACCTATAGACCAGATCCTCTTTACTTAAAATAAGAGAACAATAAAAACAGCTGTAGTTAAAAAAGTAAGAATGGATACTTTGCAAAAGTAGAAAAGTGCAATATTCAATGTCGGGCAGACAATAGCACGTCGTCTGTGGGAGACACTGGTGTCTCTTATTAGGAGACTATCTCTTCTTTGGATACTTTACCTTATTTCTTCCCGTTGTAGCCGGGCTGTTGTGAACCTACATCAGGGGAAGACAACTTCGGGCCGTGTGACGTATTTAAACAAAGAGCCAGCTTGTACGTTCATGTGACGTCAGGTGAGAGTGATGTATTGCTATGCTGCCTCGATCAGCAATGCTACTTGCACGAAACTGAATGAATATGAAAAATGTTATTTGGGAATGTTTACAACATGCCCAGGCTGTTTAGGGAGAACCCTCTTCAGCCTAGTCTGAGGGTTTTTATTTGTTGTGTGAGGGATCTTAACGGCATTAGTGCGAATTTTGTTTTCATTTTGTGCAGTGGTTTTGTGTATGTGTTCAGTTCCCTGTATTTCACATCAGTTGTAGACCAGGCTTCAAGATGTAGAAACATTGTCAACTACGTTTCAGATCTTTGCGGCCCCATATTCATTTGATGTTAACAGTGTTACTAGCAGGTAGCAAATTGAATTGATAAATTTACAGTGCGGCAATATGCTGAAGGACAAATATAAACACAAGGAAGACTTGGCTGATTTTTATAAGAATGTTCCTCAAATCAAGTTTCTGAGGTTGTATGCCCTTGTTGCACGGATATTATGTAGCTATGTTTGGTTCTAGGTATGTGTGCGAACAATTCTTTTCTGTTATGAACCTTTGTAAGTCAAAATCCCGAAGCATATTGTCATCACAATCTAACATGCAGTCTTCGGTTACAAATGTGCCCTGACATTGACAAACTGGTTAAAGAAAAGCGAAACAGGAAATGTCCACCTAATTGTTTATATTTTTTAATATAAACACAAGGAAGACTTGGCTGATTTTTATAAGAATGTTTCTCAAATCAAGTTTCTGAGGTTGTATGCCCTTGTTGCACGGATATTATGTAGCTATACTATGTATGTATGTATACTAAGATAAGTGAAGTTTTTAGTTTCTAATTTGTTCTTATTTTAGAATTATGTAGCTATGTTTGGTTCTAGGTATGTGTGCGAACAATTCTTTTCTGTTATGAACCTTTGTAAGTCAAAATCCCGAAGCATATTGTCATCACAATCTAACATGCAGTCTTCGGTTACAAATGTGCCCTGACATTGACAAACTGGTTAAAGAAAAGCGAAACAGGAAATGTCCACCTAATTGTTTATATTTTTTCAATAAAATTGTTGTTTTTGGTTATATAGAATTTGTAACGTTGTTGTTGTTTTCTAGTGCCTTGCATCTGGCAATGAAGCCATTAGCATTCGTGCTTTCCAATACTTTTGAACTGTAACGTTAAACTTGTTAATTTTGTTTTGTTGACACTTATAGGTTACATCTACAAGGAACAAGGACAATAATTGACAACCTGGACACTGGCTACGAGGTGATACCTATTCTCACTTCATATGAAGGTTTCTGGGATTGTTATGAGACCACACTGGAACAAGAGGGAGTGTCGGGACTGTACAAGGGATTTGGAGCTTTAATTCTTCAGTTTGCAGCACACGGAGCAGTCATCAAGCTGACAAGATTACTGCTGACAGAGGTGACCAATGTATTCCGTTCAAATAAAACTAGTCCTCCGTCCTTTCCCACAGAGCAGGTTGAAGTCTATCCACAACAACCACCTCCAAGCTTTTCACATACTCAATCAACATACTACCCTTATGAATAACAATCTGTTATGTAAATCTTGTGAAAAAGAATTAGTGCCGTGGGCGCTTATGTGCTTTAGAGCTAGTTAGAGCTATCCTAATTTTAGGGATGTGGCAGTTTGGAAAATAAGGTAACTGTCCAGAGCCCTCCAAAGAAATAGAGATTTGCTTTCTTAAGGACATATTTTGAAATTTACGTGTATCTAATTTTAAAAATCACTGTCACTTTGTATAACATTTAACAAAAACCTGTAAATCAACAATTAAAAGCAGTACAATGTTGTAACAAAGCTCATATATGGACATATAATCAGTATTGATTGATTTGTCAATTTGGCACATCAGAGGATTTGTTTTATAAGATTTGAAATTTGTGATATACTTCAGATTTGTAACATATTGTATGCTTAATTTCTATCAGAATTGTACACATTTTAATATACCTCTTTATATTATGTGTAAAAAAAATAATGAATGGTTATATCAGTAGGAGATCCTAGGGTGTATGTAAAGGAAATGGTGATTCATGTTCAAGGTTTCTGCTTGAGAAAAGTAGAAGACATAAAGTCATAGAAATACAACTCTGCAAATATAATAATGTATATAAAGGAAATTATGTATACTATCTTAATATATTAAAAATTAATAAACATCATGATGAGTGACTTTCAGTCTTATCATTTTTTAAATCTATACCAAATTAGTTATTTAAGTTCCTTCAGCACCCAAGAAAAGCAAAATAGTTTTAGAAAAAGTCACTATGGTTGGAAAGCTGCTGACTTCATCTCAAATAGGCATTTTGTATCTTACAGCAAGACATTTTTATTAACGTGTTCAGGAATATAAAAATGATTCCAATATGACATTAGCGTACCACTTTAAACTAAAAACTGCATGAAAGTGCACCATCCTTTTAACATTCAAATTCTCCTTTTGACTGAATTTGAAAATGCTGTAACATTGAAGGTAGCAGATTTTCACAAATAGCTAATCTATCATCAGTAAAGGCCGGGGAAATGTGCGCTCACATGCGATACAACTTAGTCGGACACAGAGTTTGAATGACGTCAGAAGTTCAGCACGGCCATCAAATGTGTAAACAACTGCCACTATAGAAGCAAGAGTGGAAAACAACTTACCAAGGTACTCGCGAGCTAGCAAAGCATTGCCTTGTAAGTGTATGCAGAGGCCAATAATTACAAGATGGGGTACTTGGATAGAGGCCGTCATGTATTAAGCAATTAGAAAAATTGGGTTTGGAAATGTCCAAGAGCATAAGCATAATAGAAGACTTTGCCAAGTAATTGCTATAATTGCTGCCCTGGAATCTAAGAGAATACTGCTTGATGAAAATGTGAAATTCTTCACAAGAGATTTTGTAGGGCCATTCGAATTGCTTCAATTGCTCCATCAAAGTTTGTAGTTCCATAACTTAAAGATTTGTAATAGGAAAAGAGGTGACATATGACTCCAGCACCTGCTCCATCTTGGTTTGATATCAGTGATCCATCAGTATAAATATGGAGCCATTCATGTTCCGGAAATCTAGTATGGATTGTCTCTAATGCCAATAATTTTTTAACACTAGTTGAAGTATCACTTTTCTTAACTTCTTCTGTCAGGTGTAAATAATATGTGATGTCTAATGTTTGTGTCGGATTGACTTTAGATATGAAGTTTTCCTTTGAATTAGGAAGGTATATATTCTTCTTGATGGCATTTTAATCAACATTGTTCGAGTGATTTTTGAAAAAATCAGAATTTTTGTAAATTTTTCCATGTAAAGGGTAGTTTAAGATGGAGAAATTTTCTTCAAAATCTTCCTATTACATCCTTGAAAGATATTAATTTTAAGTACCAACTTTGGTTTTTAACTGACTTTTCATTTTTGAGTTATGCTGTTCAGATACAGACACACACATGTGTATTTTTCTAAAAGTTTTCTTTTTTGTATTCTGGGAATCTCAAAACTTACGTTTGTGGTAAAATCTTGATATTGAAATTTTGGGTTGAATACAATACTACAATGCTACTTCCCTACTTCTTACACTTAGAGAAAGTAAAAACATGTGAAAATAGATTAAGAGGTAGAACTGGAACTTAAAAATTCAATGCCACAACTTTGCCCACACACGGCTTGTGTGTTTAAAAACACCAACAGTAAGTTTGTTGGCATAAATAAATAATAATGTGAAAATAGTTTTAACAGAGGAAAGCTAGATGACATTGGCGTAAATCTTGAATGGTCACTGAATAAATCACACAGAAAATTTAGCACAAATGGGGGTTTTGATTTCTCCTGCACACAGAGATACCTTGTTTTCCAGATTTAACAATGCAATTTTTACTGAAAGAAAACGTGAATGAAATCAGAAACATTACAGTGGCAGAACTCAATCTCGAAAGCCAGATAGTGGTTACCAGATACAATGCCTATATAACCCAGGAAGGACGACACTCCCAACATCTTTTATAAGGTAAGAGTTCATATAAGACTGTGTACATGCTTAAAGCAGTACAGCCGCGCACAGCATATGTTCGACTGAGGCAACTGCTGTACCAGGTATGGTAGTGAGGAAGAGGATGACATGAAATGCAGGCAAAATGGATGAATGGAAAGATGATGATGGAGCAGTTGATGGAATGAGTGGTGGGGGAAACTGGAGAACCCAGAGAAAGCCTGCCCAGATGCCTCTTAGTTCACCACGAATACCAAATGTTGTTGTTAGCTAATCCTGGATTTCTGACAATGAAGTCATTAATCCTCTTGCTCTACAATATTTTTCACTCATAGAGCAATAGCAGTATAGTAACCGCTTTTAAGAGAGCACCATATTTTTATGTTTTGGCAGTCACATCGCTCTCCCACAACCCCCAGAATGTCTGGAGGACCACACCTGTCGTTGGTTTACGGGTCTCACCGACCTGACCGGGAGAGTTATCAAAATAAATTCACCGACCATATCCTCTGATTACCAATCAGAGGACGTATTACATGCCATGACAGGTCAGCATGTTGGGGTTAAGATTTTATAGAGAAATTAGAGAAATGGAGAGGTTGGCAAAATAAAGACTCCCTAGCCCTCAGGAACCCTAATAGCATCGGGGTCGGAAGAGAACAAGAGATGACCAAGGTAAGGTCAGATAGAAAAGTTACAATGAGCAGCAAAACACCAGTAAGTGGAAGTAATGTTCTGCTGAGCTTGGGTACCTTGTGGTTGCCATTCACATATCCCCTGAGTAAGAATACCAAATGTGGGTCCCTGGGATCGAACTTGGGCCACCTAGGTGACAGGTGAACAGTCTAACTGCTTGGCCAGGGTGCCACTGTCTATTTAAGCACACTTTAACAAATTTAAGATGTGATGATGTTCATCAGAGAACTCATTCGGAAGCTCAAACTATCAATTTTTTTTTTGTTGGGGTAGGAGGACACAATGGTGCTATTTTGATGTTTTTGGAAGTCTACTTCCCATTCTACTCCAGAAGTTACTGGAACAAGTTTCAGAGACTTGTCTCCATCATGAGTGTTGGCTCACTGCTGCATTTCCTCTTGTGACTTGAAGGTGACATATTTGTTGTCTACACCAGTAAGTTCTGGTAGATAGCGAAGTCAGAATAATAAAAGCTTCCATATGTTTACATATAAATGATAACTACCCTATCTATCATAAACATTAAAATCAAATTCACTGTTAACTGTGAAGTAATTTTAATTTTATATGTGAGTGAGTTGATGTAAATAAAAACTTCACTTGCTTCATGTTATAACATTTTGAATGGCGAACACAAGATGTGACATACTAAATATCAGTTCATCATCCCATGAGAGGATGGCCCATAGATTGAGCAGCATTTTTAAAACAATGCACGGTCTCAAAGCATTAATTTGTGTAAATTGTGTTCAGCTCAGTGGTTTTAACACACTGCTATCTCTGAACATGAGTCTGAATCTTCATTCTTTCATGATCAGTCATACAGAGTGCATATTAAATGTATGCTGATAGCCAAACAATCCACACAAGAATCCAGCAGTGAGAACTACCAAGTTTCAAATCACATCCATAAGTACCTTTTTTCCTTACATAAATGCAATGTTTGTTACATGCATAGAGGTATAATTTCTAATGGCAAAGGCTTATTTGGTTTTAATATATTTATGTTCTCCCCAAAAATGGGTGCTCCTCAAAATGGTGTGCAAAATATAGCATGAATATCTTAGGTTAACTCAAATATATCTCCATCTCTTAAGATTAAAAGTATTGCCACGTATTAAACATACTTTTATATGGAAAAAAAGCCCATGCACTTGAGCACATTACCATTAACAATTTACAACCAGAATGTTAGGTATGTTCCTGGTCATTACTTATCTTAAAGATGAACATAGGTTGGTATTAAAATGTGTATTCTAGGGACACGGCATTAACAAATACCTCTCATGTCTTTATGATCAAACTTCAAACTTGTTTCTAGCCCTTTTTTTTTTTTGAGTTTAGGGTGGGGTGGCGCCATGGCTGAGTGGTTAGATCGCTCACCTATATCCATGGGTTCGAACTCAGGGAACTGCATGTGGTATTCCTGGTAGATGAAGTGGCATCTGGATGGGTTTTCTCTGAGCCCTCCAGTTTCCCCTGCCACTCATTCCACCAATTCCTCCATCATCACCTTTCCATTCTTTCATTTTCCCTGCATTTCTAATCTTCCTCTTCTTTGCAGGTCCTTACTCTGTCCGGTACATAGGTTCCTGTGCTCCCCAACAGCTGTCTCATTCTAGGCACTGGCTTTAAAGTCCTAGGGGGCGTAAGTCGTACATAAGGGGAGGTTAATCAGGAATAGAAGAGAAGAGCTTAGGGTGTATACTCCGTGTGTAGGCAAACTTTGAAAGATAGAATCAGAGCTGAGAAATTCAATGTCATAGCCGGGATTTGAACTACAAATATTTTGTTCTACGCACAGCTGCTCTTAACCGTACACACATGGTTTGTGTGTGTTAGAACAATTAATTATTGATTGGTCTGAAAAATGGAAACTGTATAATGGGATGGATGTCTATAAATAAAAGTATCAATGAAGAAGCTTAATTGTTTTATTTCTTAGCTTTGTGAATTGGGGCATTCAAGTATGACAATAATGGATTATTGGAGTTTTAGATTAACTTTTAGTATCTGCTTTTTCAAGGGTATTAATATGTTTAATAAATGGTGGCAGAAGAGACAGCATACTTAAAAAAAATTTGTTTGAAATGTATAAAATGGCTGGAAAATAAGTAAGAGGACTTAAGAATGCTAGACTCAACAACAACCATCATACAGGTGGGTAATTATTTTACTTTTAAGAAAGAATTATAAAAAACATTTTTATTACATTGTATGCCAATATTTACTTGCTCCCTAACTGAAAGCAGTGGAAAAAATGTAACTTATGCTTTGGTAGCTACATTTCACACCACAGTTTTCTACATACAATTTAAAAATGCAATATTGGTACATTTCAGTTTCTCACAAGAAAAATCTCACAGTAATATAAAAATACAAATTACAGAAGAATATTTTGTTTCACACTACATTGGACATAGGTATTTTACATTCCTTTAATAACTGTACAAAGAAGAAATTTGGGATAAAAATCGTTTAGTATAAGCCATTTGTTAAAGTCTACTAAAAGCTACTTTGCAGGAAACAAGGTAATGTACACAGATTATATATTATGCTATATTGAACAGTATCTTTATATACATCTTCACTGTATCCTCCAATATCTGATCAAAATATCACTTCAGCAGGCTGTTAACAAAATATGTCACATTATTTACTCATATCTAAAAATTCCTACCTTGCATAAATGTTAGTCTTAAAAATTTCACTCTAAAGAAAAACGTAGTGGTATAAATAAATGTAGGATCCAACAGTGGCAGCTCGCAGTCAAAATTTTAGGGTAGGCAAAGTGTAACAGCAGCAGCAACAACAACAACAACAACGACAACAACAACAACAATAATAATAAACCCTGTTTATCCGAAATATAGGGGGCGAAGTCATTGCGGATAACGCAAACAATATATTGTTTGGTTGTTTAATAAGAGCAGAGTGAATGAGTGTGACTTACGGACGAATTACTGCCAAAACTAAAATCACGAGTGTCGGCAGACTTTTTTCCGGGGGGGGGGGGGGGGCACATGTTGGAAATTTGCAATCATATCATGTTAAATCATTCTTTTACTGTCAAAATTTATAGTATTTGTTGCAGATAACCGTATTAATTTGTGCTAAACAAAAATTGTTCTTTACATCAAAATTAAAATAATAGTTTAATAGTTAGTAACTGACTGCACATTAAGTTCACCAACTTCCAAGGGGGCCGTGGCCCCCTTGCCCCCGTTTCGCGACGCCCGTGACTAAAATGGATTAAGAAATTGAAAAATTGTCTGACTGCAGCTTTGTGTTAAATAGCTAAAACACTCCTCTTTTCATTGTCAGTGCGCCGCGAAAGCGAAATTTGTAATAGTTCACTAATTAAGTCGGTCATACTGGTATTACAGAGAGTGATAATGACACGATTCGGATCTCTGAGATCTTCGTTCGTGGAGTATGGCTGTTCGGAAAATGTCGCAGAAATTCGGATTTGGGCAGGCAAGTGTTCGGAGTGCTGGCAGACGCGTCTGCGCATGCTCGGAGTGCGTATACAGACGGAATCACGGAATGTTTCCTTATCCCTGTTCAAGGGCCTCGTACTGAGCAAATGGGGCCGGGCCGGCAGACTGTAAGCTAGCTGGCTCTCCACTACCCAGGTTCCATGCGTATCATTTCTGCCGCCGGTTTCAAACATGCAGCGCAGTTTTGATCAATCGGAATTGAGATTAAAGGAATTGACCATGCGCTGGTCAACCGAGAAAACTTTTCTTGAACTGCAATTTAGGGGAAAATGACGGTTCAAATGCTAAAATGCAGAATCATAGTTAAACATTATTTGTTGATGTATTACGATAGGGTAGGCAATGCCTACCCTGCCTACCCTGAGGAGCCGCGCCTGGGATCCAATTGTTGATTTTGATGTATAACAGAGGTAAAAAACAAAATAAGATTATGGATAGTGAAATGTTATCTATAAATGTGTTTTTTTAAACATATAGTTTTAATAATCATGCATGTATTTATACCTGGTTCACATATGAGTACTCAAATTTGAGATAATAGCAAATATTGACACTAAGTACATTGTTGACTTTTCATGAGTTTGTTATCAAGTAACAAACTCATGTTTGTTCATGTTCATGTTCAACATGCTTAATTCCACAGGCAATTTAAGACCTTTATTGCATGATAATGAACATTATGTTACAGAACAGAAAATATTCAAAGGATGAGATTGGCTCTGCAAAGAACTCAAACAAGATTCACATTACAGCATGCTGCCTTCTTGCATATATCTGGCAGGACAGTTTGGCAGATATTGCACAAGTACCTATCTAAAATTCCATTCCAAATTCAGATTTCTGAGCAGTTGAAATCGTAAACTACTTGTTACCACGGAACTTATGACACACATGAACGACCATTACAGGGATGACTGTACAATGTAATGCTTCTGTGGGAATATAATTGATACTACTTGTTAAGGATGAAAGTGAGAAAGCTGTTATCACGAAGTTTTTGTTCTGCCGGTAGGGAGGTATTTGATGGGGTCACAGTACATACTGCTAGACATACATGTGTTATGAATCTCTTCTCTTTCTTATGCTGGAGGCTAGCATAATGCTGAGACATAAAAACTGTTGATTTATTTTTGTAAAGGTGTTCCAAACCAAATCATACTCTATGCTTGGTAAGAATAACAGATACAGACTAAAGTTCAAGAAATAAATGAAACATCAAGTTTACTGCAAACTGACATGAAAATGTTTCATACAAGGTTAAATAAGTATAAGATACTATTAAAAATTAGTACATTTAAATAAATTGGATTGTTCAAGCCATAGAGAGTGTTTTTCTCATATTGCAATTCCATTACCCCTTGGAGCTGCATGTTGCAATGCAATAGGAACCAGATCCTGTACACAATATTTTATACAGACAAAATAGGCATTTAACTGTAGGAAGAAAATATACAAAACAGCGATGATTACACAGTGGTGATAATGATTATAACTAAAGAATATGCTCCCTAACATCTTTTAGCATTGGTATTAGTAAGCAACCAGATTTGTGTATACCTTTCTGTAGTGCATTGAAATCTTGCACTGTCCTAAAGCTTTTCTTTGTGTTATTTGTCATTATATATAGGCTTTAGATTAAACCTCCACTGATGTTAGTCAAAGTGTTGGAAGTAATAAACATTTAATTCATATTTTAAACAATCTTAAAGTGAATACAGAATAAACAGCTGCTGAGTATCATTGAAAGAATACAATTAATGTATACTTTCAGCTCAGATCCTTAGGTTTTATCCTTAAGAGGTTTATATTTATTAATAAAGTTCATATGTTTGTTTCAAGTATACTCTAGGAGGCACACATGATCCTGCAGGGGTATTAGAGCACTTTTATAAAACTGCAGGAAGTAGTGAGTTAGGTGCAGGGCCTGCAAGGGATTTGACTTAACCTACATTGTAGTAGAAGCTTTCCATGCTTCTCATTTATTGTGGTTTTGTCAATTAACAGCTTTGTATGATTCAGCTTATCCTGCATTCATTGCTTGCAAGAAGTTGGAGATTAATAAGTTACTAACATTTTCTTTCAAAACTTGGGTTTAAATCATCACAATCAATGTTTGAGGGAAACAAATTATATATACATTTTAATAACCAATCCAGTGGATTCAGTTCCCTTTCACAACCATTGCCCACCCTTCTTCTTTGGTCTCCTTAAATCATAAAAACCTTACTTTTGCCTGTCATGTTGATGGTACCATTGATACTGGGTGTTCATTTATTTTCAGGTTCTGTGGGCAAGGGTTTGAAGCATTGATGTCGTAATTAGGAGAATGAGTTTCGTAGAGCTCAACATTAAAGCAGAGGTGCTTATAGTTCTACCATCATTATTATAAAACTTCTGATCCATTTACCACAACTGCAAATGTCCTAGATGCTTGATGTTATACACTTCAGTCTTAGCAGTCCTAACCTAAAAATGGTAGAGCTGGAAAGGGTGGGTTGAGGAATGTAGTGCATCAATTCAATGGCTTATTTTATTATGAATGCACATTGTATGTTTTGCTTGGCAGTGCTAACCACCAAAGGAACTTAAACAGTATTTATAAAATTAGAAAATAGAAGGTTTCTCAAGAAAGAAAGAAAAAGTTGAAGCTGCTTATGTGGAGTTATGCAATAAAACAGTGGTATATTGTTCTTGTGGCACATAGGGAAGGGATGGAACACCTTCAGAAAGGCATCTCCAGTAGCAAGCTTATGTAGAAAGGTATTTTGGCTCCAATGGATAAAGGGAGAATATGTATCAGGGTAAAAAGATACCTTAGGCTCCTGTAACCCAGCAATGCTCACCTACTAGCTATGACCATTGGCATTACACTAAACTGGATGGTGTCATTAACAAATTCCATAAGGACAATGCCTTACAATAGGATGTCTATAAATAAAAGTATCAATGAAGAAGCCTATATTGTTTTATTTCTTAGCTTTGTGAATTTTGTATTAGAATTTGTGTTGGTTTAAAGGTTACACAGAAATTGAATTAATTAATTGTGAAGGGCTGTGTACTCTGAATTGCTGAACTTATTTAAATGGATTTTGAACCATTTTGTTGATATATAAATTATATTTTATCATTAGTGTGATCCATAATTCTTATACCCATTTCCAAAATCCTGCATGCAACAATAGGGTTAACCAGGACGTATGTCCTAAGAAGTCTATACTATAAAATTATTTTAACAATTTAGCAACAATAGTTTTTCAGTGGTCACTGAGTACAAATTTGTTGTTCGTTGTTAAATTGCACATGTTTCTTGCTGAGACCCAATGTGTATATTAGTCTTGTAGGCTCAAAGTTGAACCTATATTTGTTGGAGCACCAATAATTGGCCATGATTGGCATGCTGTCACAGGAACATGGCCATTTTCTGGCTGTAGCAGTGTATGTGGCACCACTGTCTTACAGCTGGAGGGTGGAGCTTCAGGAGCCCTGGAATTAATAAGCTTTTTACAATTTTATATAAAGTTCATGCAAAACCAACCTGCTTTTGCAAAATTATGTAGCCTTATTTATGTAAGGAATCCATCTGTGAAAATCCAAAAACCTACAGCTTTTACTTTCTCTACTACATGTAGGAAGTAGGTGTTGTTTTCCACCCAAAATGCGATATTATCTCACTGGAAATACATGTTTTGAGATCCCCTGAATCCAATAAAAGCACTTTTAGAAAAAGATCTATGAGTGTGTATGTGTGCATGTGTGTGAATAGCATAATTCAAAAACAAAAAGTCAGGATCTTCCAAGGAATGTCTAAGCTAGAAATGGAAAAGACATAATATCTTAAATTTGGTTGCAATTTCCTTTTAGGATTTTAATACAAATAAAAATTATTGCAAGGGAGTGAAACTGTTTTTTATGATGACAATGCTTCATTGCACCACTATTATGTTGTCTCATAAAGTCTGATAGAAGATCTAAACAATTAGAAACTCCAAATGATCTATATGCAAGGACTGCAAAGTGTTTTTATTTTATTTTCAAAATGCAGAATCCTTGCCTGAGTATAATCAAATGATACACTCACCTCAATTGCTGCATTTCCCAGCAGTCAGCATACAATTGTCATAAACTATAACTTGGATGTCGTATCAGGAATTGGTCACGCTCGATTCCATTGACAAGGTTGGCAATGAATTCTCTGGAAACAGAAATAGCTGCATGGCATTATTACTACAATAGTAAAATCATGCTTAGAGCAAAATGTCAGTGAATAAAAGTGCAGTCATTCTGCATTGCTACCCCTATATATAAAATTCAATGAATTTCAAGCCCTTTAGTGTTGTGCTCATCCAAATCTCAATTACATTTTTCTGTCAATAATAGATCTTTCTTTGTAATTAAAACTCATGAGATAGAGATTTTAAAGTGTTGGTGTCATGAACAAAACACCTTGTACTTTACATCTATAACAGTGGCGGCTCGCAGTCAAAATTTTAGGGTAGGCAAAGTGTAACAGTAACAACAAACAACAACAACAACAATTAATAATAATAATAATAATAATAATAATAATAATAATAATAATAATAATAATAATAATAATAATAATAATAATAATAATAATAATAATAATAATAATAATAATAATAATAATAATAATAATAATAATAATAATAATAATAATAATAAACAACCCCGTTTATCCGAAATATAGGGGGCGAAGTCATTGCGGATAACGCAAACAATATATTGTTTGGTTGTTTAATAAGAGCAGAGTGAATGAGTGTGACTTACGGACGAATTACCACCAAAACTATAAAATCACGAGTGTCGGGAGACTTTTTTCCAGAGGGGGGGGGGGCACATGTTGGAAATTTGTAATCATATAATATTAAATCATTATTTTACTGCCAAAATTTATAGCATTTGTTGCAGATAACCGTATTAATTTGTGCTAAACAAAAATTGTTCTTTACATCAAAATTAAAATAATAGTTTAAAAGTCAGTAACTGACTGCACATTAAGTTCGCCAACTTCCAAGGGGGGGCCGTGGCCCCCCTTGCCCCCGTTTCGCGACGCCCATGACTAAAATAGATTAAGAAATTGAAAAATTGTCTGACTACAGCTTTGTGTTAAATAGCTAAAACACTCCTCTTTTCATTGTCAGTGCGCCGCGAAAGTGGACTTTGTAATAGTTCACTAATTAAGTCGGTCATACTGGTATTACACACAGATAACGACACGATTCAGATCTCTGAGATCTTCGTTCGTGGAGTATGGCTGTTCGGAAAATGTCGCATAAATTCGGATTTGGGCAGGCAAGTGTTCGGACTGCTGGCAGACGCGTCTACGCATGCTCGGAGTGCATATACAGACCGAATGTTTCCTTATCCCTGTTCAAGGGCCTCGTACTGAGGAAATGGGGCCGGGCAGGCAGAGGTTAAGCTAGCTGCTGGCTCTCCACTACCCAGGTTCCATGCGTATCATTTCTGCCGCGCGTTTCAAACACGCAGCGCAGTTTTGATGAATCGGAATTGAGATTAAAGGATTTGACCATGCGCTGGTCATTATAACCGAGAAAACTTTTCATGAACTGCAATTTAGGGGAAAATGACGGTTCAAATGATAAAATGCAGAATCATAGTTAAACATTATTTCTTGATGTATTACGATAGGGTAGGCAGTGCCTACCCTGCCTACCCTGAGGAGCCGCGCCTGATCTATAACGCAAAACTGTCTAACACTTGCATACATATTTATGGCTAACACAAAATTTAATGGTGGTAGGAGGAGCTTGTCAACACAACATTCAATCATAGCTTTGCCGTGCCTTACAGTATTGTATAGTTAAACATGCTGTGAAAATTACACCTTTAAGTCGGTGATATAAACATCATTTGCACCCACAAAATTTATTTGCTTAACAGAAAAGAGAATAGCAGTGGTCAGCTATCAGCCACCATAAAACTTTGTGTCTGCCATAATGGAATAAGGAACCTGTAAATATTTAACATGGATATTAAAACAAATGTAAATATAATTTACCATATGTAACAGTAAGGCTATAAGAACCTATCTGATTTGAGGTAGTGCAGAGATACCTGGAAACAGTTGCATCACTACAATACTTCTAGCACTTAGATTCTTTAATATATTTTTAATTATAGTTCAACAGGCAATGGTGGATTGCACAAATTGCTATAAACCTGACATATGCACATATTCTACTTTACTTCGCAATCCAAAACAGTCTGTGACGTAGAATGTTAATAGGGCAGTATTTGAAGACAAACAAATTGAATTCTACAATGTGCACTTGATGTCACAAAAATTGCAAATTATCCTCTTGTTTCTGCTGGTTATTCAGCATACATAGCATTCCCAGCTACCCTGACCCACACTTTTTGAAACCATTACTTAGAAGCATGATGCCTTCTTGAAATTTAATAACAATTGGAACCAAGTTACTATACTTCACGCAGCTCAAAAAGGATTTCTAGTGTAAACCAATGGATGCACCACTGCTACAGAATACAATACAATAAAAATGACATCCATTCCCAACATTTTATTCACCATTCCTCAAGATTAAATTCTCATAAAAATGTATAAAGTTTAAATGCTTAAAAATGTAATTACCAATCAACTATATTTTCCCCCAACGTACATTTTTTTCCATTTATGCTTTTAAGAACCCAATTGTATCACATTTGTAGACTATATTAAGTAATATATTAAACTTTTGAGTAAACATACCTGGAGAGGAATTCTGGTAGTGTTGGTTATTTTTTAATATTTTGGAGAATCGGCGGTTGCAGTCACGCCAAAAATTTGTGGAATAGGAACCGTACAACAATGGGTTCATACAAGAGTTTGAAACAGCCATGATGAAGAAAGCATCTTGCACTCTTGCATCCACTTTCTGTGCACTTTCACGATCAAACATATACCTGAAACATTTTCACATTCATAAGAATAAACTTAAGCCAGTTTAAGAAACTTCGAAAGTAACTTAATGATGTTTCATGAAACACTTGGGCTAAATGCACATACGAACAGAAAGACAGACAGACAGACAGAGAGACAGACAGACAGACAGACAGACAGAACAGGAACAGCATAACTAAAAACTCTTACGTGTTACACTCACATAAATTTCTCTAGCCATTATCACTTATTAGTTTCTCTACTACTTATAGTGTGTAGGGGAAGTATTGTATTCCACCCATAAATTCGATATTGAGATTTAACCGGAAATGCATGTTTTGGGAGCCCCTGAATCTAAAAGCATAACTCAAAAACCAAAAGTCGGTTAAATACCAAACTTGGCATATAAGTTTAGTATGTTTTAAGGAAGCGATAGGAACATTTTAAAGAACTCCGTACCCCAGACTACTCTTTGCATGGAAATTTTTTCGAAATTTTTGATGTTCTCAAAAATGATACGATTTTGATTAAAACAGCATACATCTAAGATGTCTATGGAAAATGAAATGTACCTAAATTTTGAATTTTCTGGAAATGTCCCCAGAAGTGCTCTTTATTCTGGATGAATTTCGCATATCTGGTAAACGTAAGACAGAGGTGGGCAAAAGAGTATTCATACATCCGTGTGATTCGTGAATCTTTCGCCGTGTAAATATGCAACACAACGGTACACTCATTCCATGAGCCCACAGGTCACTTCAGGTGGTTTCGCGACCGTTATTACTGGAGCAATTATGTGTTTGTCAACACCATCTATCTCATTCATTCATTCATCCATCCATCCATCCATCCATCCATCCATCCATCCATCCATCCATCCATCCATCCATCCATCCATCCATCCATCCATTTATTTATTTATTCATTTATTTACTTATTTATTCTGGACTTGTTGAGGCATCCAGTTGTTTTCCGTAATATACTACCTTAAATTTTGTTTTCCTAATTCTTCTGTAGCCCGTATGAACAATGGTATACAAAATCACTGAGAAAGTGCCAAATTATATATTTTCTGAGTGGAACTTTTGGACAGAGAAGCTACGCGAATATTTCATCACTGTGTGAACCTAGACTTTTGGGTCAGAGTATGCGCAGTATGATCTTCTTTTGACCTACAAAACACTAGAGGTGCTCAATACTTTTGTTTCCCATAGTACATAAAACATAAAAAGATAAGGTCGTATTCAAAAAGCTGACCAAGAGAGAAGGTAAATTTGTTTTGATCTGCAGTCTCTTTCCTCCGGATTCTTCTCATTCAGAGGCAAGCAGACAGTCAGGTAAGCCTTATTTCTGAACGAAACGAGAGAGAAAAGGAAAGAAAGAAAATAGATTTCTGCAAATATCGCAATAAGTAAATCAGCTTACTCTATCACAAAGTTGTTCTGCAAATGTCTGTTTTTTTTCTTTGCCTGATTATCCTCTCCTTATGTAGGACTTACACCTCCTAGGACTTACAAGCCAGTGTCAGACGTCAGTCGGGGAGCAGAGGGACCTATGGACCGGACAGAGTGAAGACCTGGAAGCGGGTGGTCAGTCAAGCACCAGGTATGAGAGTGAGGAAGGGGATGATATGAAATCCAGGCTAGATAGATGAAGAACTGTTCAACAGTAGGAATGCATCGTTTTAGCAGTGACTAATTCTGAGGTGGATTATTTGGTCTTGACGCTGGAGGCTTTTCATTGGGTAAGGTGTGGATGAGGTCACTCGTACATTACGGAGGTTACTGTTGTGGTTCTGCATCCAATTAGTTCACCACTGTTTGTGTATCTGTGTCTTGAAGTGTGTAACTGCATCGTAGTATAGAGCTGCTGGTAATATACATTTTGGGTGATGTGGTTTACACAATACTCAAAAACTGCCTGCTTGGACATCCTTCAAGTTATCAGCGCCCTAACACACAACCTTGATTGGCCAAGCGGAGGATGGAACTGTCCAATAATATGCGATGAATGTCTGGCTGTAGCCAATAAGAGTTACATTAAGTAATTATGCACGTGAAGTGCGCTCAGTCTGATTAGATAGCTGCGAAATCAGTTGGAGTTGGTGCCGCGTACGGCTTGTCTAATTCTAGGATATACTACACAATAGGCAGGGTACAAACAAATGCACTAGCTAGCAACCGTCATTAGTCATCTCTTGTACGGCTGGCTATTTTCTGTAGCATCAGAAATTTAACTCGAAGCAGAGTCAACTGAAAAGTGCTGCAGTACGTGATTCTGTTTACGTTGAATACAATAATGCATTAAAGAAACCACGGACTTGTTTTAGAGGGTAAATACCGCTGTTTTCTAATACATTTCGAAATTAACGGTACTCATTTAGCACCTAGTGGTTTTGATTAATATTTGTGACATAAGATTTTTGAGAACAATACTATTTTAAATTCCAAGTAATTTTAAATGTAGACAAAGTTTATTAAATGAATAAAAATCTTCCGTTCATATTTTCGCGCGTTTAGTGTTTACAGACTTGTTACAAACTCTCACTTTTCATTGCTTCACTGTTGACATAAATACGTACCACATGGTCATCAAAACGTAGGGGGTCCAGCACCATACGAAGGCGGCCACAATGGTTATGGTCATGCGCAGAGTTCTCGCTCGAGCCCGCTCGATGTTACTTATGTCGCTTCTGCGCAGTAGAACTCTACCTCTGAACTGCTCTCCCGGATCGGCCTGCATCCTACCTGCAAAAGCAATTAACATACCATCAGCTGCAATCAGTGGTACCATTGAGGTTTAGGGAGAATCGAAAGCCTTGAAACAGTTGCAACTCGTGGGTTGTAGTGCAAGTTCAGTTCTTGCTCTGATAATTTACACTTTCCTGCATCCTTTTAGCAGTCAGAGATGGAGTTGATTACATATGCATGGGATTTTGTAATTTATCCAACCAAAATACGAATAACCAGGTTGCGAAATAAATAGCTAGCTAGTGGGAAATAGAATCCTAGCCAGAATACAAACTTTATGAACACTATCGACCTATAGCAGTGGGTTAGGTGGTTAAGGCAGGAACCCGTCAGCGGAAGATCTAAGGTTCAGATCTCACCAAGCTTACTCACCCCTAAAATATTCTTACTTTCTCTACCACGTATAGAAGCAAGGGAAGTATTGTATTCAAACCAAAAGCTCGATGTGTGTGTGTGTGTGTGTGTGTGTGTGTGTGTGTGTGTGTGTGTGTGTGTGTGTGTGTGTGTGTGTGAACATCATAATTCAAAAACGAAAGGTCGGTATTTAAATTTAATATCCTTCAAGGATGCGACACCAAGATTTTCAAGAAAATTCCTCCACCTATATGGAAGTTTTTTCGAAAATGTGGATGTCCCCAAAAATGGCTTTAACGATTATGATTCAAATGCCATATGTTTGGGATCTATTTATGGCAAATAAAATGTATATTTTGAATTTTCTGGCAATAGCCCATGTAGTCCTGTTTACTCTTGACTACTGGTAAAACACAAGCTATGTCTAAATGCATTTTTACTTCCTCTTCTATGTATAGTAAAGTAGAGGAAGTATTGTATTTTCTTGAAAATGGCTAACAATTTTTATTAAAATGACATGTTAAAGATATTTATTTGTATGGAAAATAAAATGTATATTTTGAATTTTCTGGCTATAGCCTATGCAGTCCTGTTTGCTCTGGATGACTTTTGAGTAACTCGGAAACGTAAGAAATAGACAATATACCTACAAAAATGTAGATCCCGCTAAAACACACAATTTATGTCTGAATAAATATTTCTGTAGAGTGAACCATTTCGGAGATATTCCTCGTTATTTGTGTCATATTCGGAAAACTTACTTTCGTCAAATGAAACATCGTTGTTTATTTTTTTATACGTTAACCGTGCAAAGAGAACGGAATCTCAAAGCTTTAAAATATTTGACTATCGCTCAAAGCCTACTGCATTCTCATATTCTCCTTGCATCTACAAGGAAATGACCAGTAAGATAATTTCTGTAAATGTTTATATGTATTAACAAGAGGAATAAGAGTTTGTAAGAATAGTTAGTGCAAGGGAAAGTCATGTGAGTGCAACACATCAGATTTTTTCTCTGATTTTCCTGAAGGTACTCTAAAGGTATTCCCGGAACACTTCCTTTACAAATCTTCTTACCCTCATCTGTTATCAGCACCAGCTGTGATATTGCTCTCCGTGGTCTAAGAGTAATATGCTAGCCTCTGTTTTCCAAGATCGCAGGTTCAAACCCGACGGAAGGCGGTGGATTATTTTTTTTTTTTTTTTTTTTTTTTTTTCGAGCGTAAAGGTCCTTAGGTTGGCCTTCGGGAGAAAAGTAAAGACGGCGTGTCGTAGATTTACGGCACGTAAAATTAACCCTAGCCTGGTAAACAGGGATCTAAGCATAATCACGTGATCTTTCAGACCCATTATAGTAATACACGCTGAGAACCGCAGCAGTTAACGAGTGTGCATAAATAAAACAATTTTCAACAGACGTCTACGTAAGCATAAAACAAGGGCGTTAACCAATAAGGTAAGGAAATAATTATTATGTACTACTATCGGTAACAATACCGACTAAGTGCTTAACTGTGAGTCATTCGATTAAATTCCGCTAGGGTTATCCTCCCAGATAGGACTTTTTCTAAAGGGTTTATTCATAACTGGCACATGCCGGGGAGGTACCCTAAATTAGACCTTTCCAATTGCACGTGTCACCATATTTTTAACACTTCGGGGGGGGGGGGGGTTGGTCCTCAAAAACTATTTAGCCATCTGAGTTATGTGTATTTATTAAATTCACACACACACACACGACGGAACCCGAACCCGCGACCCCGTGAGTGACGGAGCACCAAAGGCACACTCCAGCGACCACGGCTACGAGGGTCGGTGAGACACTATTTACAAAATTGTGAAAGGATCAACTAAATTAAATCAATAATTCGTTACTCATTCATGCATACAAACCTGTCACCACAGAAATAGGTGCTATAGTTCAGCTTGAATTCTGATACTAGGAAGACAGACAATGCTATGATCTAGGAAGCATTTTAATAAGGGTTTGTACGAATAGTTTGTACAAAAGTGAGTAGTGAAAATCATGTGAGTGCGACACATCAGATTTTGAATCCGTTATTGTCTATCAATATCACAAAAGCTTCGTGAAATTATAGTTATAATGTATAAAGGACAAATATAATTTACTTCGCACACAAGTTCGTATTTAAAGAGAACAGTCGGAAGTGTAATTAATTAATTAAAACGTCATTTGTGATTTAACCACCCTCCCGTGTAGCGTGGGATGAGGTAATTACCTATATTAATAAAGGACAAATGTCAAATGTCATTCATTTAGACGCTATATGTCACATAACTAGGGACAGGAATTATCTAAAAATGCATTTTTTTTTTCTCTGTGGCCAGAAAGTATACTTAATTGGGATGTGAGTGAATTAATACATTTCTAACAATTTAAATAATATTTTAATGTGCATATAATAGCATATTATACACTTTCTGTTAATACGCATAATATTTCCATATTTTTCAAACTATGCTGCATATTTGTTTGGTTTACATAGAAGATTAAAAAATTTTATTATTTTGTTGTGAATTTGCTGCACATGCAAATATGGATCGGTCTTGAAACTTGGCAACACTGATAGAATCTTGCAACTCACGTTCAACTGTTTGTAAACATAATATAATATTAACTTAATTGTTTAATTTCACTTGATTTATAAATAATTGTGTCGTATTAAAGGAATGAGTTTCAAAATATTCAAGTGTTACTTTAGAGTTTGTTTTAGAAATTCACTTCCAAAACTTGATAGCAGGTTTACATCACAATAATTCCTCGTTTCATTATTTGTGAGTCAAGATTAGAGGTAAGTGGAGTAGATATAGCTTGTATAAAGAATCTGTTTCAATGCGAGTTTGAAACAGATTTGATAACTACAGATGGTAGAGTTTTGTATTTTCTAGTACTTCAACAGTTGAATACCAATAAACACAAAGATAATATCAAACTTAAATCCACAAAAGGTATCCCTGCTAAGCGAATTTTCAGACAGTAATTTTTCACAGTTCTCCTTTGATTTATGTGAAGCATTTTTAGTGGCAGACATTCTATTATGGAAACTCACCAATCCCATACTCAGAAATTTAATTCAGCAGCATAGTAATTGCAGAGTGCCAGACTAATCTACTCTTCGCAAAAATTATGTGGAGGTGTTACAATCTCACAATTAAAAATATTAGACAACAGTTGGAGATAATTTTGTGTGGGTGTCAGTCAACAAAACGCAGGACAATGAAGGTAAATTGGGCTCAGCCACCCCATTTCTCCTTGCGATAGAACAACAATGCTGCAAACAGCTGTTCCATACCCAAATTGTGTATTGATTCGTTGAACTTGTTGTGGGCTGGTGGTATTCAATATGAGGGTGTTGTAACTGATGCTGCGAGTTACGTGATAAAAGCTGGCACTGCTCTGAAATTTACATTTTCAAATATGATGCATTTGACTTGTCTTGCACATGCCATACATCGGGTTGCAGAAACAATTCGTGCAAATTTCCCACTTGTAGCAACAAAAAGAAGAAACAGAGCAGAACTAAATATTAGTACTCATACTGTTTTTATTTTCCTTATATATATGGAAAATATATTCTGACACTTTAATATAAATATAAAGTTTCCCAAGTTAAATCATTTGTTTGGTTTTTGCAATGTTTTAATTTTCAGATTTCTTAAAAACTGACTTTAATCTTGATTGTTTTCTCTTAATAATGATGTTTCAATATTTTATATGTGCATATTTATGTGCATATTTTAGAAGATTTCACTGCATAAATGCATGCATATTAAAGGGATTATAAGAGCATATAATTCCTGTCCCTGCACATAACGCACCTTCTGCCGTGGTCTCTGGTTCAAACCCAGTGGTGGACAATTATATTTTTCGGGTATAAAAATACTTAGCATGGCTTCCTTCGGAAGGGAAGGAAGGTTAGGTTAGCACGCCAGCTGGTCCCGGGTTCGATTCCTGGCTTATTGCCAAACTCTCTGTAAGTATGAAAGAGAGTGTGAATGTGTGTCTGTGAATATAAAGGTAACTCAAAGATAAACAACATTGCCATAAGCAATTGATTCAAAAGGCGAAGCCACGGATATGACCTAGATGTTGAAGACGGCGTATAAGGGGAAAACGAAAAGATGAAAGAAATACAAGTGGAAGAATGTCGCTGATAGAAATAGGATGGAAACAATAACAATAACAATAACAAGGCAAACGGTAGGAAATAGCTAAAATAAGACAAGTGAAAATAGAATTGTAAATAATAGAGCAAGAACACGAGCAGAGCACCAGGAAGTGATGCAATAGTAGGACAAGGGAAACGCTGGTCCTAATTACACCACCTTCAGTAAAGGGGGGGGGGGGGGGTATTGTGTTATGCACCTACATGGAAATGGGGCAAACAACGACTCAAAAACACAAAGAAACCTTAAATACCACGAAGGAAATGAAAAAAAAGTAGTGAATCTGCCTGGAATAAAAATAAGAATTAATGGGAGAGAATATAATGCAGTAGTAGACACAGGTGCAAATGGTACAGTCCGTTCACCAAGTTGTTAGGTTTTTGCGAATAATTGATAAATAAATTAAAGTAATACCATTACGTGTAAGCGGCATATTTTGTTAATTGACTGATTGCAAGAGGAAGGCCAGCAGTGGAATTTTGTGTATTGTGGCCTTGGCAACGTGTGAAATATCAGATAATGCTAGACATGAATATAAATGGAATGGTATTTGAAATATTATTGCTTTTTGTTTCGAAGTTATTACGTGTTATCATATATATCAATGTAGGACGCAATGATAAATTTGTAAAAGAAGATATAAATAATTACCTTGGGGACACAATAGTTGTTTAGATAACGAAGAAAAAAACTGAAATTAAACAAAAGAGTAATGGTAGCGTACTTCAGGGATATGAAAGAATCCGTTGAATTAAGGTGCAGAACTAAATTACTCGTATTTTTCCAAAGATACTATTTAACTTGAGCTAATGAGGGCAGTTGTAACTATTTGGAGTTATGAATGAAATAATGAAATTTGTTACTTAAAATTCAAAGAAAACTAACGCCTGTAAGGTCACAGCCAGTGTTCTATTGAAAAGAAACGCGCGAGTTAAACTCGAGTTGTTATTAATATTCCCAATTGCTTCTGCTAAGCCATTCCTGAGGGGAAAGGTTAAAAGCGATGCGTAAAATTGAGGCGTGAGTGGTTGAGGAACGAGAATAAGGTCAGGGGTTAATAATAATCAGTGCTTGTTCACCCAGCTCTGCAACCACATCTGAGATACGAGCAACGAGGCTACTTGGCAGCTAAAAACCCACGCGCGCGCGCACACACACACACACAGACACCTCTTCCGCTACACAATGAAAGGTCTTCCTTGCAAATTGCAAATGAGACATTATACAGCACAATAGTCCCTAGTTAACGGCAACAAAACACTGTCGGAAACTGCTCCACACAACGGCAGCAAGCCTACAATAAAGCTATCTTATCATGTTTATTTCTTAAAATATTAGCCACGTGTAACCTTAGCTAGCCTTCAACTTTCCGTCAGGCCCGCTCGCTCTTAGAACACCGTTGGTCGCTAGGGGCCCACTAGGCCCTTAAATTGCGATTTTGAGGCAAATACGACTATACACGCGGCAGAACAAAGCGATTCCAGACGGTTCGAGAAGCTTTCGACTGCCAGCTCCTTTACGAGAAGTTCCGAGAAAAGATATATGTTCTAGAGAATTCACGGGTACTTCACCTGGACTATAAAAGCGGCATGTCTGTAAACAATAGACTGCATGAGGATGGGGGGTGGTTTGCTTGTTATCTACTGCGTCTCTGCAGGAAGTCCAGTAACAGTTCAATCTAATTTCCTTTCGGCCTGGCTTTAACGTTTGGAAATACGCGATGGTAAGAATGCAGTCGAGGAACCACATTTTCTTTGCCCCTGTGAATGTAATAGAAAGGCAAATACGTAACTTGTTAAATAGCACTTACTTCAGAAGTGCAATACTAGCACTCAGGGTGTGAAATTTCCTCCCTTCTATCTCCTTACCTTCACCCACTTAACGGTTTATCAAACCGCAGCGGAAGTCAGATAGAAGAGAAGGGGAGAGAAACACCTCTTCACATTAAAGGGTATAAATACTATCACGGCTCTGATAACTATCGCAAGCCCTCTCGTAGTACGTACATAGTCGAATCATCAATCTGTGGACAGCATAACTCAAAAAGGAAAAGTAGGTTAAAAACCAAACTTGGTATTTAGTTTAATGTCTTTCAACGATGCGACACGAAGATTTTGAAGAAAATAGCCCCATCCTAAACTACCCTTTACATGGAAAATTTTTCCAACATTTCAATTTCCTTAAAAATGGCTTTAACGATTTTGATTAAAATTGTCATATGTTTGAGATATTTTATGATAAATGAAATGTATATCTTGAATTTTCAGAGTATAGCCCCTGTAGTCGTATTTACTCTGGACGACTTTTGTATAACTGATAAACCGTTAGAGATAGATCAAATCATACTATACAAAAAATGTAGATCTTGCTAAAATACACAATTTATGTCCTAATAAATTTTCTTGTAGGGTGAACCATTTCGGAGATATTCCTTGTTATGTGTGTGAGTTTCGGAAAACTTAAAACTTTAGTGAAATGGAATATCGTTGTTCAATTTTTATATGTTAAGAGTGCAAAGAAAACGGAATCTCAAACTTTTAAAAGATTTGACTATCGCACAAAGCCTACTGTATTCCAATATTCCCCTTTCACCTACAAGGAAATAAGCAATAAGATAATTTGTACAAATGTTTATCTTAATTAACACGAAGAAGATATAGGAATAAGAGTTGTAAGAATGGTTTGTACAAGAGTAGAGAAAGTCATGTGAGTGTATCTTAAATGAAAACACTTAAAACGAGAGACGCTTATTGAATTAAATAAGAAAATAAATGTTTTAACTTAAACGTCTGCTGATTGTAAAAAAAAAAAAAAAAAAAAAAAAAAAAAAAAAAAAAAAAAAAAAAAAACAAACAAACAAACAAACAAAAAAAGAAAAAACATGCAGTACTTAATAACTATCAGATACAAAAAAGGTCGGGTGCTTAGGGAAACATTCAGTGAAAAAGATGTCACTTAACAATTTTATTTGATAATTGGAGCAAAAGTAAATTATTTTACTAAATATGCAATAAATTACAGGATCTTTATAACAAAGGTATGAATTGGCGATGCCAAGCAGGTGACTTGAAACTTGTGTTTTTGAACATCCTGTATAAGTGAATTCGGTGGAGAGACAGAGAAGGTAGTTGTTCGGTGTCGTTAAGTATTTAACGAGACAATTGTTAGCAATTAGTTAAAGTGTGACTGTGTGTGTGTGTGTGTAGTGTACAGTTGTTGAGTTAAATTTGAATGTGTATCGTCAGAGAGAGTTTTGGACAATCGATCGTCGCGTGGGAGTTATTGTGTGAAGCAGTTTTAATGAGTGTGATCGTAGAAGTCAGGTGTTGTGAGACAGAGAAAGAAACTGAAGTTCGTGTCAAGGTTACAAGAGGATAGAATATCTGTGAGTTGCAAGGTCACGAGAAATCGTAAATTCCATTAACACATCTTTTTGTGAGTCAATTTTATTAAGGAAATAAAGTGGCAGAAAAAAGTAACTGGAATGTTCATTTGTCACAATATAAATATTACTATTTTGCTGTACCTTGATCGGAGTCTATCCTGGACTTGCTGGCAATCACACAGAAGATGCGAGAGTACGCAAAGCTGATCACCAGAAGTGGTATGAAGTACATGGCCAGTAAACAAAACAAGTTGTATGCTACTTCTTGTGGGCGAGTCTCGAAGAAACCAAACGTGACACACTGGTAGAAGTTGGGCACTTCGGGATGAGCTAGTACGTGAAACACCACACTCTGTGGGAAAAAAAAATATATAACACTCAAATTGTACATATTTTATACAGTAATTTCTTAATTAAATTGGCAAACACGTCGTCTGACATAAGTATTTCAATTGCATAAATGCCCTATGCTAAAGGTGCAGAGATATTTCTTCCTTGATCCTCCCTCAATTATTCAGAAATCAGTCGCTCATCTGCTGCTTAGGTAGACAAGGCCTTTGACCTCACTTTTGACATTTTGACTCCGTGTCTTTAACTACCAGGTCTGTCTCTCGTTACCTTGGTCAGTGGTGGGGGAAGGGGGTAAATAACATGTGTTGGGGAAACGAGCACATACTGCAGGGTTGAACAACACAGGCACAGAAAAATACTAAACTTCAGTAATAAATAACAATTATAAATTTTTATATAACTATCTTCAAATTAAGTACATTGAGCAGTGATGTATTTTTGCCCAATACTTTTCAAACAGCCCTTCACTTGTTTATCACTTGCCGAAAGCTCACTCTTACAAGTCAATGTCTTTGGCCACGAAAGTAATGCAGAAAAGTTGCACAAATATTCAGAATTTGAGGATAATATCTGTTGCAGAAGTTTTCTAAATAGAACGACACACCCATAGGAAGTTCGTTACTAAATTTAATTTTTCTTTTATTTATTATTTTTGTCTTAAGTCTAACGTTCTTTAACCTCGTAGTCATATCTGGCGATGAATGAGTGGAACAGATGAATCTGATTGCACTCGCATGACTTTTTCAACTCTTGTAGTAACCATGCTTACAAACTCTTATTCCTATATCTTCTTCGTGTTAGTTGAGATAAACATTTGTACAAATTATCTTGTTAATTACTTCCTTGAGGTGCAAGGGGAATGTGACAATAGAGTAGGCTTTGTGCGATAGTCAAATCTTTTAAAGATTTCAAATCCGTTCTCTTTGCCTGGCTAACATATCACAAATGAATAACGATGTCCCATTTGGCGAAAGTTTGAGTTTTCCAAAACTCACACAAATAACAGGGAATATCTCCGAAATGGTTCACTCTACAAAAAATGTATTTGGACATAAATTGTGTATTTTAGCAAGATCTACATTTTTGTAATAGATTTGGTGTCTCTTACGGTTTGCTAGTTATGCAAAAGTCATCAAGAGTAAACAGAAATACATGGGCCATAGTCAGAGAATTGAAAATATACATTTCATTTGTCATAAAGATATCTAAAACATATGGCATTTTAATCAAAATCGTTGGAGAACAGAATTTAATTTCAAAGCTAATACAGCGACCAGCTCTTAAAATATTTCTCTATCGCTTAAAGACTACTGTTTTCTCTTATCCTGTTATACTTGCAAGGAAATGTGCAATAAGGCATTTTTTTTTTTGCAGATGTTTATCCTGATTAATATCAAATAGATAGGGGAGCAAGACCACCTCCGTAGTGCAGTGGCCTTTCTGTTCTCTGTGAACTTTATGTGGGTACCTAACTGCGACACCATAATGTAAGAGCCAAAAACTACCTTGAAAAAATAAAAGAAGAAATTATAGCTTATTAAAATTCACAAATTGTGTTACGAATATGAAAGTATAGTGGGTGGAAGAAGGGGTGTGACTGTAACACGTTATTCTTATATTTTTTTAACCTAAAACATTGATACCTGCATCCTGAAAAACTAAATCTTAAAACTGAATCGTTGACATTCTTTTCGGGCCGAAATGACCTAATTGTCGACGCGCCCTTAAACCTCGCCCGCTGATCCACAAGTCCACTCGCCCAAAGGTCCACTCGCCTACAAGTTCACTCGCCCACACGTCCACTCCCCCACTCGCCCACACGTTCACTCGGCCACTCGCCCACACGTTCACTCCCCCACTCGCCCACTCCCCCACTCGCCCACTCCCCCACTCCCCCACTCCCCCACTCGCCCACACGTTCAGTCGGCTACTCGCCTACACGTCCACTCCCCCACTCGCCCACACGTTCAGTCGGCTACTCGCCTACACGCCCACTCCCCCACTCGCCCACACGTTCAGTCGGCTACTCGCCTACACGTCCACTCCCCCACTCGCCCACACGTTCAGTCGGCTACTCGCCTACACGTCCACTCCCCCACTCGCCCACACGTTCAGTCGGCTACTCGCCCACACGTTCAGTCGGCCACTCGCCCACACGTCCACTCCCCCACTCGCCCACACGTTCAGTCGGCCACTCGCCTACACGTCCACTCCCCCACTCGCCCACACGTTCAGTCGGCTACTCGCCTACACGTCCACTCCCCCACTCGCCCACACGTTCAGTCGGCTACTCGCCTACACGTCCACTCCCCCACTCGCCCACACGTTCAGTCGGCTACTCGCCCACACGTTCAGTCGGCCACTCGCCCACACGTCCACTCCCCCACTCGCCCACACGTTCAGTCGGCCACTCGCCTACACGTCCACTCCCCCACTCGCCCACACGTTCAGTCGGCTACTCGCCTACACGTCCACTCCCCCACTCGCCCACACGTTCAGTCGGCTACTCGCCTACACGTCCACTCCCCCACTCGCCCACACGTTCAGTCGGCTACTCGCCTACACGTCCACTCCCCCACTCGCCCACACGTTCAGTCGGCCACTCGCCCACACGTCCACTCGCCCTCCCGTTCTCTCGCTCACTCTCTCGTAATCACTCATTCACGCACTCACTCAATCAGTCACTGACGCACTTACTAATTTGTAATTTTCCAATTTTTTTTCCAAGTAAAGTATTTAGAGCTTGGGGATTTTCTTTAAAATCCTTGTGATCTGGGAGGATGTTGAACTTAAATATTGTGGCGTATGTGATTGAGCAGTACCTATTTTATATTAAGCTATAACATTTTATTAAGCTTCTAAATTTGTGAGAAATCACATTTTGCAATTCTTTATGCCAATATCCAAGATAGAAATAAGATAGAAATCTGGACAATCTGCAACAATCCAATGTTTTGCTTTTTACTTGTCCGTAGTTGGTACTTTAATTTGGAACATCTGATTCACTAATATCGGCAACATATGGCCTTTGAAGCACTCCGAAACACGAATTTTAAATGTCATTTCTCTCAAAAGTTTCTTTTCTTCAATATTTATTTAAAATTCTCCACTTGTCAAAATGTTTGGCCAATTAACTTCTAATTTTCAGAAAAACTACATGAATGATTATCTAAGAGATTCACATTGCCATTTTTTACTTTTGAATTATGCTTTTTGAAATACCTTCATAGCCTGATATTCGTAAAATGGAAAAATGCTAAAATTCAAAGGGTTTATCCTTCTTTACTAGCATAGCTTATTTGAACTAAAAGAAACTTCAATGCGGGGTTCTTTATAATCGTTTAAAGGCAAAATGAAATCTTTAGTAGGAAGTGAAATACCGTTTGACATCTGGGGAATTTTTAATTAACACCTTTAAATTAGTTAAATCTAGAAACAAATATTTATTCAATTCTAGCATTAAAACGGCTTATTATGACGGCATAAATCGTGTGAAATTACCCTCTTTCTGACACCAGTGACAAAAAACATTGAGGTCATCACCGTCACAAGATAATATTCTCCAATGTGCCTTAGAGAAAACCTCAAATCGTCACTCTCGCAAGTGCAACAACATTCACATACAAGAATCACCTCATTAAACATTTTAGGAACATCTTTTGATTTTTATGGAATTAGTAAACTCTCAGTACCCTTGGCTTCGTTTAAAATTCAAGTGGAATAAAATCCGTACTTTTAATAACTTCCAGTTTCCTCTATAATAAGTGTTGAAACAAATGAAACATCTGCTTAGCAGTCATACTCCGTCATACATCTGTGATCTGATACATTATAATTTTTCATTTAGCAAATTTATTAATTATTTTTACATATTTTTGCATATTTTACATATTTTAGTGCTAAAATTGCATAAAACGTTGCATGTAACAAACACTTTTCATTGTGACAGTCGTAAAAATTAGTGCGTTCGGTTTCGCTCACACGCTAAACGTATACTCGTGTTACTTATTTGTCAGATTATACACTAGTTAAATAACTATGCTTAAACAAGTGCAGATGTCTGATCGAAATTTTGTATGTGGTCTTTATATTATTGATACACTGTGATAAAGGAATACTTCTTCTTTATCTGATTACCCTCCCCTTATGTAGGACTTACATCCCCCAGGAACTTACAAGCCAGTGTCTAGGGTCAGACGCCTGTCGGAGTGAAGACCTGGAAGCGGGTGGTCAGCCAAGTATCAGGTGTGAGAGTGAGGAAGCGAATGATATGAAATGCAGGCGAAATGGAAGAATGTAAAGGTGATCATGGAACAATTGGTGGAATGAGTGGCTGGGAAAACCGGAGAACCCGGAGAAAACCCGCCCACACGCCGCTTTGTCCACCACAAATGCGACATGCAGGTCCCTGGGATCGAACCGGAGCCGCCTAGATGGTAGGCGAATGGGCTAACCGCTCGGCTACGGCGCCGCCGATAAATACAGGTTACTCAAATGGAAATTAGTGACTTTTTAGGCTTTTCACAACTACACTGTCTCTTCATTATGCTTTTTCGTTTCTTTATTTTATATGTTGTAACCCTTTGCTTAGGTGTCAACCTCCATTGAAAAAGATAAACCTTATCAATTCGTTATAATACATTGTGTTGTTTGTGTTATACAAACAAGGTAAATTATGAATGTATGTATTTATTATTATTATTATTATTATTATTATTATTATTATTATTATTATTATTATTATTATTATTATTATTATTATTATTATTATTATTATTATTATTATTATTATTATTATTATTATTATTATTATTATTATTATTATTATTATTATTTGCTGATTAGCCCTTTACAACATTCCCCCCTCCGAAGGAGTGTCGCCTTGTCGTGGCGGAGGGGCTCAGTACCTGAGCCAGACGGCCTACTAAGTGTCATTTTGATTACTGGTAGGCAAGAGGTGAGGGGAAGCAAAGAACATTCCAAACGGGTAGATGGGGCTCGTTAGTCTTGGTTGACGACTCATCTAGGAGAAGAGGACTCCGAAATCAAACTCCCCCAGGGGCTCCTACTATGGTAGGTACGGGTTTGGCGTACCCGGGGCCCCGAGCTATACTCTCGATTGGGTTCCTCCAAGAGGTGAGAGGGCACATGCCAAACGCCCAATCAACTTTGGTCCACTTTTGTGTTTGACCTCCCACCTGTTACCTCCCTGTACACAGTCTGATGGATAACCTACGCGCGGGTCGTCGGAGGATGGGGTGACGCAAGGGGTGACTGGGTAATCGCGTAAGTCCCAGCCCCTGGTTATCATGTAGGATCTGTGTGCGTATCCGCTGATAAAGGTCAGTCCCGGGGAGGGGCCATTGCATGAGCTGATGCACTCCTGAAGGCGATTGGGTCCCTCTGTCTATACATTGGGAGGTGAGACCCTAGGGTGAGCAAGGTCCAGGCCAGGACTCTCACCTAAGCCGGGGTGGCGCCCAGGATGTGAGCATGCCATCGGAGACATCTGCAATGGTGGAGGATATCATCGCCATGAGTTCTTTCAAAACTCCCAAAAAACATGCCAAAGTCAGTGAAAAGGAAGTAGCAGAGTTGAGTGGTCCTCGCTACTTAGTGATATCAAGAACAGAGGAAGGTAAAACATTCAGATCGGTGAATCCTTTCGTGATACAGAAGGGTCTCGATAAGATAGCTGGCCCAGTGAAGAACTGCACAAGATCGCGAAACGGCACGCTGCTTGTTGAATCTATTTCAGCAGCACAGGCAGCTACTATTGTAAAAGCCAACATGTTAGCCAGCTATCCGGTGCGTGTAGAGATGCACAAAACTTTGAACTCCTCTCGCGGCGTTGTGAACACACGCGCATTGGACGATATGTCCAATGATGAAATTAAGGAGAACCTCGCAGATCAAGGTGTAATATCTGTTTATCGGGTTCAGAGAAAAGATGGAGGCGAATATCTGCCTACCCGTACCCTTTTCCTTACCTTTGATCGGGTAGATCTCCCGCAAAGGATAAAGGCTGGGTACGAGGCCATTGAAGTAAGACCTTACATTCCGAGCCCGCTTAGATGTTACAAATGCCAGCGCTTTGGTCATACAAGTGACACGTGCAGTGGTAGAGCTACCTGCGTAAACTGTGGAGGCATCGCCCATGACGATGACTGTACCTCACCTCCCAGTTGTATTAACTGCAGGGGAGAACATCCAGCAAACTCCCGAGAATGTCCGCGCTATATGGAGGAAAGAGCTATCCAGGAGATCCGGGTTAGAGAGAAGGTGTCCTTCTCAGAAGCCCGAAAGCTCTTACGTTTGCGCCAGCCCACTATCCCGAGCTCCGGTACCTATAGCTCGGTTGCAGCTAAAGCAGTACCATGTCGGGAAATCGCAACTCAAACTAGCGATATAAATGGGGCAACAATCTCAGAAAAAATTCTTGTAGCTAGGTCACATCCAAAGCCTCAGACATCACCTAAGTCCGCCAGAGCATCTACAAGCACCGCAGTTCAATCCAGCAGACCAGGAAGGTCGCCAATAAAGAAGCCGAGCTCAAAAAGTAGACCGATTGTGTACGATGTGTCACCGATGAAGTTTAAGACCCAGTATCAAAGATCTGATTTCCTCAAAGACAATAAGATATCTCCCAAGGCACCAAAGGGAAAGAAAAGCCCAAAAACATCTCCCAGGAGATCCTCTTCGGAGGAATCCTCTGGGATGACTACAGACCGGCGAATGTCATCTTCGCCGGTCTCCGTGTCCAATCGGTTCGAGGCTCTCGAACCAAAATTCAGTATCGGAACACGGACGTCCTCGGCAGAGGACATGGAGTTTGAATCTGCCCACACTGGGAGACCCCCAGTAGAAAAGAGGCGCGAAAAAGCGCCAGACAAGAATGCGAGCCCCAGAGAAAAAAAAAGGGCTAAGTTAGTTCGACAACCGCCAACTCCAAAGTAATGAAGAGTTACCTTGGAGTTACCTATCCCATACATAATGCAATATGGCTATCCTACATTGGAACATACGTGGCATCCGAACTCAAAGGCCAGAACTTGAGCTCTTGCTCAAAGAAAACGAACCTCTGGTCGCATGTTTGCAAGAGACTAAGCTGCGTCCTCAAGACGCTTTCCATCTAAGGCGATACACCCCAATACGGTGTGATGTTACACCAGAAGAGGGTGTACCGGCACATGGCGGCGCTATGATACTTGTCAGAGATGACGTATATATGCAAACTCTACCTTTGCACTCTGATATACAATCAGTTGCTGTATGGATTAAACTGCCAAACATACATTTCACCATCTGTAATGTTTATTTGCCTCCGTCCCATGACTTCTCGCACATTGATTTAGAAGATCTAGTTTCCCAGTTGCCAACACCGTTTCTGTTGGTGGGAGACTTCAATGCGCACCACCCACTTTGGGGTTCCAGTCGCGCTTGTGCGAGAGGTAAGATCATTGCCGATTTCTTGGACAGTCACAACCTAGCTCTCCTCAACACTGGAGAGCCTACATTCATTTCGGACTCTCACAATAGTTTCTCGCATCTTGACCTTGCAGTTTGTTCACCTCAGTTGGCAGTCTCCTTACAATGGAATGTCATCTCTGATTTACACTCTAGTGACCACTTCCCATGTCTTATTAGTCTCTTGACGCAACATACGTATTCCACACGTATGCCCAGATGGCGTTTGGACCATGCCAACTGGAACCTTTACACCCAGTTGGCTGTCTTTACGTACAACGAGCACGACTCAGTGAATAATTTGGCGCAGCATCTCACGGAGACGATTCTCTCTGCTGCTGAACAATCGATTCCGCGGTCGACTACACACCCTCGTCGATTTCCCGTTCCCTGGTGGACGGAAGAATGTCGGAATGCCATTCGTGCTCGAAGGCGTGCACTTAGGGTTTTCCAACGTCACCCTACTTTGGAAAACCTAATCGAATACAAGAAAATGCGCGCCAGGTCCAGACAAGTCATTAAGGATAGCAAAAAGTCATCTTGGAGCAAATTTGTAGCTTCATTTAACCGACACACACCTTCCTCGGTTGTGTGGGATAGATTAAGGCGTGTTGCAAAAAAAACGACCCAAATACCAATAGCGGGACTAAAAACAGCCACAGGAGCTGTTGTTGATTCATTTGAAGTGGCCAATACCTTTGGCAGTGCTTTCGCACAAGTGTCTAGCTCGGAAAACTACTCCCCTGAGTTCCTTCCAATTAAAACTCAGGTGGAATCTCAAGGCTTCTCGTTTCGTTCTAGAAACGTAGAAGATTACAATCGCCTTTTCACCATGGCAGAGCTGGAGTATTCCCTGAAATCTTCGCGATGTTCAGCACCAGGTCCGGACGGTATTCATGTACAAATGTTACAACGGCTCTCTCCTGAAGGTAAGGCATTCCTGCTCGAGGTCTATAATCGTGTTTGGGTTGACAGTATACTCCCAGAAAATTGGCGGGAGGCCACCGTTATTCCCATCTTGAAGGCTGGAAAGGACCGTCATCTTCCCTCCAGCTATCGTCCTATTTCCCTCACCAGTTGCGTTTGCAAGGTGATGGAACGCATGATCAATGGACGATTGGTATGGTGGTTAGAAAGTCGTAACCTACTGACTAACATCCAGTGTGGTTTTCGACGACGCCGTTCAACTGTTGACCATCTTGTGTCAATATCGACACAGATAATGGACGGCTTTATGAAGAACTGTCAAACCGTTGGCATATTTTTCGATCTTGAGAAGGCTTATGATACGTGCTGGCGAGCAGGGATTCTACGTTCCCTGCATGCCTGGAACATACGTGGACGCCTACCACTTTTCATTCAGGAGTTCATGAAGGACCGCTTTTTCCGAGTAAGGGTCGGCTCGGTTTTTTCTAATTCTTTTGTTCAGGAGGAGGGAGTACCTCAGGGTTCGGTGCTAAGTGTCACGCTCTTTGCTATAGCAATTAACTCCATCTGGAAATGTGTTCCACCTGGAGTTTCGTCATGCCTATTCGTAGACGACTTCGCTGTCTATTGCACTTCTCAGCGCACGGCGTTCTTACAACGGCGCCTGCAGCAATGTTTGGACAACCTTAGAGAATGGAGCGTGAGAAACGGCTTCCGTTTCTCAACTGAGAAGACAATCTGCGTTAATTTTTGGCGCCGTAGGAGACGATTACCACCTTCGCTCCGGTTTGGTCCAGATGAACTTCCCTTCGCAGAAGAGACGCGCTTCCTGGGTTTGATCTTGGACAGGAAGCTTAGTTGGTCGTCGCATATTGCACAGCTAAGAGCGAGATGTGACCGTTCCCTAAATATTATGCGAGTACTGAATGGCAAATCGTGGGGAGCGGATCGAACATCTTTGTTGCGAATATATCGCGCATTGGTCCGATCCAAGCTAGACTATGGGTGTATTGTTTATTCGTCAGCACGACCACCTGTGCTGAGAAGATTAGACGTGGTCCATAATAGCGGCATCCGCATTGCAACAGGAGCTTTTCCAACAAGTCCAGTGGTGAGCCTTTACGCCGAGTCCGCAGAACCTCCTCTGCAATATCGGCGTGAGATTCTCTTGGCAAATTATGGTTGTGCGCTTAGATGTATGCCTAAGCACCCAACGTTCGCTTCTTTTTTCACCAGCACGCTAAGAGAACGATATAGAAATAGCTCCCTTAATCCAAAGCCTGCGGGGTTCCGTTTCCAAGAGCTCCTAGTGAAGCTTGGAGTGGAACTGCCTGTGATGTTCGCCAAGGGCGAGAGACTTCACCCCCCTTGGCTATCTGGTACGCCCCATGTAGATCTTGGGATGACCATACACCAGAAGTCCACGATGCCTATTTCAAGTATCCGCACGTGTTTCTTAGAATTTTTGTCAGGTTACTCTGACCGTACATATATTTACACCGATGGATCAAAGAACACCAACGGTGTTGGATGTGCTTATGTTTATGGAACCGAACCATATACATTCGGTTTTCCAAATAGCACTTCCATTTTTACTGCAGAGCTTTATGCAATTTATCGAGCCGTTTTGTATGTTCGCCGTCGTAAATTAGGTGACTGCCTGATTTTGAGCGATTCCCTTAGTGCACTGCAGAGCCTTTGTCAGTTGTACAACCCCCACCCTATTGTACAACGTATCCAGGATGCCCTCCATGTTTTACACGCTTCTGGTGTTGACGTGGTGTGTGCATGGATTCCTGGTCACGTAGGTTTGCCTGGGAATGAAATGGCAGATTTAGCAGCAAAGACGGCAACTACAGAACCTAGTATTACCATCTCACGTGTTACTTCGGAAGACTTCAGGCTTGAAGTGCGGAGAGCGGTGCTGTCGTCCTGGCACGACGAGTGGTCAGCTCTCCGCGGTAATAAGCTTAGAGAAGTGAAAGAACTTCCGATAAACTGGGTAACTTCCTGTCGCACATCTCGTCGCGAGGAGGTTGGTTTGGCTCGATTAAGAATAGGGCACTGCAATTTTTCGCACGGTTACCTATTTAAAAGGGACCCTGCGCCTCTATGTCCGCTATGTGACAACGTTTTGTCGGTTCGCCACGTGCTGCTAGAGTGTTGCTCTCTAGCGCACCTTCGGGATTCTCTGCAGCTGCCTGTCAGACTTGCAGAGATCCTAGCGGACGACAGAACAGCGGTTGATAGAGTTTTTAATTTTTTAGCGCAGTGTAATATAAATTTGAGGATTTGAATTTTTTAAATTATCTGTTTCTGCTTTTGGACAAATTTATCACCTTGTTTCATATCTGGCTATTGCCACTGCTTTTTACCTTTGTATATATTGTTGTTTCTAGTATTTTTATTTTTTGAGTGAAATTTATATCTGGCTATTGCCATGAATCTTTTAAGGGCGCTGATGACCTTGAAGTTGAGCGCCCTTAAACCAAATCAAAATTTACAACATTCCAGGAATAGGAAACTACCTTTTGTCATATACCAAGTAGGGGAAGTATTTTATTCCACCGAAAAATTCGATGTCAAGTATTTCCCGGAAATATATGTTTTGAGGTCCTCTAAATACAAGAAAAAAGAAGAGGATTTTTAGAAAAGGTCCGCACGCGCGCGCGCGCGCGCGCGCGTGTGTGTGTCTGTGAACACCATAACTCAAACCGAAAAGTCGGTTAAAAACCAAAGTTGGTATCTAACTTAATATGTTTCGGGGATGCGATAACATGTAGAAAATCCATCTATTCTAAACTACCCTTTATTTAGAAATTTTTTTTTAAATTTTTCATTTTTTCGAAAATGGCTGTAACAACTTTGATTAAAATGCCACACATTTAAGGTATTTTTATGGAAAATATAATGTATATTTTAAATTTTCTGGCTATAGCTCACGTAGTTCTGTTTATTCTTGATGACTTTTGCATAACTGGTAAATCGTAAGAGATAGAACAGATCTTACTGTACAAAAACATAGACACAAATGTCCAAATGCATTTTTGTGGATTGAATCATTTTATAGATATTCCTTGTTCTGTGAGGTTTGGAATACTTAAACTTTCGTCAAATATGAGATCGTTATTCACATTTTTATAGAGAAGTGCTGACTATCGCTTAAAGCCTAATGTATTCGCATATTCCCCTTGCACGTACAAGAAAATAAGAAATAAGATAATTTCTGCAAATGTTTATCTCAACTAATACGAAGAAGATAAGGAATAAGAGTTTGTAAGAATGGTTAGTACAAGAGCAGAGGAAGTCATGTGAGTGCAGCACATCAGATTTTTCCGGTTTGGGTTTGCATGCCTGTGGTAATTACCTACCTGAGGGAAGGAACACAGTAGGGCGGTGATCCAGGCGAACGTGAGCATGATCTTGCCCCGCCTCCTAGTGTCCTTCACCTTGAGGGGGTACACGACGGCGAAGTAGCGGTCCAGAGAAATACACACCAACACATTCGACGAGAGATATAGTCCAAAGGCCCGGAGGAACAGGAAGAACTTGCAGGCAGCATTACCGGCCAGCCACTGCGACGTCATCCTCCAGCCGATTTCGAGGGGAATCATAACGAAGGTGACGATGAGATCCGCTGCAGCAAGGTGCTTGATGAGGAGTGACACCCGCGACTTCCGGTGCCGCCGCCGGAGTAAGGATGCGAATACTGAGACGTTACCCACTGCGGCTATAGCGAACAGCACACAATAGGCAGCCACGACTGCAAGAGCGTTCTCATTGGTCACTGGCAGCGTCTGAATCTCGACCCCATCCGTGCTATTCCACCGAAAGTGAGTCTTGTTCTTCGAGGGCGACCACGGGTCCTCCTTGGAACTGCCTCTCAGGAAGATCAATACTGACCCTAAGGAAGAGACAGTGGTTGCAGAATTTGAGTCCTTGATCATGTTTGGTGGCGTCACCATCCGCCCATAGTCTATCATGTCCTCCAAGTCCACTTTAAACATCACTAGCGAAGATCAATGAATAGGTCACATACCGGGCAGTGCGTGTTACCCACTGGAGGCGAGATCTGGTACAGAATCATCCCTCGCTCATGCTCTCTGCAGCGCAACCCTTTCGCTCTTTGTCGGGGATGTTCGGCACACTTCGATCACCCCAGCCGTAGTGGGGTGCGGCTTAGAGGAGAATATCTCGTAATTAACAACCACACTTGGCTTCTTCGTGTTTTAAGGAAACCTTTATAGCATCATCGTTATTGTCCTTAGCCGCGTTCCACTCTACTCAAAGGTTTAGAACTTTTATTCCTATCTACACTGGATAATTTGTATTATTTGCTTTTCTCTAAATAATACGACGAACTTTAAATTACAGTGCGTAATTCAATTATTCTCACGACAGAAGCGCTTTGTCAGTTCCTCTACGACAGGATTCTCAACCTATGGTACGCGGAACAGCGACAGTACGTGCCGGGCGATGTGTAAACATTTCAGCAAATATAATAAATTAACAAAAGAATGGGGATAAAAGATGGAAACACGAGCTTTCATATAATATGCTACTCAGAAGATGCTGTTCTCATATCAGAAACAGGCGATGGATTGCAAAATCTATTACACCAATTCAATATAAAGGCAAGGAATATAAAACGAAAATTAGCATACAAAAAACTAAATACCTAACGGTATCGAAAGAACCATTGGGATGCAAATTAGAACTGGAAAGAAAAATTATTGAACAGGTTTCAGAATTTCATTAAAAAAACAGGCCGATAAAGCAACACATATCAGAATGCATAAAAAGGACATAATTTAGCGAAATAAGTGTATATATGCTAGTAGAGATTAAAGTCCTCATTTATAAAACAATAGACTAATATTAACTTATGCAGCAGAAACCAGAGCAAAACGAAACAAATGCTAAGTAAATCAGAATTGAAAATTTTAAGAACAATTCATAAGCAAACTTTATTAGATAAAACACACAATTCAGAGAAAATTGCCAAATTTAGGATATAACAAAATATATGAATGAGCAACGAAAATAGCGGAAAGAATACATTAACAGGATGGGAAACAACCGTGTAGTAAAAAGAAACATAATTCTTCCGGGTAATAAAAGGGGAAATGAATAAATGAATGTTCTTCCTATACACGAAGAACGTTCGATTCATAAACAACAAATATTTGACAGTTTCTACTGTATGACTAAATAGAAGCAATATCTTTCTCATTATCTTCAAAAGCTTCTGTTTGATACTCTACAAAAATAAGACGACAATGACAGAGCACATAATCAGACAACAATAGGAAACAATTCTTTCTTCTCAGCCGCGAGACGTATTTTAAGGTTAAGAAAGCAAGGAAAGGTAAAATAAGATTGAAAATGCAAAATACTATACTTAGAATTTTAACACGGATCTTCGACTTTCCATGCCGTTGCTCCAACTAATTAAGCTACCATAGCAAAATGCCGGCACGATATTAAATGTCCCAACTGTCTGGAGTTCTTCCTGTGAACCACAAGATGCAATCAATTTCATTTTGAAATAATACATTCTAATCACTATATTTTAACCTTAATCCACGCTATATGTTTGTGTTCATATGCTTGCATTTCTTTTAATTGTGTTTTTCCTACACTCCCATCTTTACCTTCATTTAGCTTAAATATACATGGTTTTTATTGACATTATCTTACTAGATTGATCAAAGATAAATAAAATAGAGTTTGAGTACACTATACATTATAATTTATACTGCACTAAATGGAAATATATTAAATTGCGATGTTCAGGTACACAACTTATAATTTGAAGTGTGATGATGATGATGATCTTCGACAAGCATATAGCGTTTCCTACAAAACATGTTATTAGGACATAGTTGCTTTTATCCCCCCCTTCATGATCAGTTTATGAATCTAAACATCTCATTTTCGGTTTATTATCTGATTCGTACAAATTGCCACGCACGGATAAGGCATTATCATCACAAGGCAGATGATGCACTCCTTCCAAATTCTTGAAACTTTGTAAATCATAGCTTTTATTCCTGTTCGTGAGAAGTATTAATAGTTCTAGTTGCAGATGATATCCACATACAGCACAGATTGAATGAAATCAATGCCACATCGACCTCCACCTGGTTCATGTATGTACGAAAAGCTGCAACCCAACGTGTCACACTCCAACACGGCATAGCTGCATGCCCACATGCTTCACATAGCTCAGTGACATTCCCTGATGCTTTCCGTGGGCCACCTCGATCTTTATCCATTTCGAACTTCCTAAAATTCTCCTTTAGGGCGGCGAGATCAGAAAAATATAATTTACTGAGAACCAGATCTAAATATGTGCTAAATGAAATTGCTTTCAATCCCTATTCTGTACTTACATTGCTATCCACATTTAACATTGCCAGAGGGAACTAAGATTATTCTATTCTGAAAATCATTTTACACTGCAAAATATTTTAAATTTATTATATACATAAGCATACAACGTGAGACATAAATTATAAAAAATATGTAATGTTTTTCAAATAAATATTTAATACAACTCTTCAATGCTTGCTATAGTGTCCAAAGTCACCACCGTAGCTGCCGCTGCCAGAATAGCCAAATCCTTTGCCAATGGAGTGGCCAAATCCTGCACCACTAGAATGGCCAAATCCTGCTCCACCAGAATATCCAAATCCAGATCCTCCAGAATATCCAAAGCCAGCTCCTCCAGCAAATCCTCCGGCGCTTCCAGAAGATACCACGACAGGAACTTGGACCTCAACAGGCTGAGGTACTGGAACTGGTACAGGCTGTGAAACTCGCACAGGGACAGCCTGAGGTACAAGAACTGGGTAGGGCTGAGGATAAGGGACAGGGATACGTTCAGCTACAGGAACTGGCACTGGACGTGTCACAGTGACAGGGACAGGTCTGTTAACAGTAACAGGGACAGCCTGGGGTACGGGAACTTCGACGGGACGAGGTACGTTAACGGTATAAGGAGCAGCGACGGGTACAGGAACGGGTCTGTTGACGGTTACAGGGACAGGCTGAGGGACAGGCACAGGGACTCGTTGAGTGATAGTGTTAACTTGAACTTGTCCCGAGTTTACGTTGCCTCCTAGACCTCCAGCACCTCCAAAGCCTCCAGAGCCGAAACCGTAACCGCCTCCGAAACCCGCTCCAAGATTGTATCCTCCTGAAGATTGTCCGATACTTGCACCATGGCCGTATCCTCCAGAACTGATACTGTATCCGCCATGACCAGTGGAGATTGAGCTGTAACTGGATCCACCGTGACCAACACCTGTTGATATTCCTCTCTTGCTTTTCTCCTGCTGCTCTGCTGATGCTGCAGCAATTGCTAATAGTACCACCTAGGAAATCAAGCGAAATCTACGTTAAGTGTAAGTTTTCAAGACAAATATGAAGTCTGTTTTTCAACTAACAACATCACAGAGTCACTGGATGTGTGTGTGTGCGTGCGTGTGCGTGTACGTGTGCGTGTGCGTGTGTTTGTGCGTGTGCGTGTGTGTGTGAAATGAGCCGCGCTGTGAGTTCTAGAGTAAGTGGTGCTGCCTTTGAGCTTAATCTCTCAACAAAATCGAGCAAAATGGCTTTACGGTTAAGTGTTAGGCTCGAATTCGGGAGTCGTAGGTTCGATTCCCGCGGCCGACCTTCCTGATACTTGGGTATTTCGGGTCTCCTGGTAAATGCTAGGAAGAATAATTACAACCCTTGAATTTCCCTCTCCTCCATCTCATTACACTTCAATTTATTACGAATTCAAATGAAAGGATATTTGTCAATGAAGTTCAGATTTGCTTGGAATATATATCAACTTATGGTATTACATCCCCTCGTACCAATAACAATAATAATAACAATAATAATAAAATCTATATAATTATGTCAATTTGTTTGGGAGTATTATACATTTCCGAGGTATTCATTGCTATGAGTTAGAATTTTTCAATACTTTCATATTTCTCGAAGTATTAATGTACCATTAATTTTTTTCCCCTCATATAATGCAAACTATGTTGATTTTAATATTTGAGTACTGCTTCAGCTTCTTGTATATCGCATACAAAATCAGATGTATAATGGAGTTATTTCTATAGATTAATATGAAGTGATAAATAAAGAAGTGTTTATAAAAATAGCTTAGATATAAAAATAAACGATAATAGGTCGAGAACTTGGAGTAAACGTAACATCAGAGTTATTTGTTGGTTTCTTCTCGTATGCTCTTTATGTTAAGATGTCTATCTTTGTAACGAGGATGAATTAATTACGACTGCTGACTTACCAGAAGGATGTTCATGGCTGTGTTTCTGCTTGCACCACTGGAGCGAGTGTGCATAAGGTTACGAATGCCTGGTTTATATACAAGTACTTACAATGAGCCATGCTCCAGAAAAGACGACATTCAACACTTTCTCTGCGGAAAATCCTTTTTAGTAGGGATATGTTAGAGAAGGGAACTAGCATGCTGTGCATGTCTTCCGGATGCAGGAGTGCATTACTTAGCACTTTAAATATTATATCTTCAGCAAACATCAGAAGTTGCAACAAACTTCCGCAGAAAGATGCCGCAATTCAGACTACTGGTTCAAAAAATCTTATATGTTGCACTCTCCTGACTTTCTATACTGTTCTACTAACCATTCTTACAGACTCTTATTCTTCTATTTTCTTCGTGTTATTTGAGATAGAAATTATCTTATACCTCGTTTTCTTACACGTGCAACGTGAATATGGGAATACAGTAGGCTTTGAGCGATAGTCAAATAGTTTAAAGCTTTTCAAATTCCGTTCTGTTTACACACTTAACATATGAAAAATGAATAGCAATGTTCCATTTGATAGAAGTATAAGTTCTCCAAAACTTACACAAACAACAAGGAATATCTCCAAAATGGTTCACTCAACAAAAAATTATTTAGACATAAATTGTGTTTTAGCAAGATCAACATTTTTTTGTAGAGTAAGATTTGGTCTACCTCTTATGGTTTACCAGTTATGCAAAAGTCATCCAGAGTAAATAGGACTTCATGGGCTGTACCCAGAAAATTCAATATAATTTCATTTGTAATTAAAATATCTCAAACATATGGTATTTTAATAAAAATCGTTAGAGCCATTTTCAAGAAAATAAAAAATTTCGAAAAATTTTCCATGTAAAGGGTAGTTTAGGGTGGAGCAATTTTCTTCAAAATCTTCGTTTTACATCCTTGAAGGGCATTAAACTTGAATACCATCCTTGATATTTAACCGACTTTTCGTTTTTGAGTTATGCTGTCCACAGACTGACAGACACACGGACACGCAGTCTCTCTCTCTCTCTCTTTGTCTCTCTCTCACACCTTTTTCTAATTTTTTTTTTTTTTTTTTTTTTTTGATTTAGGGGGCCTTAAAACATTTTTCCGGTGAAATCTCGACATCGCTGTTTTAGGTGGAATACAATACTTCCTCTACTTACCAGTAGAGAAAGTAAAAACGAATGAGTTCCTATTTGAGAGAAGAAATATTTGAATAAGTATTGGAAAATTCAATCCAATAGCCAGAATGCATGCTCGACTCTATAAATTGTCTGTCTGTTAAGATTTACGCCATGGAAAAATCATTTAATGGATGAAGAGGTTAAGAGGCTATTCCAGAAAACTGAAGGTACATATTGCATTTGCGTTTTCCTAAAATTGGTTCTCTTTTATTTAGGAGTCTTAAAACGTGTATTTCCGGTGAAATCTCTGTATAAAATTTTTAGGTGGAACACAATACTCTCTCTGCTTTTTGTAAAGTAGCTAATGGAGAAGGTAAAAGCAGATGGACTCGTCTAACCCTGTTTGAATTTATGAGTGGTTTGAGTTGCCTATAAATGGCTTTTTAGAAGGTCAAAGGACGTTAAACTTCAAACCACCTCCAAAAGAAAAAGAAAGAAAAAATTCCGTTGTAATTAATGCTCTTCCACACAATAGCCATGTATAGGACAGGATTGGATAACCTAGGAATTACGTTTACGGGGAGATACAATTTTGGACTACTGAGATGGATAGCTGGTAGCTTTGTGCTTCTTAACAATTGTTGAGGTCCTATGTGAAACTCTGATGGAAATGTGATTAATTTGGTTGGGTCTTAAGAGTTATGATGTTGAAACTGAAACTAGGATCTTAGCTTTCCCTGCTGATGGAGGAGCTCCTGGGTTACCTGGTGTATCGGCAAGCTATGCGGGGAACCCTGGAACGGCAACTTGTGGGATTTTCCGATATTGTGGCTAAGTGTAGAAATTTGCAGCCCAGAGCTTAATTCCACCTTCCAAAACTGGACGGTTTCGTGAAGAAATCTAACGGAGAAGCAGAAACCTGCAAGTTACGTGCCTAAAGACTTAGGGACCAGATGCTCTTGCTTTCGATTATAATTTTAGAGATTCTTGATGCATTTTCTTAATATTAAAGGTCTTCCTATTTCGGGGTGCTGCTAGCTAAATATTGAACTACTCATCAATCAGAATTCCGCTTGGAGAAATGGAATTTATGAACATCCAGAACAATTGTAATATGCTTCAATAACAGGTCATACTGTGTGAAACAAAGTTTGTTTGCTTAAACATATGATGTTTTGAAACGCCCAGCCGCAACATGCCAAACACCGCCTGGTCCTTCGGATGAAGGAAAGACAGATGATGAAGGAAATTATGGGAACAGGAAGTGTGGTAGAAAAGGAACCATTTACCTAACGACCAGAAGGAACCACGAAAAATACACTGTCAGATTGGGGAATGAGTGGGAATCGAACTGGAGACCTCCCGAATCCGAGCCTCTTATAATTCTACGCAACCATCTTACCACAGTGACCATAGGATTTTCGTGGCTTTCTTGGGGACATAGGCGAATGCCGAGATGGTTTCTTTTTCAATCACCTTTCTTTTTCTTACTATTTTCATATCTTACAGGTCAGCTCAAATACAGAAACAAATGTTTCAAAAATTAGAATAGCACGTGCAGCCGGTTTGGTTCAATATTCACACTAATTGCATCGTCATTAGCTCAGATATACGTTTTGTGATAATTAATATACACCACTACACAAATAGAAAATAACGCTAATGACTATTATGACTCATTTCATTTTCATATCCCCCACAGCACCTGATCCACACTGCCCGATAAGAGGGGTATGCATTTACTCTCCTCATCAATAACGTGCTTTGTAAAACATGATATCGGAATTATTGGCGGGTTAAATTCATAATTTTCAAAAGAGATTAGTGAGATTGGTAAATAATTGCAATAAATCGTTTCTATACATTAATATCAATACATAATGTCAGGCGTGGATGGAGAATTACCGGTAGTATTAATAGCATTGGTAGGGAAAAACATTACAAAATACAGGAATTTAATGAGAAATTAAAACACAATGGTCACCAAATACTGTGATCATGTGTTAGGTCACTGTGACCAAAATAGAAATTGTACATTTTGGTTCAAAATAACATTACTCGTTTTGCACCTGCCATTTTCCTTGCAGGATACAAACAGACTGAAAAGTCAGGCAGTACCGAGAGTAAATATAGAAATCTTAGTTACAGATTTCAAAGGTTTCTTAAGATGAACTCTTCTACAAGTTGAACTAGTAGTTTAAGTCTCTAAAGTAAAACTTTGTCTTCATCTCTCCTGATATTTGCGTATTTTTCTTTCGTTTCTTCTCCACTTGCTTCATTTGTTTGTATACTGAGTCCCACACGTGGTTATTTCAGCTTGTTCCCTTCTGGTTCCTACTCAAACGGAACTAAAACGTCAGTTGGTTTATCACTATCATATTATTGCTATTAGCATTACTTCCTTAACCGCAAAGGATCGTATCCGACGTTGAACACACACGTAAATTCGATAAACTAAAGCACTAAAATTATCTAATGCTCACTCCAGTTACTGAGAACTTTTCCTACCGATTATCAGGTTTCCATGTTGTCTTTAAACAAATGCCGTCTTAGGACGCGTTCTGAAATAGGCAAGAAAAAGGTTTGAGACATAGCTATACAAAAATATTTAGCATGGTTGCTGAAAAGAGATCTTAGTTTTCTATATACCAATGAAAACTTTATGTATAAGGGAAAAAACACAGATAAACAAAGAGAAGAGAAAACGTATTGCATGGATTGAGTAGGAGTACAGAGATTAAAGAGTTTGAAGAAAGGGATTCCACAAAATTCAATGTCCTATAGATATGTGGTGGAAACGAAGATTTGGAACACATAATTTTTAAATGTAAACGAATAGAAATGTAGAGAAAATAGTAAGTCAGTAAGAAGTGGTCGAAGTTGGATTGAAATATAACTATAATAGAAACGTTCCAAAAAGATTGTAATAAAATATGACAATTCTTAGATAAATTGGAAAAGAAATGGCCGTGGAGTGCAAACAGAGAAATGCTAGAAGATAGAAGTAAACAATAAATAAATAAACAAGTAAATCAATTATTTAATCAATCAAGGAAGGAAAGAATAAGTGTATAATTGAATAAATGATTGAATCAGTGAATCACTCACTGAACGAATGAATGAATAAATATGATATTTTTGGTCAAATGTAAAGAAAAAAAGAAAAAAAAAAACGAAGAAAACCTAGCCAAATAACAGAAATAGGAGTTAAGCTTTATTCGCAATTGTTTCACTTACAACAGTTGAGCTCAGAAGGCCCGTGTATGAAATGTTGACTACAATTTTTAATTACTTTGAGATGCGCGCGCACACATACGCGCATGCGCACACCCACCTACACACACTTCAATTCCTATAGTGGCCAAATGGTTTTACTCTCAAGTAGGTATTATAACTAGAGGGCGGATTTATATGTACCAAAAACCACAAATATATGCATACAACTATACAGCAAAAAAGTTGTAAATATTCTCTTAAAATTAAAAAATGTACTTTCTTATAATAGTTAAATACACTATTTCCTCACATTTTTATAAAGCAACAACTGTAATATTTTTACTCTTTTGCTCCTAATTGAAGTTAATTATATGTTATATTTTATTCTCATTAATCTTGTGTGTAATTAACTAATTAATATGAATATAAGTCAACAATCGTATATCAATTTTTGTTACAATAAATATCCAAATATTTTTCTGGTAGAAAGATGCATTTGTACATGAACTTTTGGTGGCCCAAAATGAACTGCAATTGGATTTAATTAACGTTCAAAGCAACACATTGTTGTGCAGTTCAGGAAAACTTGTTTTGGATTTGTATACATCACTGCCGAAAACATTTACCAAGCTGCGCCTTTTTACAAGCAAATTGCTGGTTATGTTTGGTACCACTTATCAATGTGAACAACTGTTGAAACGCTAATATTTAAAACGAAACCAGCAAGGATACCAACCGTGTAAACTAGGGGAGTATATAATTAAATATATATTGTTAACACTTTCAATGCATTAAATATAAATTGTAACGTTCATTTTTGAGAATAGAGTATTAAAACTTTCAAATATCTTTAGTAGTATAGGGTAGCTGAATAAATATTGTATAACAAAATAAAGGTGATAAACATGTTAATTTTATAGAACTGCTTTTGTCAACTTAAGGTTTGGCTAACGCTACCTCCGTTCACAAAGGCACCAGCGGCAGAAGGCCAATTGGGAGCTCTTTGCTGAATCATAAGAACCTTTGTCACTCAAGTAGACTGTCAATTTATCCCAAAGGAAGTTGCGAGGCTGCATACCAGATCACTCCGCATACTACGTAGAAATACCATATCTGGATCACCCTGGGAAACATCTTTACTCACCTAATCTAACAAGGCTTATGTCTAAATTACACATTTTGCACGTGTAAAAAGGCACTATCTAATTGTAAAATTTGATATCCGCGCTGTTCATACGGTACGTGTTTTTAGGTAATAATAATATGGGTTGCTTACACAAGCGTCAATTGACAAACGAAATACTAGTTTTTTTGGGGGGGACTTCGTCTTTGTTGCGTACTGAAATAAAACAATAGAGTATGAAACATAATCATACATTTTCTAAAAGGGATAAATCCCCAGAGAGAGCACATGACATAAAAGTTGCATGAAGAGAGGAAATGTGACAGAGAGAAAAAGGACTATATCCGTAGGAAGGAGAGGATTGAAGATTTCAGCTTTTAACATAATAAATGAGTTCTGCTGATATAACATATCTGTCAATTTATTTATAAGTTGTCTTATAAAATTACAAAGGATAGGAATCTATATACAAAAGAACATATCAATGTTTGGCAAAACTAGTATATTTAGAAAAGGCAGCAGAATGACCAAACCCTGCACTTCCAGAGTGGCTAAATCCTGAACCAGCAGTTTGGCCATAACCTGCACCAGCGGTATGATCAAATTGTGCTTCTCCAAAATGACCAAATTCTGAGCCACTAGAATGGCCAAATCCTACAGCTTTTGAGTGACTAAAACCTGCTTCACCGGGGTGGCCATATCCTGAGACTCCTGTGTTACCAAACGCAGCACCACCAGAAAATCCTCCAGCACTTCCAGATGATACAACAACAGGAACTTGAACCTCAACTGGTTGAGGCACTGGAACTGGTATTGGCTGTGAAACCTGCACAGGGACAGCCTGAGGTACAGGAACTGGGTAGGGTTGAGGATAAGGGACAGGGATACGTTGTGCAACAGGAACTGGAACTGGACGAGGTACACTGACAGGGACAGGTCTGTTGATGGTAACAGGGACAGCCTGAGGTACGGGAACCTCGACAGGACGAGGTACGTTAACAGTGTAAGGAGCAGCAACAGGTACAGGGACAGGTCTGTTGACGGTTACAGGGACAGGCTGAGGGACAGGCACAGGGACTCGTTGAGTGATGGTGTTGACTTGAACTTGTCCCGAGCTAACGCCTCCATCAGCTCCTCCAAAACTTCCGGAGCCGAAACCATATCCACCTCCTAGACTTGCTCCGTATCCTCCTGAAGATATTCCCGTGTTTCCTCCATGGTTGTATCCTCCAAAGCTGATAGTGCTAAGACTGTATCCTGAACTTACACCGTTATGTGGTCCAGAGTGGTTAAAACCTGTTGATATACCTCTCTTGGTTTTCTCCAGCTGCTCTGCTCTTGTAGCAATTGTCAACAGTATCACCTGAGTAATAATTAGAAATGCATTAAACATTTGGATGATACGATATGAAGGAGGTAATCATGCGAAGAAAAGCTACACAGCTTTAAGAGATACCTGTAGGAAAATTTCCTGTTCTACATCCCTACAAATAGAAAACAAGAACTCCCGATCAATGCATAGTGATGTGAAGGGAAAACGGAATAAAAATAACTTTTAATGAAGTGAGCCAGGAAAACTAAACACAAGATGTTTCTAACTTAATGATGACTGGATCAACTCCCAACTTTGTTCTCATATTGTGCCTTCGACTGTGAAGATATTTCTTTTTATTTATTTCGCTCGTGATTGACTACCCCTCTGTTTTCTCTCTCCGTTACAACTCAATCTCTTTTTCCGCTTATACTTTTTATACACTTTTCTGTGTTGCAAAAATTAAAGAAAAAATACCGGGTTAATATTCTATAAAATACAGCAGAAATCTATAACTATTATATAACAAAGTGTCTTTTAAAATGTTTAATAAATGAACGAATAATCCTATTGAAAATTTAAGGTTTCAGTATTCATAATATTTCTTTCAGAGGCCATTAAAAACGTTACAGTGCAATGACATAAATTTATACTCTCATGAGAAAATGCTTTTATCTGAAGAAGGGCTCAAAATTCCTATTTCCACAAATACTGCACAAGTTTTAATTATTCATCTGCACTACTTACCAGAAAGATCTTCATGATTTGCACTTGCTTATTGCCAACAGCTGGAGCGACTGTTGATGAGCTTGGTGTGTTCTGGGCTTATATAGCTACATAGCCAGTGTTTCAACTAGTGCACTTTCTCCACGGTCAGAATTCATCTCTATAAGCAACATCTTTCAGGCGAAAAAGTTGAAGGTGCATGTATATATGAGATTTTCTTGGCTCCATAGGCAACGCAATTTATCGCAACTATTTCATATATATAGGCGAATATACGAATTATCACCTCGTTATTCTTTGCTCTGTGCAAATTATCACTAGGTCATTTTTTGTTTGGTTAGTGTCACCAACATTTTTTTTATCGTTAAACTTCACTGTAATAATTCTTAGTTCCTCTTATGCGGTAAATTTTAATTAGTATATGTATACAACCTTCCTCATTCTCCCTTGCAGTGACAAAAGGGCTGAGCGCGTATTAACCCTCGATATCTAATCACAATATTAGCAACCATTGTCACAAAATCAGAAGTTTGCTGCTGTAATGTGTATATATAGCACAAACACTTGTTAGGGAGGATTCCAGTCAAAGGTATTTTTTAGACGTGATGAATTGTGCAGTGGTTTATGATCGAGTTCAGTTTTGTACTATTGACCTTGGCTGTCGAGCGCTGCGATCGCTTCTTATCTTGTTTATTAGAACAGCGAAATAATAGTAACTTGGTGTATAGTCAGTGATAAAACACAAATAGATAATCTCTCGCGCCTGCAGATGTATGATACGTTGCTGTCCTGAAGATATGAAGAGTGTACATGCCCTGTCTCGCCTTGTTTATGCGTTAAGCTCACTTAAACAGCCGGGTAGTTTCACATTCATTTCATGTTATTTAACTGCTTTTGCTTGTTGAGTTATGCAAATGTTTTTTAAGGGTTATGGATAAAAATGCATTAAAATGTGTACTTTATGTCAAACAAGTTTTTCTGTAGCATTACCAGTTTCAGAGATATTCCTTAATTTTTACCACGTTCAATTGCTCTACATGTACTACTCAGTTGGAAATACTTTCTAGTAAAATTTTTAAGACAAGTAATATATGGAAGAATCTGTTTTTATGTGATTTGCAGATTGTTTTATGTATGATGCAGTACTAGGTGCGGAGGTCCTTAGCTCCTGTCCATGTGCCTTCGGGAGAGATGAGAGGGGGCAGAGGGCGACCGGATCAGGAGGTGTGACAGAGTAGAGGCAATGCCCCTACAATATCAATTTTTTAATGTTTTATTTTAAAGCAGAATAGTGCTTGAGTAAAATGATATGATTGCTAGAGTTTGAATCTTTTCGACCACTAGTGCCCAAAAGGTTCTACATTGGAAAGTGCATTTTCTGCTAACAGACGGCAGTTTTACTTTTACCTCTGTAATGTTTTCCAAGAAAACAAAAATGCTCTTCATGAAGGTGAATGATTCACTTCTAAATGACAGTAATTAATGCGCCTGTTAGGCAAACAGGAAGATGCCTGCGCTCCAAAGCACACAGAGTATGTGAGGTGTCTCTGAAGCGGACCAGTATATTAGCATGGTCGGGTAGATATCTTCAAGGGATATTTACTGGAGCATACAGAATTATGGTTATATAAACTAGGAGCTGCTGAAAGTTACACTACACCTGATGCAGCTTAACAACAGTGATGAAAACATTTCTAGTAAGTAGTTTCAACTGTTAAAACCAATCACAACTCGGAGACTTTCCGTTAAAGAAATTTGTTTCACTTCTTCAGAGCTTTTGATTCTGTATCTCATGATCACCTTATCTCAAAATTACAGAAAAAAATTAATAAATTTTTAATACCGTATCTTAAGAACATGTGCAGTGTTCAGAAATAAATTGAAAAAAATGTGAAATTTTGCGTACCATTAAATCAGACAATAACAAAGTCAGCGGCAACAGGGATCAACACTGTGCCCCACACTTTCCCTACTCATTTAATAATTATTGAAATATAAACACTAACAATAACGCTGTAAAACAGCTAATAAACTTTTTTGTGTGTATTTAGAAGAAAACTTTACTTACAACACACACAGAGAAATAGGCTATAAAAATGAAGCCAAGACTAGCTATTGAGACAATTAGCAAAATATGGCGGCACTAATATTCTTAAAATGGTATATTATGACACTAATTTACTCACATCTGCACCTGTGATAACATTTTCACTGCTCCGTCGCTAGAGTCAAATTACTCAGCTAAGTGCCGATAATTTCCCTACAGGTTCAATATATCGAACATCCGGAAGGAAAATACCGGCACTGCCACACTAATGTACAAAATTATGTCAACTATAAAGGGTACTAACGTTTTTAAATTGTTATTTTTTTAGTTATTACTGCTGGCTCTCGCTACAACACAAGCAGAACAGGAAAATATCAAGAGACTATTACCAAAAGGTGCGAGTCAAGTTGGATATATCTACAGCTCTACTTCCGAAGGGAAACGTGGAGATACCGCTTCAGGATACAGTTTAGGGGTTTACAGCAACGGAGTATTGCCTTCTGGAGGATACAGTCATGGTGGAAGTGTTCCTTTACGTTCAGGAGGATACTCCAATGGACGAGTTATTCTCCTACATTCAGGTTATGATCATGGAGGAAGTAGTCGACTATCATTAGAAAGACACACCCATAAAGCGAGTCTAGGTGGTGGGTTCGCAGGTTTTGGGGGTACTGGTGTTAGTTCAGGTCAAGTTCAAGGAAACACCATCCCTGAGCCTGATCGTCGACCTGTCCCTGTCAGTGTGCCTCGACCCGTTGCTGAACGTATCCCAGTTCCTGTACCTCAGGCTATCCCAGTGCAAGCTTTACAGCTTGTACCAGTGTCACTGCCTCATCCTGGCGAGGTTCAAATTGCTACGCGTGCCGGAGCATTTGGTGCAAGTGATTCATTTGGTTACTCCACAGGAACTGAAAGAGCTTATATTGGTGATGCAATTTACGGCAATGGCCGTTATGGATATTATAAGAAAGCATTAATTCAGATTATGTAATCCCAGATGTTTTTGAGATGTTTCAAGCTGATGAAATGAAACTCCACAGTGAACATATTTGGTTAATAAAATGCTCTTTTGCCTTTAAATGTAGTTCTACAATAATAAAAAATCTGATGTGTTGCACTCACATGACTTTCTCTACCCTTGTACCAACCACTGTGACAAAGTCTTATTCCTATATCTTCTTCGTGTTAGTTAAGATAAACATTTGTACAAATTATCTTATTGCTTATTTCCTTGTAGGTGCAAGGGGAATGTTAGAATACAGTAGGCTTTGTGCGATAGTCAAATCTTTTAAAGCTTTAAGATCCCGTTCTCTTTGCACGCTTAACATAAATGGAACAACGATGTTCTATTTCACGAAAGTTTTAAGTTTTCCGAAACTGACACATAACAATGAATATCTCCGAAATGGTTCACTCTACAAAAAAAATTCTTTAGCGAGATCTAAATTTTTGTACAGTAAGATTTTGTATATCTCTAACGGTTTATCAGTTATGCAAAAGTCGTCCAGAGTAAATACGACTACAGGGGCTATAGCCAGAAAATTCAAAATATACATTTCATTTGTCATAAAAATATCTCAAACATATGACATTTTAATCAAAATCTTTAGAGCCATTTTCAAGAAAATCAAAATTTTCGAAAAATTTTCCATGTAAAGAGTAGTTTAGGGTGGGGGCTATTTTCTTCAAAATCTTCGTATGGTATCCCTGAAAGACATTAAACTTAAATACCAACTTTGGTTTTTAACCTACTTTTTATGTTTGAGTTATGCTGTCCACAGACACACATACACACGGACCTTTTTCTAAAAATGCTTTTTTTGGATTCAGGGGCTTCAAAACATATATTTCCGGTGAAATCTCGATATTGAATTTTTGGAATACAATACTTCCCCTACTTACCAGTAGAGAAGGTAATAATATGTATTCAAATTGGCGGAGTGTGTAAAATATATTCTGAAACTGGCGTTTAACTACGACTATTTAAAAGCACCGAATGAATTTGTAGTGTCTTTATAACAGCACAGAGTATAATACAATGTTACTAATTGTTAATAGCGTTACTTCCTCTAATACTAATGAAAGGGGGGGGGGTGTTTATTCTATGCAGATCCTGTTTAATTCCACAGCCTCTGATGTAGGAACTATCTGATACATTCTCAAAGCTTGCTTGCCTCTCAATGCAGTTTGTATCATCCTAATTCTGTGCAACACGTGGACTGATGTAATTAGGTGTGTCCACAACAGGAAACAAGGAGTCCGTACACAATGTATTTGTGATAAGTATATGGGCCACCCTTGTTTAACCCCCATTCGAATCTGCCACCAAAACTTCACACCACAATGTCACCATAACTTTATCTTCCCGACGACCATATTTCTCTACTTAAGTAGGGGAAGTATTGCATTCCTCCCAAAAATTCGATGTCGAGATTTCACCGGAAATATATGTTTTAAGACCCCTTGAATCCAAAAAAAGCATGTGGACTCAAAAACGAAAAGTCGGTTAAAAACCAAAGTTTGTATTTAAGTTCAATGTCGTTCAAGGATGCGACACGAAGATTTTGAAGAAAATAGCCCCACGCTAAACTACCCTTTACATGGAAAATTTTTGGAAAATTTTTATTTTCTTGAAAATAGCTCTAACGATTTTGATTAAAATGTCATATGTTTGAGATATTTTTATGACAAATGAAATGTATATCTTTAATTTTCTGGCTATAGCCCCTTTAGTCGTATTTACTCTGGACCACTTTTGCATAACTGGTAAACTGTTAGAGATAGACCAAATCATACTATACAAAAAATGTAGATCTTGCTAAAATACACAATTTATGTCTCAATAAATTTTCTTGTAGGGTGAACCATTTCGGGGATATTGTTTGTTATGTGTGTGAGTTTCGTCAAATGGAACATCGTTGTTCACTTTTTTATATGTTAAGCGTGCAAAGAGAACGGAATCTCAAAGCTTTAAAACATTTGACTATCGCCCAAAGTCTAATGTATTCTAATATTCCCCTTGCACCTACAAGGAAATAAGCAATAAGATAATTTTTCAAATGTTTATCTTAACACGAAGAAGATATAGGAATGACGGTTTGTAAGAATGGCTAGTACAGGAGTAGAGAAAGTCATGATTTTTTTTTTTTTTTTTTTTTTTTTTTTTGTAGTTTTCTTTCATGTCCATTTCTAAAAGGATCTTTCACAGCCTAAGTAATTAAAATCACTTCCTTACGCTATTACTTCTAGTCTATTATAATTGTTGACACTTCGTGTTGCTTTCCTTTAAGATTTATATCTTTGTTTTAGATTTCAATATGGTTATGGCATAGTATTTTTGTTATTTGAAATAGTTTGTGGGCTGCACTTTGTAGGTGGTTTTATAAACCTATAACAACTTGGTCGGAAAATAAAAAATTCTTATGCCATCTACGTACTTCTAGGCAGAGAAGAACAGGATAGTTGCGCGGATTGCACAAGTAGATATTTCCAACAGTAGTAGTAATAGCTGCATAGTAATTGAGCGATCCGTTTCCCCTTAATAATATCACTCAACTAGACCAACACATTGCTCTTTTTTCCCTATTTCCATCTCTAAGCTCTGTAAGAGGCTACATGGCGGGTTAAAATTGCACATCAGTATATCAGTTAAATTGTACATATTTGTTTAACCTTGAATGTAAGCTTGAAAATCGTGTATTTCGCGCAAACTCAAAATTGAGGTTAGTAATACCAGAAAGGTTCCTACATATGTCAAATTCCGAGTTCGTTTCTCATCTACCATAGGTAAGTATAAACCAGTGTAAGTCAGTTAATCCTCTGTGACGTCAGCGAGCAAATCTCTTCTTGCTCTTAGCTCTCAGCCAGGAACACAGATCTGTTTCGCAAGTAAATCAAGGGAAAAGGGAAAGCTACTGTAAGGAAGAACTATTAGCATAGGGGAATGTATAATCTGACTTGTATCTGTGTAGTTGTAACACTCCAAAGCCTGTTCTTCGCTTTCCTATATGCACATTGCAACAAATAATACGACTTCACACCACTGTAATAATTACTCTGTTTGGAATCCCTGTTTCCAAGTCGTTTTGAAACCAGACACTTAAATGAAAAAGTTGACTATATAGCAAGATATAGTGACTAGCCGAAATACCCGGCGTTGCTCGTGGTTTGATGATGTATCCTTAAAAGTTTTGGACTTAGCTGCACTTGCCCAATAGCCTTGTGTTTCTTTGAAGACATTAAAAATATTACTTAACACACTTAAATATTTAATTAAAACTCTTGGGATATTATAATAAAAGATTAACTAAATAAATGAAATCACGGGAAGACACTATGCAAAAGCACCGTTAAACAACCACAAATACCACAGGAAGAAAATGATTAGATAAAACAGTTTGAATGTAACACGTTGCATTTCTATTTCGATAATATAGAACAATGTATGACTTTGTAGTAGTGAGAAGAGAAATACATGTGAATGTATTACGTAAAAGAAAAGTGAGTAGAGAAAACCATGTGAATTTAGTGGGTTGCATTTCTATTTTAAATATATAGACAATTATGTGAAATATATGTAGAGAAATAAATGTGGTGTTTTGTAAAATAAAAGAGTGGAGAAAATCGTGTGAATGTAATCCGTACCATTTCTATTTCAGTCATAGAAAATTGTATGAATTGTTTTTGAAGGGTAGGTGGAGAAGGACATGTGAATGTGTTAGTAAAAGAAAAGCGTGAAGAGAAAACCATGTGAATTTCTACTTCAAATATGATGTGTAATATATGCAGCTCACCAACACAAAAGTAATTCGAAGTAGCAATTCACATACAAAATTACCAATTTCGATTTTTTTAGATTTTTCGGCTGTTCTTTGGACTTTTCGTAATGTTCTTTTTTCCCGGTATTGAGGTGAACAATACAAAATAGAAGTTATTCAAATCGATCGAGCCATTTTCCAGTTTTTACGAGACTGGCGCACGGTAATAATGTGGAAAAGAATCTCACATATTCAAACATGTTACAGACGAAACAAAGTATAATTCAGCTTGAAAACATACAACAATAGATATTTCCGAAATACGTAACTCGAAAGCTTCCCGTCCGTTGTGAACTCTCCCATTTGAATACATGTATTTAAACTGGTTATCGTTAGCATTGGCAGTGGTTGTGAACCATCTTTTGGCGATTACAGAAGTAATTAGCTACATACGAATCAAAAGGTTTAGAGATAGAATTAAAAAGTAACTTATTTATGATAATTTAAGAAATGCGGAAAGAAAATTTTGCTGCTGCACCTTACTGGTTGGGCATCGTTATATAATATACCCAATCAACAAATATTAATATCTGAGCATTCATAGTGAATATATTCTCAAAAACTGTCAACAGTACAAAAACATTGACGCTGAACAAAAATCTGATGTGTTGCACTCACATGACTTTCTCTACTCTTGTACTAACCATTCTTACAAACTCTTATTCCTATATCTTCTTCGTGATAGTTGAGATAAACATTTGTACACATTATCTTATTGTTTGTCTTCTTGTAGGTACACAGAGAATATGGGACTACAGTAGACTTTGAGCGATAGTCAGATCTTTTAAAGCTTTCAAATTCCGTTCTCTTTGCAGGTTAACAGATAAAAAATGAATAACAATGTTCCATTTGACAGAAGTATGTTCTCCCAAAGTCACAGAAATAACAAGGAATAACTCCGAAATGGTTTACAAAGAAATTATTTAGACATAGATTGTGTGTTTTAGCAAGATCCACACTTTTTGTGTAGTAAGATTTGGTCTATCTTATGGTTTGCCAGTTATGCAAAAATCATCCAGAGTAAATTGGACTGCATGACTTACAGCCAGAAAATTCAATATATACATTTCATTTGCCATAAAAATATCTCAACATATGATATTTTAATCGAAATCCTGAGAGCCATTTTCCAGAAAATAAAAAATCTTCGAAACATTTTCCATCTAAAGGGTGGGTAAATTTCTTCGAAATCTCGTGTCGTATTCTTAAACGACATTAAACTTAAATACCAACTTTGCTTCTTAACCTACTTTTCGTTTTTGAGTTACGCTGTCCACAGACTGACACACGGACCTTCTCTAAACATTCTTTTCTTTTGGATTCAGGGAGTCTCAAAATTTGGACATCTAATTTTTGGATGGAGTAGAGTACTTCCTCTACTTTACTATACGTAGTAGAGAAAGTAAAAGTGCGAGCATTCAATCCTAAACTTAATATATAGTTTTAGTAAGGTACACTAAAAGCAGCCTAGCAATTAGGAGAATGATTAGGCGTCTTTGAGTTTTTCTCTAGAATAACATCATGGACTGTGCTTATCTCTGTTCCCAGTATACATACATTCGTTTTTAGCTCCCGTCCCCTTTAAATTATTCCGTAGTTTGGTTTTCTGCAGATAGAAACAAATAAACATACGCATTTACACAGACATCAACTCCAGTACCTGATACGGGATTGCGAAGTGTAATCCCCCTATGTTGGAACATCAAAGCAAATGTCCTATCGAGGATTACCGCATTGATTCGCTCTTCAATCTCCATACTGACAAAATGTCACTACCCAACAAGAAACACAGCAATATGTAACGTTAATGTTACAAATTCACTTCAGCAGCACCATCAGTTACTCTACCATGTTTGCAGATCTGTATTTGTCAAACGAATGCCTAAAATAATGGAGAGCGAAAAAGTTCCCAAAGGCTGCGTGGTGTTTTGCCTGTGGGCGTCCTCGGCACTCGTTGCCGTCTGCCGCTATTATAGAAAGGTGCGGATGAAACCACAGTTTGGTTTCATCCGAGACTTTGTATGATAGCGGCAGACGGCGCCAAGGACGTGCACAGGCAAAACACCGCGTAGCCCGTTGGGAAGTTTTTGCTCTTCCAGTAATTCCCGTTTACTTCAGTCTCTATTCGCTCTTGTACAAAGTATGGTTAAGAACGCTTATTATACTATCTACTATATGTTAATCGTAATAAAAATTTTTAGAAGTCCTTTTATTATACATTTCCTTGTAGGTACATTGGGAATAGCGTCAAGCAGTAGACTTTAGCAGTAATCAAATCTTTTAAAAGCTGGTCGGTATGTAATGACTTTAAAATCCCTTGGTATACATGGTCAGCACATAAAAAACGAATAACGACTTTCTACTTGAGAGAAGTTCAGTGTTTGAAAAATCAATCCAATAATAAGGAATACCACTCTCCCAAAAGGTTTTGCTCAAAAATATATATAAATAAAATTTAAATTATGCTAATATATATTTTTTGTGCAGCAAAATTTTTTCTACCTCTTATGGTTTACCAGTTATACAAAAGCTATTCAGAAATAAGAGGCATTCAGAGGTTATTCCCAGAAAATTTAAATTACACATTTCATTTGCCATGAAAATAACTTAAAATGTGGTGTTATCCAAGCCGAAAACGTTAACAGATGTAAGTTTCTTAAACTTGGGAATTTCAGCCCAGCTGGTAGGAAAGGAGGTGGATATGAAATCATACTTCTCTTGAAGTTCATTATTCTTGCTAACACGATGTGCATTTTTACTTAGGAACTTTGTGAGGACCGCAAACAGGAAACAGTTTTTACCATTATAGTTCTGAGGATTTATGCATTCCTCCTTATCGCCAGTGTGCCCAGATCTGGTAATCTCAATGAAGAAGGCACAGCGTTTTGACGTTCCTAGTGCAATGAGCATTTAGCGTATACAATAACTTCTTAGAAAATTTTATCCCTACGGTCCATGACTATTATCGGTGCAAGGTAACTATTTCAGTTCTAGTGCTAAATTCTTCCTGAACCAATAGAGTTAACTCGAAATCGAAAATAATGTTATGATCTTAAATTACTGATAAAATTCAAATTTTTACCTGCTGGCTTGACTTGATTCTCTAAGGGTCCTTGTGACTTGGTTGAAAGTATATAACGATGACTGATATCAGTTATTGCTCAAGTTTTCAAAATATCAAATACGAGTGTTAATGTCATTGTCTACTTATTACGCGTTTCTCTAGTTATACTATAATTTATGACACATTTATTGTAGAAACAACTAATATAGAATGAGTGAACAATATATTACTTTAATAACTTGTATGCAGTCTATGTGAATAATTAACTTGCTTATATACGTATTTCAGAAGCTAGAAAATATTTAGCTTTTCAATTAAAAATAAAGGATCGCAACAAATCAAACAGCAAAGTACAGTTTAATTAGTTTTATTCAAAGACCCATTTAAAAAAAATACAATTTATACATGTTAATAGGGTTACAAAAAGAAAGAAATCAATGTTTGAGAAATCCGCCACCGTAGCTGCCTTCTTTGGAAAAGGCACTCGACGGGCTGTATATAACACCACCAGAGTGGCTAAATTCTCCTCCAATGAAGTGACCAAATCCTGCTCCGCCAAATTGGCTGATACCTCCGTCACCTCCAGAATAACCAGCTCCAGCACCACCAAAAAATCCTCCGGTGTTTCCAGAAGACACCACGACAGGAACTTGAACCTCAACAGGCTGAGGAACTGGTACTGGTATAGGCTGTGAAACTCGCACAGGGACAGCCTGAGGTACAGGAACTGGGTAGGGCTGAGGATAAGGGACAGGGATACGTTCAGCTACAGGAACTGGAACTGGACGAGGTACACTGACAGGGACAGGTCTGTTGACAGTAACAGGGACAGCTTGAGGTACGGGAACTTCGACGGGACGAGGTACGTTAACAGTGTAAGGAGCAGCCACAGGTACAGGGACGGGTCTGTTCACGGTTACAGGGACAGGCTGAGGGATAGGCACAGGGACTCGTTGAGTGATGGTGTTAACTTGAACCTGTCCTGAGTTTACATTTCCTCCTAGACCTCCAGCACCTCCAAAGCCTCCATTACTTCCTCCTAGACCCCCAAATTGTCCGTATCCTCCTGAAGATACTCCGATACTTCCTCCATGTCCGTATCCACCAAAGTTGTTGCTACTGTGACCGTAGGTTACAGCTGTACTACCATATCCTCCTTGGATTGAGCCACCATGACTCACACCTGTTGATATACCTCTCTTGGTTTTCTCCAGCTGCTCTCCTGTTGCCGCAGCAATTGTCAATAATACCACCTGAGTAACAAAGTCATAATACATTTATGAAGAAGCTGGGCTATATTATACAGTTTTGAAGCTGAATGCTCCATCTGATGGAATAGCAATACTGAGCTTTGTATACTCGAAATAAATCTTCCATAAGTCTTAATACATTTATCATTATTGACCTTTTTAATGTTCACTAAGCGTTCATTGGAAATCTTAAATTTTGATAACTGGCAACAAAATAAACAACTAAAATGCCATTTATTTTTATAAAATACTATTTTCAAATGAAAGTGCTACATACAGAAAACAGGTTACATGAATATATTTTATGTTAAGATGATTTACATTAAACACTGTTATACTTTATAAAAATGAAAGACACTGAGCGATATGAAAATGTGTAGGTTTTAAAGCTGAACGCTA